>JAOXNO010000078.1:23623005-23662463 GCA_028565335.1 Limnodromus scolopaceus | reverse complement strand
AGCGCCTGCCGGTGATAGGACTGTCATCCTGGGAGCTTGATACGGTTTTGTATATATTGTATCTATTTTCATTATTAACTTCTTTTTTATTTTAATATTAATTATTCATTAAAGTAGTTTAGTTCATTCTAAACTTTCTGTATTTCCTTATCTCTTCCTCTCCTCTCGTTTGGGGGGAGGGAAGGGCCATCTGTCGGTCCGGTTGCAGTGATTTTGGCTGAAACCACGACAGCAACATATGATTTTAGACCTGGAGTGACTTGAATGAGTTCCTTCTGAAATTTATTATTCAGATTCCCATTGCACATGTTGCCAGTAGCAGTTTCAGGGTGCTGTTTCAAATTGATTGGTTAAGAATATTTTAAATTGAAACCAAGAAATTACAGGCCCTTTACACCATTCTGGAGGTAGATACATTGATGATTCCCTTCTTACGATGACCAACTAAAAATGGTTTTCTGCTAGAAAGTGAAATGCATTTTTAGAAATAGATTTAATCTGCACCTTATGACTTGGTCTAGTCCTGTTATAGCTGCTGATGGCTGAAAAGTTCATACAGTGGGAAAACTAATTTAAGTATGTTGTTGCTTCTCTATGTACTTTAAATTTGCAACTTTTGTCCAATTATTTAGCTTCTTCCAGTGACCTTTCCTGAAGTTAGAAGTGTCACCCAAGTGACACAAAACAAACTGCATGTTTTTACTCACCATTGTAATGGGTTGCATCTCTTTTGACATCTTTTTAGTAAAGTATCTTTTTGAAGCATTATGAATATTTCCCTGTGAAAAAGAGGCAGATGAAAGGACAGAAAACCTGGTCTTTTAATTTACAGTTGGGAAAAGGACTGGTGAATTCCACATTCCAAATATAAACTGGATACCCCTCCATCCTTGACTATGGACATAAGAATGGCCAAGTGCTGGTGTCAGCAACTGCCGTTGCTGCTGGGACACATAAAGAGACAACATTTGTTACTATCAAGCTAATACCTGTGAGAGGTGTTCCGTACTTGATTTTTATGTCTCTAATCTACAGTCTTGAGGAACAGAAAATTTTGTTGTCAATTCAGGATGAAGAAAGACTTGAAAGTATGGGTTTCAGTCCTGAATCACTATAATGGTGCTTAATTATGATGTTCACAGTTGAGTGAGGTAAGGAGTTTCTGGTGTAACCAGGTGTGCCCATTTCCATTTGATTTGTATCCTCTTGTATTATTAATGCAACTTTGTGCTTTAAAAATTGGATAGAAGTAAATAATTTTTTTTTGAAAGTTTTGTTTTGTCTTCTGTCTCAGTGACAGTGGAAATTCTCTTTAAGAAGTGGGAATACGTATTTTTTAAAAAGTGCAGGGCATATAATCAGCAAGCCTCATAATCCATTTCAGGCTTACAGATCGTCACGCTCCATTGTCTCTTCCGTATGGCTTACTGGGAGATGTATGTGCCATGGCTGAATAATGGCACAGTGAATGCTTCTCATGCTCACAGGAATCTTCCTAGCAGTGCTAATGATGAACTACAGATAATGCTCACTCAACTTTTAAATCATAGCTCTTGTCTTTCTTGCTGATACTTTGAAGAATGTTTATTTCAAGGGTTTTTGGAGCATAGAGGTCTAATCTTCGATAGTTCCTCAAGTTCAATTTTTGTCCCTTATTGTAAGCAGAATAAGCGTTAGCTCAATTGGTCGTGCTAAGCGGGGTAGTAGATTTTTTTATGTGCAAGTTTTATGATTCAGGTTGCTGTTTGCAGCAGTACTAGAAAGGTCTCTGTTGGTTATTTCAGCTTTAGTTGCAATTTTGAGGCAAAGATGGACTCGGAATTGGGCTACAAACTACAAATAGAGAGCGATATTACAGCTCAATTCTGCTGAGTTAGCTTTGCTTCATGTCTTCTAGGTGCTGCTTGTTTCAAACTTGCTAATTCTGTTGACTCATAAAAGAGCAATGTGAAATCTAGGGGTTCGTTGTTTGGCCTTGCAGGAAGATTATGTGCCATATGGGACTATGGCAATAATTTATAATCTGAAACCTGTTCACACTGTTCCTGCAATCTAGGCAGTGCACCATGTCCAGTATCCTGGTTCCAGATTGAAAAAATTCTGGCAGGCAGTTGACAGGGAAAATAAGTAGGAGTGATGGATAAATCCTATATTTATAACTAAGATTATTTATTCTTGCATAAGTTCAGAGTATCATACTCCTCCTCATCAATGCTTGCAAGGGAATGCAAATATATTGATTATATGACACCTTTAGGTAAGAATTGAATTCAGGATTTGTCACTATAATTTCCATTAATCAGTGAAAATGACAAGCAATGTGAACTCTCAGGAGCAAACAGCACATGGCATATGCAGCCGTAGGGCAGCTTAAGGTCAGAGAAATTTGGCAATGGCTCCTTTCTATAAATATGTAATCAATTCTTTTGTGTTACGTTATGTATTATTCTATTTACTGTTATCTCTTGCTGTATGTTTTTAATTGGTGTGCTTTATTGATGTACTGAAAATGTACCCAAGCTGTAACAATCATTGTTGCATATTCAGTACATTTTTTTAATAACCATCTGTCTATATTCACTGTGTACAATACTGCATGTATCTCATAGATCACCTGTACCCTTTGATGGGCTGTCATCCATGCTTAACTTGTTACCAGACTCTTACCAATGCACACCCAAATGTGTCATTACTGTGGTAAATGTATTGAGCTAAAAATATAGATTGGAAGGTTGAAAAATTGTTCTGAAAAATACTGATTTTTGTCTAAAGACATTGAAGTTGTATATTTATTTTATGTGAAGCATTCTTTTAGTATGAATTTTTATGACACTTTTCATGAATGCTGTACTGACTTCATGTTTCTTTTTCCCACATCTTAACTCCAACTTACTGAGGAACTAGGATAGAGAAGAGGAGATCACAGCATCTAGCTGTTTGTATGTGGATGACAGCTGTTACCTCTATCTTGATTAAATACAGTATTAGGCACAAAATTCACTCTCATGCTGAGAATCTAGAGACAAGTGTGATATGTAGATTACGTTATATTTTCCACATACTTGTTGTCTCAGGAAGTGCTGGTATGTGTGCTTTAGGTAGATGCTTTTTATCTTATTCAGGCTGGTGCAAGTATCAGTGTGCCTGCACATATTCCTGTGCAACCCGCTCTGGGTGGACCTGCTTTGGCAGAGGGGTTTGGACTAGCTGATCTCCAGAGGGCCCTTCCAACCCCATGTGATTCTGTGATTCAGTGATTCTGTGATTTGATCTGTTTTCTTGTACTTCTGTTTGCATATGCATAAATATTTGAGGGCATGGAATTAGTCATAGTGACTTCATGTATTTTACTTATGGATAAAGTGTGTGTTTTCAAAATTAGGATTCATTTCACTGGTTGATCAATTCACACTGATTGAGAAGTTACTCATAAAATATTGCTGATAGGAAACTCATATGAAAAGCAAAAAATGCTTTTAAAATTCAGTCAAATATACTTTGCAGTATTTCCTGGACTTAATTTGAACTGACTCCTCTCATTCCGAATCCACATCCAACCAGAATAACTCTTTTCCCTGCAAAGTATCTTGGATATTTCAATAATTCTCCAGTTCTCTGGTCTCGTAAATGAGCATCTTTCTAGAGCACGCTGCTTAATATTTTCCTAGATGTTTCAAGTATATAAAGGGTGAAATGCATAATATTGATACATTAAACTAGTCATTCTTTCCCTATTCTGACATGAACTAATGCCTTGTTTGCCTTTTTTTATTGTTACTCTGCACTAAACCGATAATTTCAATGTTTTCATGTTTAACCCCAAATCAATTTCCTGAAGGTTGTATTTAATTTGAAATGACTGTCATATGCTTTCTTCATCTCAAAAAGTTTTTTTTTCCTCCCCTTCAGCTTGTACACCATCTTCCAAGCTGTATTTATCCAATCTCTGCTGTGATTTAGCTAGGCAATTTAAAACCATTTACATTAATGCAAACGGGACTTACAAAATGTTTCAGATTATTAAATTCAAATGGCACGGATATAGGATGGCAGGATTAATTTAGCAGGTGAGCAGTAGTGGTGCAAGGGTGGAGATTTAGCACAGATGGATGGTTACAATAAGGTCAGACACCTGAGGAAAGCAGGGGAGAGAAGCTGATTTGGAACAAAAAACATATCATTGATTTACAAGGCAGGCAATGCTGGCTGGAAAAAGAGGTCTGGAAGAGTTGGGAGTCTTGATTAGAAAGTTATAGACTTGTGTCAGATGAAAAGATGCTGGCAAAAGATGACCTTGGATTAAAATAGTCCAAGAGAAGCAAGAGTGGATGCTTGTTAGATATAAACAAAGGAGGAAGGCAAGTGACACACAACTTGCAGTTCCAAGGAATTCAGCTCCCTGACTGTGATGACTCCTGACACCAAGCACTTAGAGTTCAGCCTCACCAGATGACTGTGAGACTCTGACCACATTGAAGTCAATTTGGTCTGCATTGAGGTCAATAGAGCAGAGATTTCATATTTCACTGTGGCTGTTATTCTCTTCTTTTGTTAGCTTTCTCATCCAACTTCTCTTGCTTTCTAATAAGAAAAAAATCCACTTGTGTAGCTCTTGCTGCAGAAGACAGAAGAGTTCTAGTTGTGTGCTTTTTGTGTTGGGATAAACGTTTTTCTGTAAATGGTTAAGAAACAGTGCTATTTCTTGAAAAGCCAAACTACAGTTCTTTCACAGCACTTTCAATCAAAGGAGGCAGTCTTTAGAAGAAATAAAAATGTATGTCTTTGAAGGCATCTGAAAGACATTAGCCTAATTAAAAAAAAAAAAAAAGACAAAATACAGCTAAAACTTGCTGTATGATATTTCATATTACTGAAAGAATAATAGTGACATTTTGAGTTTTTGAGCTTACCAGGTAAATCATTCACTATATTGCTGGAGCATCTCTGTTTGACATTTCCTTTTTTTCTTAATATATATGTACTTATAGAAACTAGTGCTTTGAGAGGAAAACAGGATCTGACATAAGACTTATGCTAGTATTTAAGCTTCTGAAAGACAGTACCTTCAATAGATATATAATTTGGAAACAGACAATTGGAGTTATGCAGTTTTTTTAGTGAATATGCAGATTCATATATCTGGTCCAATAGATACAATGGTTTGACCTTTAGGAGAAAATTAAATTTTCTCCAGCATTGTTATGTTTATGTCAATAGTAGGACAGGCTATCTCTGTCAAACTTGAGACAACAGATTTGGTTTGTGAAATCAAATTTCTCATATTATCTCATATGTATACTGGTTTTGTTGCTTCACAGAAACAAGCGAAGCAAGGGATCATCCCTTTCTTTCATGTCTCCTGCCATGCTGACATTTTTCTTCCTTACCACTCATCTATTTTCTTACTATTTCAGTCCTGTTCAACAGCTTATTGAATATGTCAAAATGTTATGGTATGTGTATTCTCAAGTAGTGCAGCCACATACTCCCATGTTATTTATACTGTATAGCAGAGGTGAAAAGCTTGACATATATTTAAATGTGCTACTTTCTGTCCATGTTTCTGTTTCTCCAGCATTTATCACTTCATTCAAATACTCATTCTTGCTTTGTGATTTCTCATCATTGCATTTAATTTTTGTCAGTTTGAAACATGGTGTAAAACATTAAAGTGTAAGATGCAACAGTGTATTAAATATGACAGTGGTAAACAGGAGCGCCTCTTCCCTGATAATTTGCAAATATCTCATTTATTGTTCAAAGAAAGAGGAGACAAAAACAAGACTTTTTGCTACGAATATAAAAAAAGCCCAACAGAAATTAGGGAACAGACTGATAAACCAGACTGTGGTGTTAGATCTGCAAGCACTGTGGTGGGAACTGTAAGTATTTTCTCAATGCTTTTTATAAGTACAGTTATAAGTACATTTTTTACTGTACTTACCAGGCCAGATCTTGAGACGCTTTAATCTGTCCTTGCTCTACTGCCTTCAAATGAAACATGACAGTTAAAAAAGTTAGGATTCAGCAAGTGCTATGCATTAGTGGTGTTTGTTGGTTTTTGTCACAAATAACTTTTCTGTGTACCATTCATATTTATAAAGGTATTTTTTGTATGAAATAAATTTTGAAAATGTGAGCTCTCAGATACAAACAAATAACCTCAGGTTAATTTACTATGAACATATTAATGATGTATTTATGAATCAAAGTGTATTTTTCTTGATGTCTAAATAACAGGTTGAGAGGCTCATAGAAAAAAAAACCCAACCGAACACAAACCACAAAACCTGTAGGACTACATATGTTAGCTATTTTGTTTACAAATTTTCTTCCACCAAATACTTTCTTTATTAAATAAATATTGATAAATGTTTACACATAATACAATAGAAAACAGAGAAAATATTCATAACAAAAAAAGATTTTATGGGCAGCATCGTTAAATAATTCTATACTTTTCTGAAGATTTTCACATAGCTTTCCAGTAGGGAAAAACCAACTGATATGAAGGATAAGTCTGAAGGCAGCTAAATGTCATGTAACATAGCTAGAAGAACGCTTTTTGTAGAGAGAGAATTTGCTTTCTATTCCCAGTAAGATTCACTAATTAATCAAGATTTTCATTAATTTATGCATTTGAGGGTTTTTTAATTATGACGATTTAGAAAAGGTAGACTACAAAATTGAGAGAAAATATTATCTTCTTATTGTAATGCAACATTATGAAGTCAATAATTTAGATAAGTAAAATTCATATAGAAGAAATTTTTAGAACTATAAAAAAGGAAAAGAATAACTATATAATTAATTTATACTTAAATATATTATCAGACATACAAATATATTTAGGAAACATTTAGAATGTAAATTATTAAAAATATTTTTTATTATTAAATGCTTATATTTGTACTTATGAAATATTTGTATATATGTGTATACTTATGAATATAGGTATACTTATGAAAAGGCTTTAAAAAACAACTGTGTTTTGAACTTAATACAAAAACTAAGATTTGTTCCTCTGCTGAAATAAATCTCTAAGGTAACTCATTCCAGTGAGTTGAACCCTATTTGCACTATTAAATGATACATTATTTTCTTTTTCATGTTATGGTACCTGGGCTGCAGATACAAGCTTTAGAATGTATGAAAAATAGTAATTCTTTATACCTAATGACTAGAGGTTAACCACTTGCAGAAATTTGGTAGTTTTTTAATGTATAAAGAAAGGGAAATCACCTTTAATGCTAACAGGATCTTTGCCTTATTAAAAATTAATTCATTACTGAATTCTAATCAAAGCATTTTTCGTGACAAAGCCTCTGTTCCTGGTGAGCATTTATAAACTGTGCTGTTAAGATTAATAGTACTTATTTAAATTGCTCCTAAATGTTCAAAATATTGTACCATTAAATTCTTAATTTCTCTGTTTTGTTTTTGTTCATTGCTCAGGAGCTCATTGTAGCAGGAGAAGTTAAAGTCAAGTAAAACGATGTCAAGTCACGTGATGTTCCGAGTGAGTACATAATTCATAAATTCATTACAAGTCTCTATAATTTTAGATTAGAAAAGATAATTTGGTTTATTTCTCTTGATCTAAATAAAAATTGATGGACCTTACCCTATAGTAGTATGTTGCAATTGTATTGTGACTGGCAGGAGTATTTATAGACTCGCTTTCATGTCACTAGACTGAAGATTTTTTTATCATTTTGTTTTTTATTCCTCTTCCTCGTGATTTTGTAACTTGGGTGTAAAATGGCACTTGATGGTAACTCCTGCAACATAAAGTTTCTGCATCAGAACAGTTTCTGAGATGGTAATATGTGAAAAGGAATGGAAATTATTTTTTTCATTTCCTTATGAAATGCTTGTTGACTACAGCTTGGTTATTCACTCAAAGATGTGAAAATGTGCTGAAACGTGCCTGTCTTTTGCTGTGGGTGCAGCACTTGTCACAGCACTAAGAATTGCACACAGATGTTTTTTCTTTGGCATTTCCAGTGACAACCTTGAGTTGTGCTATGGAGAAGTTTTCTTTACTCCCTGGTAGGAATCTGCTGTGGAGCAGTGGGTGTGAAAGCATCCATGCCAGGGCAGGTCTAAAAATAGTCCCATCCATCAGTGTGGACTTCAGAGTAAAAGAACATCCTTAACTGGGCTTAAAAAGACACTACTCAAGGAAAGAAATGTCATACTCTTACAATAGACTTATGAGGCTATATGTATGATTGCTAATGAATGTAATCTGCTTGAGCATATATTGTTGGGAGGCAATTACAAGATTTTATTAACTTGCCTCTGCACATGGTATGATGAATTTTAAAGGATCTTATCGGGACAGTAAGTCAGGGTCTCAGAGTGCTCCAAGTCCTCTGGGAGATGTGATGCCTTTGGAGCTAAACTGAAAGGAAAGAAGCACATCTCAATACACATAAAGTCATTTTCTCATAGCTATCCTTATGTTCTCTAATGAAAGTTTAAATGCACATGGAGATTTGTGTGTGTCAGTTACATGGGAATTCATTCTGTTAGATGGTGTAATTTTTTGTTAGATTAGAATATTTGTTTTGTTCTTTCAGGAAAAAAAAATATTCAGTTGAGTAGATTTCAAAAATAGTTTCCTTATTTTCAAGGCATAAGTTTCACTTTCCTGCTATATGCTTTGTTTGCTAAATAATAATAAATATCATGCATTTCTGTTTTCTTTGAGTCTTATTTAGGATGGCCTCCCTGAGCATATCTTTCTAGATCTTGTGTGCAGTAGAAGTGAAATGATTCTGATAATGTTAGCCAAACATCGGAGGACTTTTGAGAAGTAAAAAACTATTAATATTATGGATTGAGTAAATAGGGGCTCATCTAAGTCCAGGAGAACTGTCACCTCTGTAGGAGATGAAATGTTGACCACAATAAATTGTTTGTTGAAATGCTTATGGACTTCAAGATCCAGAGTTTGACCCAAGATTTCAGTAGAAGTGCAAGCTGTATTATAGCAAGACTGTGAAGAGTTATTACGGAGATGAATTAAAAAAATTACGTTCTATAGATTTGTAGGGAAAAAAAAGGTGTTATCAAGGAGCTCATGAGAGGTGACCTAGAGAGAATGGATCTTTGAAACTAGCAAAATACTCATTTCTTATAATTCATACTTCCTATTATACCTTCTGGTTTAAATAGGCATGGTTTATATGTCATTTATTCATGTCTTCATGACACAGCAGCTCTAATTTAACATAGATAATGAGGTATTTAGAACAGTATACCTTTTTTTGGTCAGTGACTAAATCGCCCAAAGTATTTTTTTAAGTGAAACCATTCACATATCTGCAATCAGCTCCTGGGAATGATTTGGTCTGGGAGAAGTGGGAGAAAAAAAAGGGTTGTGTAATATTTTTGAAAATTTCAAAATTTTTGAGTAGCCCTAGTTGTCCCAAAGATTTGCAGTTCAAATTAGTTCCAGCGTTATGTATTCCTTTGAGGTGTGCTTATGATGGACTTGTACCAGATTGCAGATATTACTTAATCTGTAAGTTTTATGATGTCTGTATGCCCAAAAATACAATTTTCTATACAAATGCAATGGAAAATACTTGGGTTTTTTTAACAAGAATTAGTAGTTGATAAGAACAAGTTGAATATCAGGATAATCTCAAACTATCTGTAGGAATATAAACTTTACATTACAGCAGGCTACTGGTCTACCTACTCTTGCAGTTTGTCCAGTGTCAAGTACCTCAGAGAGAAAAAGATCATAAAAAATTGTAATTGATTAGATCAAATTATCATTTTATATCGAATCTAGAGTATGTTTGGATACTTTAAATACACAATGCTGTACATATGTATCAACGTATGGTAATTCTTAAAGCTATTGTATGCTTGGCCTTCTCACTATCCTTTAAACATTTAGGATGATAAATGATTTTTTTTTATTGGTAATTGCATTTTATTTTTATTTTCTTTGTATTCTTGTTTTGTGAGAAAAGGTCAAGAACACGCAGGTGACCTCTGGCTACAATGGTATAATTTGTACTGTCATGTGCTATATCTACCCTCCAAACAAATAAATTCTTCACTTTTTCATTTCCCTTTTCTAAACCTTTTTGCCTTTTAATCCCTCTCTATCCTTTTTGAGATGGAGAAATAAAATCAAAAAAATTTTCTTACTTTTCCAACTCTATTTTTGTCTATGTAAAATCTGATTTCTTATTCTAAAACTGATAATCTTCTCTAAAAAGTATTGTAATTGCTATTATGATGATAATAGTGAGACTGAGAATTGTTTTCTAAATATTCATTTAATTGAAGATATCCAAGAATCTGAAACAGTTATATATTTTAAGTGTGTATGGAACCGCAATTATCAATAGTGTCTTTTGTTTCATATTGCGTAGTTAAACAGATTTTTGTTGGACCTCACAATCCTATAGTTTGCCTTCTTTTTAGACCTTGTCTTATATTTTTGCTGGGGAAAAAAACAGTACTAATTTCTTGCCTTGATATTGAATACATAAACATTTTATACCACCCAATCTTCTCAAAGAATTACTATACTGAGAGATTTACAATTAGTTCATGGTCTGCAATTTGACAGCCAGTTGAAAAAAAAGGGAATATTGAAGCTCAAATGCACAAGTGCTTGTTTCTGAGACAACCAAGTCTATTTTATGCCTGCATGGGAATGTGCAGACACATAGCAAATGGAGAGAAAAGGATTCCACTGATTACATCTGGCTGACTATGTAGAAAGCACTGTGTTTACAAATTTTTATTTTTTTTTAAGAAGGAGGGTTTTGTGTTTGTAGTTTTGTTTCATTATGGAAGAAGTGTTTTCTCCTCCTAATTAATCTCTAGACACCTAATTGCTAAAGAATTTCAGACTAGCTAGACCCTGGAGGACTAATATGAAGACTCACAGAAAAGTTAATTTTCTTGCCAGGCTTGAAATATGAATGTGAATGAGAGCGTTAAAATTACTTTTTAAAGTACACATGCAGACAAAATTGTATGCATCATCATGACTCAAGACATGCAGACTTTTTCTACATCTCAACAGTAGGCTAATTAAGCAGTGTCTTGCATGTGTTCATATGAAGCCTACAGAATTTGAAGGCTTCAAAAACAGGATAAAAATTTGTCTTTTGATCATGTTTCTTTAATTCAGACTGATATCAAGGACTAAGGAGCTCAACATTTCCACTAGAAGTGTCTTTATGATAGTCTTAGCCTTTCCTAAAAACTGCATTCAGTTTTTTGAAGTGGTTTTTAGTAGGGAAAATTCACAGGTGTTCACTTGTATCTTTTTGATATTTTGGTTTTGTCACTGGCAATAAAACATACTTAAGATATGGAAATATTATGAAGCAATTTGGTAACAATGTGCATGTCTCAGATACGTTTCCTTTATCTCTCTCAAACACTGTTGTTGTATTGAAATGAAATGCATTTTTTACGTATTTATTTCTATAATATACACTGCATAAGTAGAGTTGTAGATTGGAGTGGAATGTTTGAATACAAAGTGTTAAAATAATTAATTAAAATAAACAAATGCGTACCATGCAAAAGGTCGAAAATTTTATCATGGAAATGCATATTTCCCTAAATGGAAACTCTTCACAGAAACACATCAGTTTTGCTGGAAGTCCTTACTGGACAGAATTTCAGGAGAGAAGGATTAAAGAAGGGTGGCCCGTCTCAATAATTAAGGCAGGTTTTATGGCAACTTGCCAAGAATGCGTCTTAGAGCCCAACTCTGTACAGTGCTAACAGAACTCTAGCTAAAACCTGGCATTTTATTAAACCACTGGATGCTGAACCAATCTCGGGCAAAGTCCTTCAGTCTTAGTACCTGTGGACGCACTCCAAGGCCCAGACTGTTCAGTGAAGTGGTCTTCATAAATCCCACAAATGATTTAACAGAGTTTTTATAAAAGTTTCCTACAATTTTGCATAATAATTCTTCAGAGAGCACATGGGAAGAGGAGTGTGTAGGAAAAGATAAGCTTCATCCAAAATTATTAAGGCTGTCAGTGCTGTAACTGCAATGACAGAGGACGAGATAAGAGAGCTTTCTAAAATAATGGTAGAGCATTCTCTGCATGGAGACAGGAGTCCTGTCCATCTCCAGGAAAGCAACAATCCTACTCTGCCTCTGGCTTCTGTCTGCACTTCTCGCTCTGTTTATTACTGATAGCAGACAATTTTAAAAATGTCTCATTCCTCGTCTTTGTATAATGAGTGAGCTCAGGAGTTGATCGCAGATCTTTCCCAAATCACTTTAACAGTGTTAGTATTACCCTGAAAAAAGCAGGTTCAGTAAATTCACTGCAGTGATTAAGATGTTTACTTTTGCATATGCCCTGTTCCTCTTCAATTAGGTATTTTAGGGTTGCCTCCCAACCTGGAGCTGAAAAGACAGGGTTAAAGCTAAAGTTGTACATCCAAAATATAGTTAGTAGCTCAGTAAATACACATCTACAGGATTCAGCCTTATGGTACATTCTTAAAATGTGCATAAAGCCCCCATGGGGGTGAGAGAGTAAGTAAGTGTATAAAGGCAGGATGGTAAAGTTTTTTGTAAGCTTACTGGAATTGGAGAGTCACCCACTAAACTGCATGAAACTGGCAGAGAGAACAGAGAAAGTAGAGCAAAGATGTTGCTGAGGGACGAGTGGATGCGCAAGATGGGGAAATGTCTTTTCTACTGAAACCATGTTGAAATTCCCCTGACCCTTCTCAACTCTTACTTTCTTCTAGCATCCTACTGATCCAGGTATTCTATTATCCTTTAGGATGAGCTCTGCTATTTCTGCAAAATTGAATTTTTACCCTCTTCAAAGCTTGGACAAAGTCCTGACAAAAGAAAAATTAAATTCTGCCTACATTGCTGAGAAACCATGAGTTACGTCTACGAAGATCATGGTCCTCACATATAAGGAGCAGAAAAATAGATCTCTTAAGTAGATCTCTTTCATACTATGTCAATGCGTCAACCACCAGCCTTTCTGTGTTTCCTTCTTTCTGGTTTATTGAGGGGAAAAAACAACCAGCTGAAACAATTTCAGTAAGATGGCTTTGGGATTTGTTTTAATGTGAAACGGGACCCTCCCTGAAATCTCTCTGAAGTTTTGCGGGATGAATGTATCAGTACACACTGGAAAGAGGGATATCTGTCTTCCTACTGGTGCATAGGTATCTCTTTCTTAGGTTAAAAAAAACACTTGCTGAAGGTTTTATTGGTTTTATTTCTAGCCATCATTAATGTACTTTGCTCGTTCTATTAAATCCCATTTGAACTTCTGCTGACTGGACTTTTCACATGGGTACAAAAGAAATTGTGCTTGACATAAAATTTATCTGGATGAAGTGTTTTAAATTATGTCAGTGAGTCTAATGAACAAAATTTAATGGGTCACTTGAGGCTCTATTAAGTTGAGTACATGCAAACAAATTTGCTTTTCAGGGTTCAGATGCCTTTTTATAAAACTGTTGACTCAAATTCACTAGGAAGTTTGGCAATTTTTTTTAGAAGGGAGCTCAGCTTTTCAACTGCAGTATAAAACCTTGGCAGGTCTATTCAAAACTAAGTCCTCTTTTCAGCTGGTAGTGTGACACCAACATCTAAGACTTACAGAGTATGCAATAGGCACAGCACCATTTTCAGTTTTGAACAGATCTTTTTTTCTTTCTTACACCATTTTCCAGATGATAAAATGACATAGAAATGTAATGCTTCGTAATTCGTGTAGGTTCTGAAAAATCAAAAAGCGTGTTCCATCTTAAATCACGTCATAAACTTTTTGTTTTGGTATTGCATGACAGTGGGAGGCAGCCTGTTAAGTCTTTGTTTGAATACGCATCCTTGCACTACTCACTGAGTTGTCCTGTGACATTTCAAGTCATATAAGCTATTATTACTTCTGCTCTGAGTTTTGGAAGCCTCTCTTTGTACAAATTTTTTTTACATTTCCATCACAGATAGCAAAAAACTATGGGCCAGCTCTAGTGCCATTGTCATTTTAAATCAGTTCGTAGTTTCTTATTGTATGTTTTGTTGTAACAGTATCAAGTCTGCCTTAGTGTGAGAATTGGGAAGATAGTAAGATTTTTTTCACTTACAATAATAATAAAACAGTTGAATTCCGTGGCAATATATTGTCAGTATGGAGGCATCAGTTTTACAAAAACTATGTCACTGCAAAACAAATTCAGAAAGGTGGAGTCACTGCAGCTTGTCCCTGCTTGACTAGAACATCAGTTGTTACAGAAAGGTTCTAGTTAGGTTTATAGCATTGCACTAACAACCCAATTAGGCTAATGCTCTCCTTTGGTTGGTGTGAGATTTTTCCAGTGCTGCACACTGAACCTTTGCCAGAGAGCATCTTGTCTGGCTCCAAGTACATATAATATCAAACCATAGTGAAATGCAATACCCCCAGCACCAGTGATAGTCCTCAGTTTAGTCTTCAAGCTTTCTGTAGTCTGACCTACTACAAACTACGGCCCTGTCTGACTTCGTAAGTTTTCTTCACTGAGTAAAATTGTTTATATAGATATTATATATATGTTATATAGCTGATTACAGTGAATAATAACAATATTAGGATATAAAAAAAAAGACACGTATCATAATGAAACAACCTCTTTACCACGGCACAGCTTTCAGCCAGGTCATGACAGTTAGGAAGTACTCCGCAGAAAAGAAACGGGAATGACTTTTATCTAGATAATCTTACTAAGAGTAGTAATTTTCACTGTTTAACTTAAATAAAACATCAAGAAGTATGTAGCAGTCTCAAGCGCATAACAGGCTGTTGTAAAGAAGAAAGGTGCAATGTCTTACCTGTGGCCATGGAATATGATTTTAATTTAGAATTTGGAAAAACGTTTCAATGGCACGGATAGTAGACAAACTGTTCAGAGATGCATGAAGTCTTTCTTATTAGAGGCCATAGAACAGTGTCTGGACTGACTAGAATATTTGCCAGGAGTGGCAGGAGACAGAACTTCAGATTCTTTCTAGTCTTGTGAGTCATAGTATTGTTTGTCAAATTATTGATAGTAAACATTTACAAAATATATTACAGAATGCCATGAACTCACAGAAACTCATATGAATTACTAACAAGTATCAGGCAACAACAACAAAACCAAGAATAAATGTTTTATTGTGAAGGTACCATGTAATTATGCGTAATTGGCTAATTAACTCGCAACAGGAATAATTATCCAGGGCAAAAGTGATAAAATGGATGGATGTATAAGGCTACTCTGAGGTGACACCAAATTATTCATTTCCAAGAACTACTGTTAGTGCTGTGATTAAAAGAAACTGTTTTGGAAGATGTCTTCTCACAGTTGGGATATTGGGAATTTGTACTGAAGTGCAGGCTCTTGGGAAAATAACTGTGTAGGGAATACCTTGGGTCATGTGTATTGTGTGATTCCTATGTACATCTGATGTTATTGAAAGTCAGCAGCAATAACAGAACTTTGTACAGGTGTGTTGTGAAATACACCAACTTGTAGCTAATTCCAAAGGAATTTAGCTATTAGAATACCTAATTCTACTGAGTCCAAAGGAGTGGTAGATCCTGGCTATGCAAAAAGTGGTATATTTTCATGTCACATATATAAGACAGAATTCTTTTGACAACTTAGGTCTGAATCTACTTTCTTTGAGATTAATTAAAAAATTCTGTGATTCCAGTGGTAAAAGACTAAGGCACAGTAAAATAGTTTGGGAAATGCCTATGACACTTTTTCTCTTAAGACAGTTGTACATGGCTGTACAAAGAGTACAGACAAAGTTAAAGCATAGTTTTATAATAAATTGTAATTTTACAATATCATGTAATTTCAGTACTGAGTTTTTACAATCTGAATGTGTTGTTCAGTATTAAACCTTTAAATAGATTTGGACATAAGCTCATGTTTCAAATGTATTCTTATGATAAGTGCTTTTTATCAAGAAAAAGATTAAAGGAGAGGACAGAGCTTAGACTGATGCACAGTAATGGATTAGAAGAGACTCTCAAGAAGGAGTTGTATCAAGAAAATGTATCATTGCACTCTTTTGTTTCCTTTTCCTTTTAAGAGGTGTAGTGTTTCAGGTTTTTCCCTCCTGTAGCAGGTAAAAGTTTAATACCATCAAAAAATTTTATGCTTCCTTGAAGCAGATACATTAAGGACAATATTTGATGGAGACACACTGAGCATGCTATTTTGGTCTCTCTGAATGCTTAGTTTTCAATAAATGGAAATGGCCTCTGAAGACTGCTACAAATAAAAAATAATAAAAAAAAATATTCATCACACAAGGAGGTTAGTTACAACACCGTGATGCTCTTTGCCCTGAGAAATGTGTCTGTAACTCTTCAGCCTTTGATGAATGTGGTCTTTGGGGATGAACTTACACTAAATGTTTTGTTTATTTACACAGTATTGGTCTATTTCCAAAAATCTCTTAAAGGATCATTAGTCTGACTTACAAAAGCTGTTTCAAAGGTGAAAATTATTTTAGATTAACATGTGAAGGAAAGCAGTATTTCTTAGCCCAAAGTTAAATTTACTTCTTTTTGCAATCCAGAATATTATTGGGACACTTGCTGTCTTTCAATATTTTGTGATCTTATTGAGGCTTGAACCCTTTCTAAAAGAAAATACTTCAAAAGAAAATGGGCTTATAAGCATGAAAAAGATGTTGAAATGACAAGAGGGAAATTTATGAAGAAGGAATTAACACTTCAGAATTAGACATGATGATGGATGCAGATTAAATTAGAACAGACATTTTATTTCTCAAAACTTACATTTGCAAAACAGTATATAAAATTTTAGATAATACTAATGTGGAAAGTAGTTAATACTTTCTAAAGTACAGTTGTTATTACTTTCTGTAGTAATAATTATAACTCTCTTTACATTTTGATTAAACATACATCTTTTTATTGCTTCAGTGACTTACTGGTAAAATGTTGGAAAACAGCTGCTTTTTCACACAGTAGATTTTTCATGCAACAGAGGCAGCAAATGTATTTTTTTCTGTCAGATATTTTGGGTGATACATGTAAAGCATGACGTTTGTGGTGAAATTTATTTTCTGTTTTATTTTCATCAAAGTAAAATTGAAAGATCACCCACTATATAATGCAGTGCCAAATAGTAAGGCACTGAAACTGACCCTAATCTCCCACCTCTACAGGTGAGAACTAACAGTTTTGGAAAGCTCATGCAATTGGAAATGGGTTTGGAGCATTTTACTTTTTAGTCACCAATTCACAGCTGATACAGCTGGGTAATAACTGAAGTTGATCACCATGTTGAGGAAGGCTTCTGTCTTAAAAAAATACTATTACAGTGCTAGACCAGACAGCAAGGGCAAGTAACTATATCACAAGCTAGACTTCAAATATGAATAGGTACAACATGCCTTCGCGCAAAGGCTGGACAGGAATGGGCCAAATAACCTTTACTTCTCAAAGGTTCTTCTAACAGAAATGGATTAAATGGTAGGAGTAAAGCACTGTGGAGGGTGGTAGGGGGAGTCTGTTTGGGGAAAGCAAGCCAATTAGACTGTAGGCCCTGCTTCAAGTCAAAAGTTATTTTTCCTCTCCTGAGAACACTTACAGATTTCCCCCTTAGGTCTGAATGATTTCCTTTTACCTTGGATCAGAGTTAAGTGACTTCATCTACAAAGAGTTGCCAATAAAATATTTGTAAAATAGCTAGCAATAAAAAGAACCAGTTATAAACGTGCTGCAAGCATTTATTCCAGGTGGCAGACAGGCATGAACTATTATTCTGAATACCAGTTCTGTAACTTCACAAACCCCATCTTCGTGTGCTTGACTGAAAATTGTATTAAGAGTGACAAGAAATGGTTATTAACCTAGCTAGTACATAGCTTTGTATCAAATGTTTTATGTTAATATATTTTTTAAAACCCATGGAAAATGAACAAAAAGAACCTATCCTACTTATGAAGGATGCTCTGGTTTCTTTAGTACTTGAAAAAAATCTCACATAAATACAATGAGGATGGCCTAGGCAGCTGATGATTTTTCTTATGGTTTTGGCTCCTGTGCTTTTTTTGTGGTGTAACAGCCTTAGGAAGGTTCCTGATCAAAGAAAGTGGTCCGAATGGGGTTTAACTTTAGGGTTTTGTTTGTTTGTTTAACCTTTGTGTACATACCATATCCTAATCTCTAGAAATCCTAGTGACTTTATTTCTATGCCTTTCTAAACATTTAATTCTAGTGATTTGCGTATTCTTGATCACCCTGGACCCCAAGTGCCCCTGGGGTATGTGAGCATGACCCAGCATGTCCTGATTAATGTGCAGGTGGCAGGCAGCTGCTCTGGACCCTATGAGGCCACTATTTTTCAGCACATCATCTCTGGAGAGAGGCCTCTGTCTGCTTGGTGTCACTTGTGTCAAACACCAGTTATCCCAGGCACCCAGTTAACCCAACACAGAGATACCAGATTTGAAGCGGACACACTCCATATACATTTATATATTTATTTATACATATATATATATTTATATATACATAGATATGAAAAAAGAACTCAACATCTATATAAATTTTGGTAGACTTCTATGTTCCACAGCATTTGCTGCCTTTTTGGAAGCTTGAACTACAAATTTTTCTCTGTTGTCCTTCAGTATAGCCCTGACTTACACTCTTTGCTAGAAGGTGGCCTCATGGACAAAATTTCCTGGAAACTGGGGGAAAAAAAAAAGTAAATAATAACTGGGTATCATTACAATTTAAAGAATGAATGGCTTTATTGTTAGGAGTGATTGCGAATTTATTACTTGTCTTTAGTAGTTCTTTGGTAGATGTTATCTAGACAATGATAAAAGGAAATTTACATGATGTGGTCAGGGTACATGGTTCATGGTGGGGGAAAAAAAATCCCCTGCCTTATATAGAATGAAAGGCATTAGAAAAATATTTTAATCTTTATGAATTATTCTCTTTTCTGAATTTATGTCTTTTTGGTTTTCTTTCATTTCTAGTAATTTTTGGGCCCTGATGTTCTGCCTGGCCAAAACAAATGATGTTGAATGTCTTGCACTTCTACGCTAGAATTAAATGACCTATTTAAGGCTCAGATTTGATTGTGTAGCTAAACATAGAGGTAAACCAAATATACTAGTGGAATTTAGACCAAATTTTTTCTAATTGCCAGGAGAAGTGGGCTCCACAACTTTATTTGCACAATGAAGAGGTTACTTTCCTGTTCTATATGCAGCCCCAAATACTTTGCAAAGATATTTGGGGTTTTTATTTTATTTTGAAAATATAAATTTATAATGACTGCTGTGGTAGAAATTTACGTGTCTCTGGAGTTAAGCAGAACTGTGGGGTAACAATGAGCTCCAGCAGAGAAGTAATTCAGAGTATAAATTGAATAGAGGTCTTAGTGAACAGAAAGAGAAAGCATATGAAAATTAAAGCTTTGCCTGACTTCAAACACGTGCAAGCTGAAAGCATTAAAAAACCTACACAACTAATAGAACACCACCAGCTGGGTATAACCTCTCACACTACTTATAAGTTAGTAGTTATAGTTAACTTCCCAAATATTATTCTTCTAATAGTGAACAATATTGAAGTTCATATAATTCTGAAGATGAAAATTGCTTATTTTATCTAAAACAATTTTCTTCATTTTACTAACTAATCTAGTGGTTAAGGTTCATGCCAATCCTGCTAAGCCTGAATTACCAACATTTTTTGTGAACCTATGATAAAGCACAGAAAAATGAATACCGGGACCATTTCTAATTAGTTTAAACCAAATTTCTTGGTCTGGTTTTTTGTTTTGTTTTGTTTTTTAAAGGTGATAATTGATATCTAGAACTTCAAAATCAAAATAAAAATCATTAGATCAGAACTTTGTTAGGAAACGCACCTATAGTCAATATGACAATATTTTTTATTTAGAAATATTTCAAAGTGGTCAGGTCTTTTGCTTTATAAATAGTCTGCTGCTAAATATTGCTGACAAGTAGGAGTAAGGATTATTTATTGTATATGAATTATAAACAACAATTAACAAAGTGGTACTTGCCAAAGAATTAAAAATTAACAGGATTAATTACCAATTAAACATTAAATTAAAAATTAAAATGAATAATAATTAAAAGGAAATCCTCTGAGGTGGAAGTAGTTGGAGGCCAGGTGTATATGCAAGGGAAACAGTCAAATAAGTTTGCCCTGATTTTCCTTTATTCTATGAACCTTTCAGCTGTGCTGAAAAACAGAGTAGTGGAGCAGATGGACTATTGATCAGGACGACTGTTATAATTCATTTTTTTTAAGGAAGAACATTTTTGCACCTTTTTCATGTTTTTTTCTGCCCAGGATGCTTACACATTCCCAATGACTCTGACTGAATGAACCTGAATTTCTTCCAGGTATATGGTCTGAGATTATATGGGAGATGGAAAGTCCTGTTACTTCATTTTACAAATTCAGAACTGAGGTACAGAGGGGTGAATTGTGTTGTCTTTGGGAGAGAGCTGAACACAGGTCTCTTGTCCTACTTAGTGGGCCAAGGAGTTCTGCCTTCTTGCTTCTTTACTATTGCCTTTTTCATGGGTACAGTATATATTTATGCAAAATGCCCACAAAGTGCTGCAATGAGGCTCGACTGAGATGAGGACCAGTGCTGGCACAGAGGACATTCATTCAGAAAAAAAAAATGATACTCTTATACTTTTGTTTTGAGCTTCATGTCTTTGGATGACTATGATACAGGGGAGATTATCCAGTGAAATAAAACCAAAGAGGTGGTAGACTTATATAGCGTGCACCTCTCATCTCTTATTTTTGGAATCATGTTTATTGGTTTTCTGCTGCATTAATATTCATGGCTAGTAAAGAAAGATGTCTGTGAGTTCTCACTCACATGTCAGAAAGGCAAAAAAGCTCATTCAAATGAAAGCGGAACTGTAGTCAAATAGCCAAATGATGTATAGGTACCAGACTTCATACTGTACATCAACATGTGATTCTAAATGTTTATTTTAGTCAAATGGAGTTGATGTGACAGCTAGAAGATGAAAAAGATGCTCAGACTGACTGATGGATAATAAGTGAGAAAGAAAATCACAGTTTTTCCAGGATGGATTTGTAAGCATTTAATGAATTTGCATTCTCTTTCATCTTTTTCTCTGTATAGTATTAGAAGAGTAAATGTAACAAAATCAAATTCTTGATTCATAGTGCCTGGGAGAAAATGTTGCTTTGAAGACTGGTCATCAGTATGAATTGCTGTGTGAAAAACAAAACATTTTATTTTCTAATATTTAATATCCAGTGAGCTAAATAATCACTAAATGGCATTAAAATGCAAAGACTAGAAAAAACTTCTTCGTTTCTTGTTACACTTCACAAATTTCTTAAAGCAGACAATAAGTAAATGGTTACCCTTCCTCTCATGAATGAAACTTACTTCTGCTTTCACTTAACACAAGAACAATTGCTTAGATATTTACCTGGGAAGAGAAGAAGACAGACTGCTTCCTCCAGGTCTAGAACTGATCCCAAAATGCATATTTTTAAGCATCCCTTCAGAATGCTGTTATAGAGAAGGACTTGGGAAGATGGTACTTATGATTTTGCAGCTTGCTATGGTGAAAGCTTCCACCACTCCTATGACACAGTTTTTCAAAATCTCTACCAGTAAAGATAGAATGGATGTTTGTTTTGAAATGTGTTTGATCTACCTCTGCGTAGGATGAAACACAGAAACTAAAATAATAGATTTTCTTGCTCTTAGCGTTAGACAGCTGTGCTGACTCGTAACTCTCTCCACCAACTACAAAGGCATCTGGCAAACTTAGTTGAGCTGCAAATCTTTACACAATAGAAAAGATGAATCCTATCCAAGGAGCCCAAAGTTCCTTTTCTGCTGAAAAACCCCACTATCTATTCCAAGTACTCTCACGTGAAACTTCTCTAGAGCTGTCAAGTCCTCTCGATAAACCTGGCGCATCATTAGTGCAGCTGTTGCAGCCCCTGCCGTTGTTCGGTGGTGTGTGTTATAGCACGGTCGTTGCACGTGGTTCTGTGTGCTGCTGTGCTGCGATCAAGTCAGTCTGCCGGCAGCTCCCTGCTCTGGACCCACACCTTCATTTTTAGTTAATATTCAGTCTGGGTCCAAGCTGGAAAGTGTTCAAACATAGTATTCATCCTCATGGGATGAAAGGTACATTTCTGATAGATCTGACTGCTTTGGATATTGAAATATAAATGGCCATTTTTCCACTTCAATATTAAAAATGTTCTGTTTAGACAGGCTACGTTTTTAGACCACTAAGAACTTGGAATTACTTTTAAAAGTTGTTACTTTCTTTGTTGTGCCTTACTTGGAATATTTACAGCTGTTGTAGAGCTATATGTGATAAAATTATTGTTTACAAATGAATGCTCTTAAATACTTTTGTTTGCTAATTTATTGTGGACTTTTCATTTTTACATAAGAACAGTACTACTTCTACTTTGTACAAAGCCATACTTCTTTCTTCACTCTCATGTGTTGCTTCCCACGTGACATAATATTTTCATGGTTGTTTTCTAAAAGTTTTATAAAAGAAGTTTTAAATCAAACAAGAATCATTGATCTCCTCGTTGTGACTGCTCTCACAGAAATGTAAGAGCCATGTTAACTAACTGGCAAAGAATCTGGCTTGCTTCATTCAGTGAAATAAGTAGTCTTGCAAAGTGTACTAAATTCAGCAGAGTGTGAAATGTCAAAGTTGTTGGGAGCATGAATTCTGGACTCTTTTTCATTAGCATAAGTTTTTTATTCAGGAGTTTAACCTTGTATTGTAGGATTGAAATCCTTGAAGGTGTCACTATAGATACAAGTTTTCCCAGAAACTCCTGATGCTGTGACAAACTTTCCTTAGGTTCAAAAACCAACTGGAATACTCAATTACATGTGATTTGACTGTTGATTAGATCAGAGCAGTTGGAGAACAATCAGAGTCTTTTTCTGAGTAACAGCTGTGTCCGTTGTCACTCTGTATGGCTATAGCTTTCACTGGAGTACCTGAGAGGGAATGAAGTAGGAGGTCAGATCTTAGTGACAGCAGCAGCAACCTGGCACTGGAAAAGTGAAATAAAAATGATATGTACCCAGTCTCAGTCCATCTTGTCTGAGCGCGTTAAAAATATTTCACTTGGGTTTGGTTGGAGTTTGGCATATTTGCAGTGTGTGTGCATTTTGCCATGTGTTTTCATTTATAATCAGGATGGTGAAACTTTAGATAAGGTTTCAAAAAATATATCTTCCTGTAGCAGAGAAAGAAGCTGATGTGAACTGAAGTGCAAATCTATTTTTTTTTTAAGCAGCAGTAGAAAATTTGGTAGTAATTGTCACAACAGTGATGGAAAAGGCAACATGAGAAGTGATCTATTTTATTACTCTGGGATGTAATTAAGAATTCTCTCCTGCTTCCTGCCTCCCAACCTATCATGAACTCAGTTGTAACTTGTGAAATTTCTGTTGCCTGGTAGCACGCAATAGCAGCCTGTGCAATCCGATCATAGTGTGTGCAAACGTTTAGACATTGTACCCCCCCTGTGGCAAGGTTTTCCCTCTCCTTTTTCTCCTCTCCAAGGTGGAGCAGATTTTAAACATGGGTAGTGTCAATAATTCTTCCTGTTCTAAGGAACATGAAGCCAAGTAAGCTTTGAAGTTTTCAGAATTTCCCAAAACTTTGTAAATTTTATGAGATAGAGGTCTGAAACAGAAATATTATCATATTCCTGTCAAAGTTATGACAGGAATTTATTTTCTCTGTAAATAAAAGTATTTTAATTTTTCTTCAAATCTTGAGATATCTTCTTCTTTGCAGAGTTCCCCTGAATAAGATATTGATAAATGAGGAGTTGGGCTTATCTAATGATTGTGCTATTATCTGCCTAGAAAATATGATCAGTTCAAAACGCTAGTATAATTCGCTAGTGCACTACTGTAATTCAGTGAAATAAATCCAATGAGTCTTGCTGTCAGAAAACTGGAATGAAGGCGGATTAACATGTGCACCAAGGCTGAAGGTTTTTCAGGGGAAAAAACCTCCTTCCTACTCCAATTAAATGCGCCTGGCTCAGTAACGTTTCAATGAGGGGAGACAGAATAGAATGCTTACTGTGCTATTATGTACTTTAGGTTAAGAGGAGAGTCATATTGGTATGTGTATTAAATTTTCTGTTAATTTTACGGAGCTTGTGTTTGCTGATGAATTGTCCTTCCACAGGAAAGATAATATTGCATTCATTTTCTCTTCAGACCTCAAATGCTGGAAAGATGCCTCAAGTAAAACAAATTTATTTGAATGCATATATATAGCAGCAGTCATCCAACAGAAAGCAAAGCCAAACGTGACACATATTTTATGTAGTGATGTTGTTGTAGGTATGATGGTCTAAGGACAATAAGCTGACTACTGTAGTTTGAAAAGTTAGGCTTTTGAAAATGTAAGTATTTCTTCAGCTTTATTGTAGACTGTCGGCAGTGAAAAGATGATAAAATAGCCGACTTGAGAGAGATTTCAGTGCTTTGGTGGCAAGGACTCTGTAGGATGACCACAGTCAATTCATGAAGCAGATCACATTCTCAATCTAATGTTCGAAGTAAATGTCAAATCCAAGCATATCAGAGTCATCATCCACTAAAACAATACACAGAGCTCTTTCATCCTCTTCATCCTCAAGGACCAAAGCTAAGTCTTTATCCACATATCAGGGATATATGCTGATGTTGGCAGTAAGATTGGTAGCATTCACACTGTGCTACTGCCCCCGCCTCCCTTCAAACTTGTTTGGTTTTCACTACACTAATTGGCTAGAAATAAACACCAATAATGAAGCATAAAGTGAGAAACAGTCATAATGGAGCAGAAAATTTCTTCAGGCTCTGGCTCTTGCTAAACTTCTCTTTTCAGTCAGTTTTCCTTAAAGTGCTATATCCTGTTTTAAGGTAGTATTTTAGGATGGGGAAGAGCTTTATTAGTCCTGCATGGCACTGTCCAAAAAGATGCGGGCAAAAAATGATTATAATTAAAAATAAAAATATTCTTGTCTTGAAATAGAAGATTCTGTGTGATGGCTCAATTGCAATAAGGAATTGCTAGAAGCGGTTAAGAAAAGACAGGCACGAACTGAATTTTGTGCTGAATAAATTAACTTTTTTTCTCTTTTCTAGATACAGCAAAATTTTGTTGTATCTTTTCAGTATGTAAAGTATTTAGAAACTACAATAATGTAGATGATATAAGAATGTAAATGGAAAAAGCAACTGTACTGTGTGCATAAGCTCCATAAATGCTATTTTGTGAGAAAGTCAAAGGACATCAAATGTTTCTAATACAACTAAAACTCTTGTTGAATGTAATATCAAAAGGTAATAGTCCCACTTTCACCTAATGTTCTTGCAAGAATTTGGAGGGAAGAAATGTTTTAGATTAAATACTTCTTTTCAAAATAATAAAGAGTTGCAAGAACAGTTTCTGAGAGTTAGGTGCAAAACAAGTATTTTGAAAAGTTATCTGCCTACTCAGGTCATGGTCTTATGTGCTGTTGTTCTAAATGGAAAAATCAATCAAGGAAGTTTTTGAAACCAGTGTGTTGAATGTATGTCAAAGCAGTAGAGCGATATCAAGGACCTGGAAAATACAAATGGAGTTCATGAGACTTTCTGACTCCTTTTTGTTAACAACCCCTTTTCTTTCTTTACAATTATATTTGGACTGTGTTTTCTTGGGCTTTATCTTTATTATAGACAAGTGCTTAAGTTCATCCTTTTATTGCTTCTTATGGTGATGCTGGTGGAATTTCCAGTTAACAGTCAGTCAAGGCTATCTCTGACATTGAAACTCAAGAGTCCCAAGAAAAAAAGTTGTTAATATTATATAAAAAGTGGAAAATACACCCCCAAAAAAGCATGTGAACTACATTTTCAAGCAGTATTAGGGAAGCTGAGCTCTTGGAAAAAATGACTGTTAATGTGATATTGGAGCTGCTGGCTGCATGGAAAATACAGCCTCCTTTGTGGATTTTAGCAGTTGCAGGTAGAGCCTGGAGTACTCGGGTTTGACTAAATCTGAAAGGACAAATATATAGTCTGTCTTAATTTCTGCTTTGATGAGTTTAGGATACTTACAATAAAATCAAAATGTATTACCAAGACATGAAAATAGATACAAAACAGCTAGGTTTATCAATTCATTATACATAAATTCATTTCCAGTGCTAACTTGCTTTATTTTGTCTAAATCCCTTACACGTAATATAAGTGGTTGGTCGTGTTTTCAGCAGCAACTGCTTCAATGGCTTACAAGATGTGGGCTAAATGGGGATGAATTCTTACATGTACTTTGAAACAGGGGTTTTTGAAAATATCACACATGCCAAGCTGCTGAATTATTGAACAGCTTAGAAAAATTAATGGTGTAATTGGCTGTATCTTTTATCCTGTTTTCTTTGATCCAATCTCACTGGAGTGAATGACTGCTTGCCATTTTCAAACAAGATGCAGTCCCTGATGTTGCACAACCAAGGCTTCTATTTAAGTTCAGTATGAATTTAAGCTGAGGGAGGAGTGCTTAATGGAACATTGTCCATTTGGGATTGCCAGGAAAACTGGCAGTCTGCCCTGCTTTTGATTATGTTAAAGCTTCCTTTTAAAGAGCGATACCTGATTGCTCTTCAAAGCTGTGTCAGTTAGAAATCCCCTTTGGGACTCTGAGAGGATCACAAGTACTTCTCATGAAGGACAGAAATGATAAAAATGTAAAAAGGTATTTCCTTCGATTACAGTATTTGG
The DNA here is from genome assembly GCA_028565335.1 of Limnodromus scolopaceus. NCBI lineage: Eukaryota > Metazoa > Chordata > Aves > Charadriiformes > Scolopacidae > Limnodromus > Limnodromus scolopaceus. Next base: position 23,635,604 of record JAOXNO010000078.1, on the reverse strand, counting down.
CTTGTTATAATGTTTCATTTAACTGATGTTGAGCTGAAATATGAAGAATGAAATTGCTAACTTGCTGAAAATTGATTCTGCTTAATGTTTCCACACTTGACCATGTTTGTTATACGTTTACTTTTTGCTAAGAAGTGGTGATTGTAAGTTAAAAAAAAACAGACATGAGAGATACATTTTTTAAATAACAAGTACATCATACTTTTAGAAATGTCTTATACCCATTCTTATTTTTGTGAATGTAAGATTTTGGGATTCCCAAGAGAATAGATTTAAAAGCTTAAAAGTGAATTCCGAACCACTAGGGAAAAGCAGCAACTTCTTCAGAGGATGTAAAATTATCTATGTTCCCAAGCAAAGGAATTTTAAATTAATTAAATGTTTATTTATGGTAAATCTGCCACTGATATAACACGGAATCCTTTCTCCTAACTTTTGATAGCTTGAGGTTTTTTTTAGTTGGTTTTGGTTTGGGTTTTTTTGTGTTTTTAATTCTTTTTGTGGTTTCGATGAGAGTAGAGAATGTTAGAAAATGAGTACTGTGAAGGGCAAAAGTAAAATATATCTCTGACTTGCTGATTTTAGAAAATAGCCACTGTTTGAAGTTGCTCAGAGATCTGGCATGTTACAATAAATTCTGGGGCTGCTGTACTACCAGGTGATAAAACCAAATGTGGACGGTCAATTTGTTTCAGACAGGACTTTGCAATTTATTGTTTGGACATAAGGCTCAAAAAAAGTGTTTTTGTGTATAACAGAATATACACTCGTCAATAGTACAAACTGCACGAATATTGAGCAGATAAAATGCTGTACTTGGAATTATCATTTAAAAATATATTTGGTTGCTGCTAAGCACTAAAGCAGTGTATTTGGAATTCTTGGATTGATTCTTGCCCTTTTCCTCCCCTAAAATCACTAATTATTGAAGATATGTGTTTTGCATATATAATAAGGAGAATATACAAGCAGTAAGTTTGAATGGATTAAATTAAAGTCAGTTTTACAGACTAGAATGATGCAGAAAAATTTTCTAAACATGGATTGGTAATACAGTTATAATTACAGTGCGCTACAGTATGCTTAACTATACAATAGAACAGATAGTTTGCTGTCCTCATCACTGCCTTACAGAGTTTCCAAATATGTTTTTTCTTTCAAATTACATAATCTTGGTGCTTTTTTTTTCATGTTAGATAACCCCTTGAAAATCATATTGTTCATCTGTTCTAATATGTCTGACTTTGGCAGGATAAAGTGAATACACATACGTTTGGGGTTTTTTTGCAGGGGAGTGTAGATATACCAAAAAAACACCTATTAGTAAAGAAAAAAATTGAAAGTTCTGTTGATGCAACTGAATAGATTCATATCAAGACCTCGTAATAAATTTAAGCTATTGATAAAACGGCAAATTTTGTGGTAATTTCGTAGCAATACAAGTATCTTCTTAGGACTGATTTTTTTTTTCATGGAAGACAATACAATTAGAATCATATTTCCTACATTGCTAGTTTACTAATTTCTAATTAATTTTGTTAGTTAGATTAATGAATGCCCTGAGACTTTTTATTTTATCCTATGTCATCTTATATTCTGCTGTTGCAGATGAGATTAATAAATATGCAGCAGCATACATCAGTATTATAATAGACATTTTATTAATTTTAGTATCGGTTGTGGCATTCTAATTTTCCAGCGTAGAACTACCACTGAACAATCACAACGGAAGTTTTGTCTCTGAAATACAATGTATTCAATGTCCTTGGTTGCCATTGAAATTGCTATCTTCAACATTCAGAAAACTGTGGAATGGAGAGAATAAAATAGTAGTTTCATCACTAATAAAAGAGATGCCACATTTGGGATGTTCAGTGGTGCAGGAAACAAGGGCATTTCATTTCAGCTCACCTTAATAATTCAAATCTCAGCTGTCAATAGGTGTACAGTTCTCCTTGTAAGTCTCTCTATGAACTGCTAAAGTATAAAGGAGTCAAAGTCGATGAGGAAAGAGGGGTTTGAAAGCTCCTTTCATCTGACACGTTATTTGGGCATTGAACTGTGTAAACTAATTATTTTGCCTTTCTATCACCTCCAAACTTTCCATCCCTTAACAACTTACAGAGTCATGGCTGTGACTCCTAACCCATCCTTTTGTCTTTACATGTTCCAAAAGAAATCTCTTGGCACAAAACATAGAGCATCGCGTATGTAGGGTCAGAAGGGACTTCAGGAGAGTGTCTGGAACATTTGTTCTTCTTCAAAACTAGGATCTTGTACGTTTTCAATGTATTTGAAATTTAGACCTCAGTTCCGTGCCGTTCCCCTCTTTAATTGGGAAAATGTGAAAAAACTCCTCCTCTGGTTAAATGACTGTTTCATGGTGCAACTTTGAAAAAGTACTTCTATTTACAGTTTGTCTCTCACACCGCTTGGGTCACTTAATTTATATCTTCCATAGGTGAATCTTCCTGTTGAAAGAAGAACAATTGACTGAGATTGCTAGGCTGAACTACAGAAACATTATTCTTAAATGTTTCCACTTGAGTCAACAGATTTTTGTGAGCGCAAATGGGGAGTAGCTGTGAACCGAATTTGACTGTGATTTGGAATTAGGGGTGATGGCTTCAGTAACATGAGTTGAAAGCATTCAGAAGTCTGGCTGATTTTCCAAATGAATTAAGCCCTCATATATTATAAAAAAAAAAAAAAAGAAAGAAGATGAGGTTCAGTATACTCTGATATTATTACTAAATTTAACAATTGAATGAAATGATGTTCTGGCACTGATAAAAGTCTGTTGTGATATAATTATGGTTTCTTGGCAAAGTAAGCACTAAAAAGACAGCATAAAGTTTTATAGCGTACCAGTTGATTTTATTTTGTTCCTTGTATACTCATGTTATCAGAGAGTTGAAAGCATACAAAAAAACACCACATGAAACCTCCTTCAAATATGTCTGAGATAGAATTAAAGTTGTTTGGTCAGTGTATATCCAAAATAATCGTCATTATAATAATCAGGCAGGTGTTCAGCTGTCTCCAGGGTAGCAGGGCTCCATCACACATGACAATTACTCAGGAAGACCAAAGCCATAACTCAGAACATCCCCCTCTTCCTTCTCCTTCCCCCAGCTTTATACGCTGAGCCTGACATCATATAGTATGGAATATCCCTTTGGTCAGTTGGGATCAGCTGTCCTGTCTGTGTCGCCTCCCAACTTCTTGTGCACCCCTGGCCTACTCACTGGTGGAGTGAGAAGCAGAAAAGGCCTTGACTGCTTAGCAACAATTAAAAACACCAGTGCGCTATCAATATTGCTTTCCTCCCAAATCTAAAACATAGCACTACACCAGCTGCTAGTAAGAAACTGGAACCATGACGATAAGTTGGATCATTTATCTGCTTTGAAAATTCTGCTTAAAATTCAGTATTCCCAGTGCTCTATTCTTTTAAAAAATTATATTCTCATTAGAGAATTTACTGCAGATATGATTCTACAACAGCAAATTTTATGTAATAAAAAATAAGCACTATTCTTGGCAAATATTTTTTTAAATTACAAAGTATTATAAAAGACAATAGAGAGATTTAAATCAGAGTAATGTTGGAGAAAAAGTAATTTGCAAAGAAATGTAGATATTTAAGCATGTGTTTATAACTACTCTTGTCAAAGCACACTGTCTTGTTACTGAAATTCAAGTTTAATACAGCCAAACGTAGTTACTGTGTGTAAAAAAAATATATATATAGTTCAAGGTGAGCTCTGCAAATTTTAGTAATTTTGACTTATGTTCCCTCTTCTATTAAATAATCTGCACAGAAAAATTACTTTCTAAAATATAGGATGATCTCTATGCTTAAAAATATGCCCTAGTGATAGCTTTTATGAAAGCCTTTTTCCACAAAGAGGAAATCTTATGGATACTAAGCATTTCCTTTGCTGCTTTGTGTTTGAATCAGAAACTGTCTCCTTTAGTTCACAATTCCTTGTGTAGGGGATTTTGTTTTGTTTTGATTTGGTTGTTTGTTTGTTTGTTTGTCTGGGTTTTTTTAGCCAATTAGTATTAAGACCATAGAAATGGAGGGACTGGAGAAGATGAGCTCTTAAATCATAAGTTACACCTTCTTCAGCACTAGACCATAATTGATACTTGGAGAGGGAAAATAATGTCAGAGCAAGTATCAGAATGACAGCTTAGCTGATATATCCTCTCATCTGGGATTTCTTGCACTACTTTGTGTATGCTAATAGCCCCTGATGGATTTTCTTTCATTTACACTTCTGGTATCCAAAACAAGTTATGGCAACAAATTCCACAATTTAACAAACAAGATAAGCAAAACAAATAATTGCCGTTTAACTACTAACTTGTTTATTCATATAGAGAGAGAAGCATTTTTTTTGTCTCTTAAAAAAAGGTTGTATTCTCATACTCCATATATTTTGGTATATTAATATTCAAATATATTAATCATAAAAATAAAGTTCGGATGTCAAGAAATTGAGTTTTCAAGTAATAAAATGCATTATTTGTTGTTTTTACAGCCATATAACAAATTACAAAAAAAGTTCTCCCCAGACACTGAAATCTGATTCAAAAGTTGCCTTGTTCCACTTCAATTCTTAGAGACAATACTAAGTAGTGTTTATATAAGTAGCCTCTCTAGAATTTTTATTTTATTTTATGACAGTGACTATACTTGCAATCAGTGTATAGCCCTGGAAAATACCATATTGCAAAAATACCCATATTTAAGGAGATCAAATTATATTTGTTCAATCTATTAAATTTATTAATCTATTAGCAACCATATCAACTAATATGAGAGCTATATTACTCAACATCATTGCAGGCAATGACATATGGTGTAACACAAGGACAAACATGCAAATATGCATTTTATCAGAACCAGGGCATTGTCTAAGTTTGAATAAATCCTTTGTTAGCACAGCTGTACTGGAACAGCAGCACTTCAACCTCAATATTTATCTGCCAGAATTTTTTCCTAAGTGAACAAATAAAAGTTCTTAAAGCGAGTAAAATGGTTAGCAAACTGTAAAATATGATTGCTGGGAATGAATAAGGGCTTCACTGACCTCAGCAAAGATGGTGGTGTTTCAATAATACATTGAAGAGTTGGCCGCGATCAAGTTTTGCAGGGGAGAGAGACAGAGGGAAGGAAAGAGCAGGAGGTTAAGTACACTGCATTTGTACAGTTTCCGAGTACACCTTCCATTTTATCAATAAGCCACTGAGAAGTTATAGTACCCTAGAGGAAAGATTAGCCTTCAGCTGAGACAGAATCTAGTATTGGTCACATCATACTTTTTATGGGAAGACAGAGAGGGGAAAATATCACTATATTAAAGAATATGATCCTTAATCTGTTTTAAAAGAGGCAAAAATGTTTCAAAGTTGTTTCCATTTTTTATTTGAAAAAATAATATAAATGAAATGTGGGTTTTGAAGCTTGATATTTTCAAATGAAGAATACATGTAGATATTCAAATAACTACTGCAGTAAGGGAAATGAATACACTTCTAAAATGGCTTTTCAGAAAAGACAATGTTTTATTTCAAACCACCTTGATGTTTGAAAAATTTTGGCAAACGCTGTTTGACTGTTAAAGGAACGTACAGTAAAGTATATTTTCCTTGACAGAATATACTTCAGGGCTTTAACTGAAGGTAATTCTTTTTTTTTTTAAGAATGAGAGAAGAGATTCCTGACTTAAACAGTTTATAACCTTACCAGTGTTTCTTCTTGGGAGCTACCAGCGATAATTCATCTTGGTGTCCTGCCTCAACGCCTACATCAAAGCAGAGACCTAATCCTGTGCTGGCCATGGGGCTTCCCAAGCAGAAGCGCTTTGCGTTTGTTACCCAGAGGGTGCAGGGCTAAACTTCTCCTCAGTTCCAGCAGGCCAGAACACTCACTCATTCAGATGCATCTCCCCTATTTGCTGCTCACTCCTTACCTTTCTTTCCTAAATAAGGCGGCTTCTATGCACAGGATGCAAGTGCAAAAGGGTTCCCACACCTTTGAGATATCAATTTTATGCATAACTTTGCATGTAAGTGAGTTCAGTGACATGGGAGGAATTACAAAAGGGTAGGAATAGCCATGCCATTATCTTTCTCCCTGCAGGCCTTTTTTTCTGAAGGAGAAACAATAGTCACTCTGTTGTTGTTCTGAGCATTTCTCTAGCCCTGAAAAAATTGGCTTTCTGTCTGCTTTGTGCTTTCATAGCAGTGCAAAACAACTGAACAGGGAATGCAGCCTCGTCCCAAAACTCTGTCAAGTTTTCAGTCTGTGTACTAGTTGAGATAACACAAAAGTCCTCATAAATATATCAGCAAAACATATTTAGTGGTCTGTAGCTCCTTAACTGACTGAACAAGATGATTTGAGCTTTTGCTCCGTTCTTTTTCTTCCTCCTTATCAAATAAAGATCGTATGGTTTGAAAAGTGGGGATTGCCTTCAGAGTGTTCCAGACCAATAATGAAGTAATTCAATATTAGTATCTAAATCCCCACAGAAGCACAAGTCAAGCTGAAGTATTATGCATGAGTTGGTAGATCCTCCATATGTTGTTTGTACTTGCTCCGTGAGGCATTTTGCTATAAATAACAGAAACTGAAAATCGAAGTAGCACTCATCAGGGACAATAAAAGTAATAATTCAGAGATTCATTCATAAATATTATGGCTGGGGGGGGGACCCATTAGGATTATGGAGTTTGATCTTCTGCGGGAGACAAACTTCCCTCGTATTAATCCCTATTGAAAATAGGTACATCTTTTTATTTATCCAAATACTATAGATTTGGGGATTTATTTTAAGAAAGAGCTTTGTCTTTGAAAAACAGTGTTGTCACTTAGTAGCTACGAGAACTGAGGTAAGATGATTTAAGTGAAAAACTCATAGGGTAGTATCCAACATAGAAGACTTTGAGGCAAACTCAAACTCCATTGGAGTATAAACTCCATTAGTTTAAATACTGGAATTTCTTTTAGTACATGAAAGCAACATTGACATAATAAAAAAAATTACAAAAATTCTCTCTTAAATAAGTATGTGTTTGGAAAACATATGCATTAGCCTAAACTAGCCTTAGATTTACTATATGAGTAATACAGAGAAGAAAAGTTGCCTTTCCTCATTGACTGTGTAGGACATTTATATGACAAACTACGTCAAGGTATGCAGATACTCAAGCGTCCAGCAGTTGGATATTTCCAGCAGTCTCTAGATCTAGTGTGCACACTGATTGTGTCCTGCCTGCGTTTTGGTGCATAGCCTGGGTGAGTCTCCTCCTTGGGCACGCCGCAAGGAACTCTGGAAGGAGACCTGCCCCAGCAGATGTGCCAGGAAGGTTGGTCTGTGGACAGGAGGGAACACCATGAGTGCAAGTATCCTGCACAGCTTTAAATAACTGTACTTAGGCAATGCACATAGCCAGTTCTACATCTGTCTCCCAGATTTGTCACACATTTGCACTGGAGCAACGTACTTGAAGTTGTAAAGATAGCAGGAATTGTAACGAACAGTCATACAAAAATTTCTCGGTGGAGGTGCTCTGTACTGTTGGCTTTTTACTGCTCTTTCTTACTGCTTTTTTTTATATCTGTCCTATTTATGGCACTGCCCAGTACAACGTGCGAACTAATTGCTTGATTCAAGCCTTTGATTTTCTCAGACTAGCCTCTTGACTTTGTTTTGTCCAGTCTAAAATATTAGTTTTTTAAAAAAATCAGTATTTTTGCATTCTGAAGGAGTGATTACATCTGCTGTAGATCCTGGATTCATTTTATGGATTCTATTAAAGCAGAGTTACAACTTAGATTCTGTTATAGGTTACATTTTATTCAGGAAAAAAATTACAAAGGTATTTATTGGCACTTTTTTTTTCAACAGCTTACCCTTTAAGGCCTACCTAATGAATAAATGGGATCTTACTTTCATTTGGTGGTCTCTAGGCTCTTTGTATGATCAAACAGGAATTAGAAAATACTTAGGTCTTCATAATTTAGGCTACTTTGTATTAACTTGCAAGACTTAAAGGGGTATTAAATAGTAAATATTTATGCTGGTGTATTAGAAGAGCATACATCAAAGTTATAGATTATTATATGATATAGCTAATTATTAACATCTCCGTCAGACTTCCAAATTCTTAGGAATAGTTCTTCCTACTATACGAGATCATGATTTATAGTCTATATATCAGCATCTTTGATATGAGACCATTTTTGTGTAGGTTTCAAGTAATTACGGTTGCACTGGTTTTGGGTATCTACAAGACATTTTGTAGCACTCCTAGCATGCTGTTGCAGGTTTTGGAAGGATTTTAAGGGCTTTCATGGATTGTGTAAAGAACCTGTAACGTGAATTCCACTTATCATGTGAAAAGCTGCTATGTGAATGGGGCTGCAAAACATCATGATTCTCTGACACTAATATTCTATTTCTAGATTCTTCTATAATCATCTTTTGTATACAGAAAAAAGTAGGTGCTGTAGTAATGAAGCTTTCTAAAATTAGAAGAAAATATATTCTGTAAGACAGACTACTTCTATTTGCAAAATTTTCATTTGCTACATCTTTATTCTGCATTTAATACTTGCATGTAAATAGATGCACTAATAGTAGCTGATTAAAATGCATTTATTTTACATCACTAAATAATCATCATTAATATAATTCCAGTACACCATAAAATGGCTAACTCCTCTTCAGCCAGTTCCCATTTAGATTGAGAAAGGAGATGGAAGTAATTTAGAAAAGATGTATTCTGATTTTTTGTGTGTGAAGTTTATTTCTTTAATCAATTAAAATGTAATAAACACTATGGTAAGACAATGCTGAAACTACACAGGCAAACACAAATCATAAAATGCAAAGTGACGCATCCCCTAGTAACAGTAATTCTCTCGGTTTGCATGCAGCAGGTTTATTCACTAGAGGCTACACTTTAATCCTCTGTGCCTAAGCACTGGTATTAAATCCTGAGCGGAGCTAGTGATATACCTGTAGCTTTAATTTATGGCTGCTGTATTTTACAGCCTGTACAAACTAGATAGTGTTCCTTATTTACTAGATTATCATATATATTTTTTATGTAATCAGATTATCTATTTTTTTTACTAGTTCATGCTAATTTTCTGTCACACCAATTTCTGAAAGTCCTTCCTGAGACTTTCAAGTAATACTTTCTAGCTTGATAATTGCTCCAAAAAAATCTCTGCTATTCTAATAATCATTATTTATCTACTAGTTCCTACCTTCCGTTCTGTTAGAACACCCAACATTTGCTCAAGGAATAGGGAGTTAATTGACTTAATGAGTCATTCTAAATGGCTTCCATAGATCTAATATATTAATAATTCAGAGGACTACTCAAACGGCTGCCATTAGTTTGTGATTTCTTTTCCTATCCTCTGTGTTGGATACATTAGCTACTGTGTAGTGAAAATATCACTTGAGGGCATGGATAGAAATCTGCAATAGTTTTTAAAAATATTTTGCTGCTAGCCTTTCAGGGGGTGAGAGGAATATATAGCGTTATGCATATAGAGATTTATAAACTCAAAAAGAGGTGGTGTGAATTCAGTATTCAGAACATATATGAGAGCCTTTAGAACTATTAATTTCTTGTTCCTGTATATCAGCTATATGCATGTAAGAGTAAGCATTCTCACTTTTATTTTTGAGTGCAACCCAGTACATCTGATGAGTGACATCTGCGCCCCTGAGATAACTTGGACACAGCCTATTTTCTTGGCAGACTGGAGTTAGAAGTATGCTGTGTTCTGAAGATATAGATGTCTAGTTTGGGTGGAATTTGACAAATTAAATTCTGTAGCAAACAAAGAATATATTGTAATTTAAAACCAGATGGAATCTCCAGCATTTTCTTTATGAATTTGCAAATAGTTTGGGAGCATTCAGACAGGCTGCTGATTTCAGTAACTCTTGAAATCTATCAAATGAACAGAGTTTCTTAAAATCCTTGTAAACTGCAGTATTTTCATTCTAGTAAAAGAGATGGAAATGGGCAAGGAGGGGTAGAAGGTAAAGGGTAAGGTTTTAAAAGAATTCAGTTACAAAAGAAACCGTACCAGAACCTTGGTACCTAGATCTCCATTGTTATATTTTGAAATACAATCCGAATTTCGATTTTTTTACTATTTATTTATTTATTTATTTCAGTCTGTTCAGTATTCCTATTGTAAGAACTGTCATCTGTCTTCTTGCACCATGTAGGTGTTCCACTTTTTTGAAAAAGGAAATTGCACTGTTTCTAAGTCAAAAGAAGTGTTTTTATCCATTATTGTATCAAAATAGAATGCTTTTCTTTCTATTCAACCATGTTTCTATAACCACGCATAAAATAGTGACAGAGTGAGAACAAATTGTACCTAGCCAGAGATTTGTATAAATTCCCTTCTTCTGATTCATCTGCTTCATTGTGTATCAGGATTATATATTACTGCAAGAAGTAAAGATTTTCACAATGCTTCAAGTAAAAGGCTTTGAATTAGGGCAACTTACAGAAAGAATCTTATGCAACATAGAAAATTTATCTAAAGCGATAGGAAAGGCAGTATCTTATAATGAAGGAAACAATTTTATTGCTATCAAATTTGAAAATAGGTAAGTACATGAAATTGTGATAACGTCACCCAACATCTCATTAAGAATTCCTATTTTATCTTCGTAACATCTGTCATTATCAAAACAAAATTCAACAATCATTATTGTAGTCCCTGTTGTTACAAAAAAATTTACTTTGTACATCTTAGTACAGCAGTTAAAAATCCCTGTGGGGAATTTAATTTGGATCCTTTATAGCAGCAACATAAACTAATATATTGCAAGAAAGTTAAATTGTCTGTGACTGTTCCAACAGTATGTTAGATAAATCCCAAAGCGTCACCTCTAAAAAAAGTCAAATGTCATGGGTTGCAAAGTTGGAGTAAGAACTGCGTTTTAATTGGTCTCTAACATTTTAAGCAATAAAGCACGTTACAAGTTGGCATCATACTGTCTGTGTTTATATATGCCACTAGATTGTATACAAGGCATTTAAGTCAATACTGTGGTTCCACAAATACTGGAGCCAGGTATGTTAAAAGGATTTAAAGCTAGTTGTAATGTTTGGATTGGCTCCACATGTTATTAATTTGTGCGTGCACATATTAGCAAAGCATCCCGGATCTCCTCTGCTCTGGTCATCAGAGCTCTGGTTTGCTTATTGGCCTGAGATTTTCCTGATGGCATGATTCCTATTCAAGGCTTTGCTCACAGCAGGTCCCGATGTATATGCAGGTATTTGGTTATATGCCCATTAATGAGTATGGAGATCGCTTTCTACAAGGTCTGATCTCCTTCTGTAAGAAATTCATACACAACAGTCTGTGTAATTGTTTTTCTGCCTTGCAGTTCTCTCTTGTTGGATTCCCTAAGCTTTTTCCAGTTCCTTGCGTTGATGCAATTGATGGCTGGATTTCAAATGTCAGTGGCAATTGTACAAATGTTTTGTCCAAATCAAAGGTTCAGGTTTGGCAGATCTCAGTGTGTCTATTGGAGACTGAAAAACAGTCCAAAGCCATTGTGCCTGAGAAAAAGTGGGAAATTTAAGCTTTTTTTTTTTTTAATGAATATACTGATAGATATGTCATTAAAGGGAAGATGAAGTTTAGGTAGCCACCACTGATCATTCCACATATGCACTTTGTTTGTGGACTTTCATTTTAATAGTTAGTGTTCCTGAATATTTTGGTGAAAGGAAAAGATATGTTGCAAACCATTTTTTTATTATTTAAATGTTAGCAAATTTAATTTTGTTTGCAGTCTGTATTTTGAAAATTATTTTTAGTGCTATCTTTAACTGTACTAATGTACAACAACACATTTACAGCACTTCATTATGTCCATAAATTCTAGGATAGTTTTGAAAAGTAAAGTTAAAAGAAAACTTTCTGACAATAAGCCGGGATATCAGATTTAGAAACTCAACATGAGCCAACAATGTGTGCTTGCAGCCCAGAAAGCCAACCATAGCTTGAGCTGCATCAAAAGAAGCATGGCCAGCAGGTCAAGGAAGGTGATACTACCCCTCTACTCCACTCTTGTGAGACCCCACCTGGAGTACTGTGTCCAGCTTTGGACTCCTCAGCCCAAGAAGAGCACGGACCTCTTGGGAGGGGTCCAGCAGAAGGCCATGAAAATGATCAGAGGACTGGAGCACCTATGAAGGCAGGCTGAGTTGGGGTTGTTCAACCTGGAGAAGAGAAAGCTCTGGGGATACCTTATAGCAGCCTTCCACCCAAAGGGGGCCTACAGGAGAGATGGGGAGGGACTTTTTATCAGGGAATGTAGCGATAGGATGAGGGGTAATGGTTTTAAACTGAAAAAGGGGAGATTTAGGTTATCTATAGGAAGAAATTCTTTACTGTGAGGTGGTGAGACACTGGAACAGATTGCTCAGGGAAGTTGTGGATGCCCCACGCCTGGAGGTGTTCAAGGCCAGGCTGGATGGGACTTTGAGCAACCTGGTCTGGTGGGAGGTGTCCCTGCCCATGGCAG
>JAOXNO010000078.1:23566204-23622905 GCA_028565335.1 Limnodromus scolopaceus | reverse complement strand
GATGATCTTTAAGGTCCCTTCCAACCCAAACCATTGTATGATTTAACTGAAAGCCTTAGGAAAAAAAGATCATCAGATATCAGAACTCTTCAATAACACAGAGTAGAATCCAGTGAAAGATCATTAATCCCTGTCTTCCAAATATAAGAATTTGTATATTATGTCAGTTTATTCACAGGGAACATTTATTGGCAAATGAGAAGTGTTGCAATGCATTTTTCAATATTCTTTAATGTTATGTTACAATTAGATAAGTTGAATCATGGATGTCCAAAGAAGGAAATGAGAAATGGCCACTTAACACAATTAGAAGCCTTTCTAGAACACAACTATACATGTGGTTTTATTGATATAGCCGAGGAAATGTATTTACAAGAACCGTTACTTGCCATATAAATCCTATTTCATAGTAATGGGCAGCACAATAAGAAGTTTTGTTGACATGACTGCCAAAGTTCTAGATGCAGTCCCTCTTTCTATACTTAGGAAAACAGGTGGCCTTATCTTCTACGTTTTGAATGTAGTTATAGGATTTCTCACAATACATTTGCTGTCAGAAGACATGATATAGTCAGTTACAATAGCGGCTGTTTCTTTCCATCCTCTCTTTTCCCTGTCCTGTCCTTGAAAGAAGTCTGTGGTTTTTTTGTTTTGTCTTTTTTTTTTTTTTACAGTGATATTTTGTGTTTTAATCAACATTGATTTAGTTTGTCTGGAAGGAAAAAAGAAAAAAAACCAAAACAACAAAGAAAGCATTACTAATATTACATCTTGCTATTACGGGTATTGTTTTAGAAATGCATTATTTTAGAAACCCTGGGGGGGGGAGGGGGGAGGGAGGGAACAGATGTTATGAATATAGAGATTGGTTTTATGAACATTGGGCTTTGCTTGCTGATTACAGTTCCTAAAGTGATGGAGCCTTGCTAACAAGAACTTTCCTGCAGGTATTGGTAGTTATGACACTTCAGTTGCAGAACCAGATTTTAGCAAACAACTCAAAGATCAGCACACGGGTACCTGACTGCAGCAATCTGAAAATTCTCTTCCCATGTTTTAGAATATGAGTTCAAAGCCTCACTGTCTGCTAAAACACAGAGCTGGCAGTGGCTGTGCCTACTGGTAGTCCATCAGAAATTTGAAAATTCCTTTCACTGTAAACTAAATAAATAAATAGGTTGGAAAAGCAAAAAGCAATTCATAACAAAATGACCTCTTCAATTATTAACTGGCAAAACTCCCAAAGGCATTAAAATAAATGAACCATAGCTTGAATTGAAAAGGCAAAAATTATAACTTGGGGCTTATACTTTATAAGTTTAATTAAATATAAATGGATTGCTGAAACAGCATATGACTTTCTATACTATTATTGCTAGAAATATATTTAGTGATTTACAGATAGAAATTGAGTGAGAGGTTTGACTGTATCTCATCTAATTCCATTATTCACTGCTACTTTCCCGTTTTCCCTGAATAGTGTCAGTTGTCACTTCAGTCCCACGTGCAATTCTCAATTTAGCCCATTTTCCAGCTGTTTGTATATAAACCCCTGTGTGGGTTTTAGAAGCATTTTACTGCTGTTGCTTTGTGTAGAGCCTTTCATCAGCGTGGAATGAATAAGGAAATAAATTTTGAAACAATTAGAAGAAATAGAATAAACGTCTTTAAAATTAGCATTGAGCAACTTGGAGGGTGCATTTAACTGCTGCTGGATACAGGTACGTCGTGCTGTTTTCTTAGCCAAATCTCAAACTTCTAAGTCATTCTGAGAAGTTCTGTGTCTGACCTTTCACCATCTGAACTTCATACTTTCTTGAGTCCTTGAGTGGACTGCTCCAGCTAATAAAATGGATGAAAGAGAGTGACATAATAGGTGTGTGACATTCCTATTTTATTTTATTTTTAATATTTTATTTTTTTAATTTAATATTTAATTTAATATTTTAATTTTAATATTTTATTTTTAATAAAAAATGTCCCGCTTTGAAATGTTTTCTAAGAAAGAGCGTAATTCTTAAGGCTTTGTGATTAAAATCTTCTTGTCTGTTTCTGAGGCCTTTGCTGATATACTACAAAGTAGTTTCAATGGAATTTTGTAGAAAAAAAGAAAATAGAATCTGGCTCTAAGACAAAAGGAGAAAGTAGATCTGTTGTATAAATGTTCGTGGAATTTCTACCTCAAAGCTGAATTCTGCTCAGAATGATGATACTCATAGCAAACTGAATTTTTCAGTCTTCTCTAGGAGTGAGGAAAACAATCTAATTAGTTGAAGGCATTATGTACTTCAGCTGTTTGGATGCCTAGAGAAGGCCAATAGCATTCACAAACACCTGATCTGTGCTTGCATAGCAAATGCCATTCACTATCTGTCTAGATAAGAAAGTGGAGAAGTAATTCAATTTAACTGAAATGCAGCATATACTGTCACACAAGCTCTTTTGTAGAAACTTAACTTGCTTTCATTTAACCTTTTATGTACTCAGAATGGCATTTACACTTTATGTGAACAGTAATTTAATTAGAATACAAAATAACCAAAGAATGGGGATATAAACTGTTAGTGCTCTCTTTTGGATACAGGGCTTTCAGTATGCAAAGAAATAGGAAAATACCCATGAATTTAGAGGATAGTATTTTATTTGATAGTTAATACAGGTTTAAAATTATTTTTGAAAATTAGTTCTTATGCCAGACTATTTTAAGTCTTTTCCTGTATGACTATCTTTAGAAGCATAAATGTGAGAGTTCTCATATATATACTATTATAGCCCAAACTGATGATGTCCCTTGGAGGAGAAAATGTCTTCGTAAGTACGCCCTTACCGAGGAACTTATGTTGTTGAGGGAAATTAAATTGGACTTAAGATGAATTGTTACCTGACAAAGTCGGAAACCTGATTAAAGCTTAACACTCACCATCCCCTCTCCATTCCCATTCATATATATACTTCATAGTAACAGGCAAAACCTCTGTGAAATGTTGTACTGAAGTCAGGTAACTAAATATTTGGCATGCTGGCTGGATAAGATGGATGAAGAGACCTCTGTATTCCCTCCTCTTCCCCTTGCATGCATGAACCTGCCCCCACAAATCTAAAACCTCTAGAGAGCGCAGGTGACAAGGAGAGATTTCTGATCAGAAAAGTATCAGAGAAAGCAAATCCAAAGTGTTCCTATGAAATCTCAATTATTCCATTTATTTTTATGTGAATTTTTGGTATTTAAAATTATTTTTGTCTTTAATTCTGTTATTTACTGTTGGGTGAATGACTACATGTAGTCTGTCTTAAAAGAAAATTAAGCTCCATTGAATTCAAGGCTGAGTGATGGAGGCCGAAGGTCCACCTGGAGCCTACAGACAAACCCAAGTCAAATCTATATAAATGAAGACATTTTTCTCACAAGTACCCAGAAAGAACCAAGAGATGTCATAAATTGAAAAGTATAATGAAATATATCATTCTTCTAAACAGTTGTGCAAAAAGGTACAACAGAAAATGTAATCCTTTACGCTTCCCAAGAAACAAATATTTTTGTATGATATTCTCTAAAACAGTTAATGAAACCATTCAACTATGCAAGATTACACTTAACAGAACCTAAGTAAGCAAGTTAGAAATAATCACGTCCATCAATCTATGATGTCGGAATTGGATGAAAATATGATAAGTGCCCAGTAATAGAGCTGTAATGTTTTTCTTCATGTTTGTTATGAATGTGGTCTATTTTTGCATGTACATGCAAATTCCCACTGAAGCCAATAGTATTTCTAGGTGAAGAATATATCTGAATTGACCCCATAATTTAATCAAAATGTTGAAGTGTGAGCATTTCCTGAAGTAAACTGTAAATCAATGTGACACAAGAAAAAGAATGTACTAAAGCATAGTGGTGTGGTAGAGAATATGGATGGGCAATCAGAGCAGAAATAGCATGACTTTAGTTACAGAGAAGAAATGTGAAATGTAATTTAAATTGTACTAAATTAAACCTGAATCAACATTATCAACTAAATTGAAAACTGAAATATGTTGTTAGAAGCATTTTACAATTCATAATTTTGTCCTGACTATTGAGAGTGACAAATATATTTAAAAATAAAATGGACAGTCATGTAGACATGGTTCTTGTATGTAGATAACAGGATAAAGGGCTTCAGCTTGAGCAAAGACATTATCAAGTACATGTGATACAAAACGTTGGTAGGAAGGAGACAAAAAAATCACCAGTATTCTGCTCCTGTACTTTGTATTTAACAGACTGTGATTACTTCAATTCGGCTCTGAAATGAGGCACTGCAAACTAGCATCATGCTTGTGTATTTGATACTTTCTGCACTGAGTTATGATGAATGAAATCTTTGTTATTTCCCTCAGTGGACACAAATATTTACCACCAGTGGCCTGTCAGTAAGTATGCAGTTCATATTTACCTCTGTACAGCTGAATTTTAATGAAAAAAATTTCAGTTTTGGTAGATTAGCATGGAGCTTGCAAGTCTAGATTTGAGTTTTGGCAGATGTGCTTTTCAAGATATAATGAGACATAATGCAGGTATTCAACACTAATATTGATATAAGCAGATTTTGAAGTGATGGCTCCTGCTCTAGAAGTTCACTGGGACACAGACTGAACTATAAGCCTCATCCAGTCTGTGAAGGTGGGCTGGGAAATGTGTGTTACTCCAGACATCCATGTATGGGTGAGTCTCCCTGTAATTGTTCTTACTCTTTAAAACACAATAAGCAGCACAAGGGATTTGAATGATGCCAAGAAAGGGCTGTTTGAGTCTGTGGCATCCCTCTATGTTCCTTTTCGAGAGATCTCCTGCAGTGAAAGATTAAAAGGTATCCCCGACACACATGCACAACATGTTTTGTTTTAATTTATTCTTTTGGGCTTGCAGGGTTTTTTGCTACTGTCCTCATTTGAAATGTACTTTCAATCTTTTACATCCTTTATGTCTCCAAATTTTTGCAAGCTTCTTTATTAATATTAAAAAGCCCCAAAGCTTACTGGCCTGCCCATGGAGTTTCCTATGCTACCAATGCTCTAATTTACACTTAAAAATCAAGATAGAAACTTGCTGCTTTTGCTAATCAATGTAAAACAAAAAGCTGTAAAGAAGGCTCTAGATATCAAAATGCATTTCTTTTGCTTAGATAGTTTGCAACCTTGATAAGATCACAGAAATAAGCGTGGGAAGCAGTTGCCTGCGATACAGAACCATTAAACTGTTCTCCTTGAAGAAAAAACAGTGATCACAACATCTCACATCTGTTCTTGTTCAACCTTAGAGCATAAAAGGAAATGAGATATTACAGGGGGGGAAAAAACCCAACAGCTCAGTTTGCTGCTGCATCCGATTGCAGATTCTACAGTTTTCTCCCTGCTGTGAAATCACTTTCCATACTGGCTTAGAGATTATAACAAATGTAGCACTGTCCTAAATGTGTATTTAAGTGCAAGGCAGAAGTGGAGCAAACTGCTGTGAGATTGTCTGACAAAAGGCTTCCAGAATGCTTCTCTGAAGAAGTCAAAGCTTGTTTATGGCCTGGTTACCCCTGGTTATACTAATGAGTACTGATGACAAATGTTGCTTAGAAAGGAAAAGACTTTCATATCCCCTTCATTTAACGATTAATTCCATGTAAAATCAACCTGCTTTCCTTGCTCTGTCAGTGTTTGTCATTTCCCTACCTAGAACATGCTCCAGGGCTTACAAAACAAGTTCATTAATCTTGCTTGATTTCTAGGGCACAAGAAGGAGCCAGTAGTGTTCTCTGATATGTTTTTTAATTTAATCTGTGGCCTATATTAAGGTCTCAAGAGAGGGTCAGGACTGCCTTGCTGTTGAACAGTTAGGCTCCAGATAGCAAATATCTTGACTTTTGCTCCTGAAGTTACTTGGCTATGTAAGTCTAATTTACTCCCCAAAATGACAAGAATTTGCTGGACATACAGTCAACTTCTTTGTAGAGCATACAAATAATCACCAGTCATCTCGAAAGAATAGAATGGTAAGAACCTAACTGATTTTCAGCATATCTGAGATTATTTTTCGCAATGTAAAAAGTACTTTGCAACCTTTGGAAGACAAAGTTTATTAGACTAAAGTTGGTGGCACATGGAGGGTAGGTTTTTTGGGTTTGTTCCTGTTAAGTAGCTTATTCTCATCTTTAACCCCAAAGTAGGGATATACTATATTAACACAACATGGAACTGCCAAAAAACAATTTTTTGATGCTATTGTATGTCAGAAAATTCATGGGCATCATTTTGTTTTCTAATTGTTTCATCCACACTATAGTCTGCAGCTTAGTCTTCCACATCGTTCTCTCTAACATGTTTTAAGATCTCCCATTTTCTGTTTAGGTGGTATGTTTTATCAGCTATGTCTTCATTCGCAAGTCGTGGGGTGCAACAGCTGAACTTTGTGGAGTAAAACCGTGGGTGGTGAGGAGATCCATGATGTATGTTTCAGAGCTTTTGCTTTGGACTATTCTCCTCTGGTTTTATATAAACTCTGATCTGTGTAGGCGCCAGCTGCTAAACATTGTCAATTAAACCTTGCCCCATAAAATTTTCACGAGCTCTGTAGGCATGATAATTGCCTAAGAAATAGATGCAAAGACAAAAAGAAACATCAGTTCAGTACACAGCTCCTTTATGTGTTTAATGGTTCAGGCTGTTGGATACTCTAATTTTCACAGGTGCTTAGCAGCATCTTCCACAAGCAATATAATTTAACATAGGACACTGAAAGCCTCTACCTCCCCTTGCAAGTTTGAAAAATAGCAGTGCGTTTTGACTAAATTACTTCAATTTTTTTGAAGTATGCTATTAAATCTAAATGAGCATTTATCACCAAAATGTTCAAAAACTGTTATTTTGATGCAATGGTTATTGTTAATTGAGGGCATTTTTTACTTCTCAGATTAGAGGAAGTTAAATGTAAAGCGCAGCAATTGCTTTCTTGAGAACAAAGACACATTCCAGAAAACTACATTTAAAAACTTTGCTTTCCTTTTAGACATTTATAATTAAGTTATCATTTAAAATATGACAGGCAAAATTATGCAACAGCAAGTCCATTGTACTCCCATCGCTCCCAACAGAGAGGATATGATTTTAGAGTAAAATACAGTTATATATTTTTGTCATGGAAAAATCTAAGCTTCAAGCTCCACTAAGGTGTAGCTTTCAAACTCTACTGTGGTACAGCTTTCTGCTCCCTTGTTCCAGAGTGCTGAGGGAAAGAAATAGGAGCCCCAGATGCTCAAGCAAACATAATTGGAATTTAAGGAAAACATTGAATATCTTTGGACAAATAATGTCATAAAAAGAGAATCAATTAAGATCAGAAGAGAGGGGTTTATGTTTATGTACTCTGATGAGCAGATCTCTGAGTAAAACAGAGGAGCTAGACAATGCATCAGGTTAATATTAAGGAACTGGTTTCATAAGCGGTGCAAAAGGAGAGGGAATGAAAAAAGGAAGAAGTCTTAGCTTATTTTTATAGAAAAGCAAACTTAATATGTATTTCCTGTCTGGGTTGCAACAGATAAAAGCTGAAGAGAGCTGCCAGTTATCTCAATTGATACATGCTCGGTTTGAATAAAGAAGAGTTCTGTAATTTATTTTGTTGAGCGCTTTTTCAGTTGTTTGTAGCTGCCACAACTAATTCTGCTTGTGTAGTCCTTTAATTTGCATGAAAGAAGATAATATAATTGAAAAACTCAGGAGTAAGACAAGTTCAGATTACTAGCAGAGGCAAGTTAATTTGTTATTCATTAAATGCTAATGAACCTGGCACCTACGTTTTATTTGTTTCACTCTGAAATTGGAAAGGTCTTGTAACACAGCTAAGTCTATGATAAACAGAGATGTTAAATTAAACTGTTGTTTTCCCTGATGTTCCACTAGAATAAGCAAATTTGTAAAACTAGGTAACTATAAATATATGTGTGTGGTGAAGCATCCTCAAAAAGCAACCTAAAACAGTTAGGAAGTGATTTGCATATTCAGAGTCCTTTGAGAACTGTGGCTGAACTTTTTGACCCTTCGGTGACGAGTTTTGGTATGGTTTCCATCCAGAATGGGTAAAGCATTATAGTATAAAAGCTTATGCAGGGATTTTGGCTTAAAATCTAAGGGCAGAGTCTGGCTTCCACATTTGCTTGCAGTTGTGTCGCCAATGTCAGTACATGTAAGTAGATGAAGTAGGCTTTTATTATCACGGATGTTCCTGATAATACTGTATAAATGGCTAAAAGTAAATCTACAGTTGTACATAAAAGTGAGAGAGGCATGCAGAAATCTATGGCTTATTTTCCCTTTGACTACTAAAATAAGTTTTGAAACAACTATTTGCGTTGATACAAGTTATGTATAATTTCGGCCTTAGTGTCTTTGTTGCTTAACTCACTTTAAAGTGGGAATAATGATACTTAGTCTTAGAGTATAAATCGTATGAGTTACATGGCTAATTTATATTATTGGGTTATTGATGGTATATTACTATACTGAAGAAGAAAATTAAACTCTGGTTTTAAAAAAAGTCCAAGGACAGTTTGATGTCTTCCTCTTCTGAAGAGGAAAAAGGCTTTCCTTTTTGCCTAATCTTCATTTAGTGTACCTTTAGAGTGTGTACAGCCTGGAAAGCAAGTAGAGCAACAGTCTAATTGAACATAGTAGTTAAAACGTATCTTTAAATTAAAAATATTGAAAAATGTTCATAGATACAGGTCCACAAGTCATCTTGCCCATGGACAGCACTGCCTCTATGGCTTTGTCCTGGTTTCAGGTCGAACAGAACCCATTTTCTCTTCAGTCATTTTACTTTTCAGAAAAGTCTGTTCTAACAAACAGCACGCTCTGAAATTAATGGCATATTTTTCAGATTGTATCCTTTTCTAGTAGATAAGGTCTGATATTTATGAATACCAAGGAATAGTATGCAGAGAGGCTCGTGCTTATGCTTATTGCTCTAACAACCAAGGTCAGCTAACTTTGTTATGTACCAAGTTGGCGGGTTGGAAGTAGCAGAGCATAGAAGGGTCACAACTGCAAGGAGGAGCAGACAGGACAGGTGACCCAAAACTGACCAACCAGAGTAGTCCAACCCATCTGCATCATGCTCAGTATAAAACCTGAGGGATCAAAGGGGTCAGGCTCTTTCTTCAGTGGCTGGTGTCCAAGAAGGACTCTGTCTGTTCGTCTGCCTTTGATGCCAATCCATGTGTTCCTGAATCCAGATCTGGAATCCAGTTCTTGTCTGTTAGTGAGTCTGGTCTGGGACTTTCCCGGTGCCTGATGTGATTGTCATCCTGGGAGCTCGATACTGGTTTTGTATATACTGATATCTTTCATTATTGTCTTATTGATATTATCATTTAATTAATATTTCATTAAAGTAGTTTTAGTTTTCTTTTCAACCTATAATTCTGTTTCCCTTATTTTCTCTCCCTTCTCTTCTTGGAAGGGAGAGAGAGGTCAAAGAGAGCATCTGTCATTCATTTAGTGCCCAGCCCAGCCCAAACCATGACACACTTGTTTGAAGGACAATTCTTGTTTCTGAATGTGAAATAAAATACAGAATGAAGAAGTTGACTTTGACAACATACTAGTTTGATTCAATATTAACAGTGTGCATACACTCAAAAATATGCATATGTTAGGCTTTGCTTATATGGAAATGATTGCATGTTGACTAAAAGTTGAGTAGAAATTTGGCTAATTCTATTTGTGTTGTTCAGGTAAGATAGTATGAAAAGCTAGTGTATGAGCTCAATTAAATGTGAGGGTGTTCCTGTCTGAAGCAACACAATTTAAAAATCTGTGAAAATGAAAATCCTGTGATGTAGGTACTATACTTTAGGGTGGCTATTTTCATTTGCAGCGGTGTCTTGTAAACAACACGAACATTTCACTCCTGAAATTTGAGAATACATCTCCAGGTAACCCATAACCTCATACACTTGCTTGAAAACTGTGGTGGTCTGAGGCTGCGAGTATTCTGATGGGGAGAGGGCTGACACTTCCTAGGGGAGAGGGCTCAAGTGAGATTTCCTTCCATATTGCATTTTGGAGCACGTTACTTGCTGCTGAATGACAGGTTTTGACCAAGTAATGTCCAAGTTATGTATGTGAAAATCACTTCCCAATTAGTGCTCTACTCTTGAATAAGGATATTAGCATGCTGTGTTGCAGAAGGTTAATGGGTACCTTTCAAGTGAGCATCCAAAATTTAGTTATTATCTAAGTTTATTCCTATGGTATCATTCTGTGGAATATGCACAAATGAATGAAAAAAATTATAGAATCTGATTCCTAACTGTTTCAGCCAGGAATTTTTGAAACATTTTAGCACCTCCTCACTGTGTTTCTTCTCCAACCTATATTGCTACAGATGTAAAAATTAAAATGGTCAAAGCTAAGCTGCAAATATATATTTTCAATTTATAAGCAGCCATAAAGATATCATTTGCTTCTCATTCATTCATGTCTGCTATAAAGCAACTGATCTTGATAGTTAATTTGAAAACTAAGCTTTATCTCTAAGCCAACCTGACAAGCTGATATTGGAAAAAATTGCATAGATTAATTTGAATTATGATTAATGCTGTGTTAAGAAGAAAAAAAATCCAAACAAACCAACCAACCAAAAAAAGAACCCAAAAACTTTTCTCCAATAAGTTATACCATTTGGCTCTTTAAGGGGCTGAAATTCTCCAGACCTGGTTCTCTAACACACAGAAGTCAGTTTCGAAAAGTGAATCTCTATGCTTTGAAGTATGTTCTTCATACTGTGTGTCTCTTAAATTATCTAACCTCTAAAAGCATCATTTTTATTTTCTTCCACTTCAGCCCATGACTGGTGAACTGCTACTTTGTGTACACTTCCTTGCTATATGTTTTTATCTCTGAAGGGAGATAATGGCTCTGTTAGTGACCCCATGAAAAAAAAGAGAATGCATTTGTAAGATGAAATGTAGAAATGGGCATGTTATTGCGCTAAATCAAAAAAATTACTGTTATCTTTGCCCTTTCTTGTAGTGTGGAGCAAGATCTGCACAAGAGCTTTTGTCAGGAAAAGACCTCAGCTCTGCATCATCAATCTTCTTGGATTTAACACTTGGTTCTCTCTGACAGCATGTATATGTTGATTTTATATTCTTATTCTTTACTCATTTTCTGACGCATTCTGGAGTAATGTCACTTTCCTCTAAGACTGAATAGAGATCCTCAGACAGCTTTATAAGGACAAGTGAAGACATTTAACCTTAAAAGGGCATCAATCTGACACTTTCTGAACACTGAATGAATGGAAAAACTTTATGTTCATTTTCCACAAGACTTCTGTTGCTGTCTCTTCCGGGTGATACTTTTGGGTTCCTAAAAGCAGCAGGTCATGATTTTGTGTAGTTGGGATTGCTAGGTCAAAGACTGCTACGCTTCTACCCATCAACCACCACCTTTTCGATGCTGGCCCACCTATCATACACAGTTGATAGGTTGTTGATACCATGGCTGTCTTCACTGGGGAGAATTTCAAGGAGCCCTAGACAAGCATCTCCCACTATATCCCATTATGACTTTGTTATTGGGCTTAATCATATTTCTAGTAAACAATAAAATGTATGATCATATTAGCATCTTTTAGATAATGTCAGTAAACATATCTGCTAATACGGAAAAGTAATACCCAAACAAAGCTTTCATATGAAACTAATGTGTTATTTCCGCCAGTTGGCATATGTTTAGTTCTGGTTTAGTGTTAAAATTAGCCTTCAAAATTTGTCCTGGCTGTAATGAAATGGGTGCAATAAAATCTTTTTTAGAGCTTTATTATGCATCTCAAGAAAAAAATAATTGCATTAAATGCTAAAGGCCCAAATCAATTGTCTTTAATAGAATATTTGACTTTTTAATCGTTAGCATAAGAGTGGGAAGTGTAACGAAGTAAAGGAGATCACTTTTTTGGAGGCAGAAAAAGGAAGAAGTTTTAAATATTCTTCTCAAATAGTGAACTCTACAATAAGATATTTTCAGCTAAAAGATAAGACACACTAGTCTTCAAATTGTATCCTGGTTTAATAGTGCCATTCAAAGAGGTATCCACAATTTAAGCTCGACTGCTAATTCTTATAAATATAGCATGGCCTCTTAGGTACTGTCTCAAAGAAATTTCAACTCCAGAATTGGTAAACCATTTGTCTTGCCCGGAAAACTTTGTATGCCAATATCCAAATATGTATCTGAACTATGTAACAACAAGGCCAGCTACCTTGTACCTGAACTCAGCACATAACATAACAGCTCAGCATGGGTGAAGCTGCACCACGAATACTGTGTCAGTTTTGAGCACCTCACTACAAAAAAGACATTAAAATACTGAAGCGTGCTTAGAAGAGCAACAAAGCTGGTGAGGAGCAAGTCTTAAGAGGAGCGGCTGAGGGAGCTGGGGTTGTTTAGACTGAAGAAAAGGAGGCTGAGGGGAGACCTTATCGCTCTCTACAACTACCTGATAGGAAGTCGTAGCAAGGTGGGGGGCGGTCTCTTCTCCCAAATAACAAGAGATAGAACAAGAGGACATCGGCTCAACTTGCGCCAGGGGAGATTTAGGATGGATATTAGGAGAAATTTCTTCACCAAAAGGGTTATCAAATATAGGAACAGACTGCCCAAGGAAGTGGTTGAGTCACCATCCCTGGAGGTATTTAAAAGATGTGTAGATGTGGTGCTTAGAGACACGGTTTAGTGGTGGACTTGGCAGTGTTAGGTTGATGGTTGGACTCAGTGATCTTAACTGTCCCTTCAAACCTAGACGATTCTGTGATTCTTAAATTTTAATCCTTGGTCCTGTGATTCCAGTGAGTGTTTCTCCTGTGCAGATAGATGTTTGTGAGTGTTTGAAACAGGTAATGCAAATTGCAAAATCACGATTCACTAACTAGAGTAACTCATCTGAAATACTTGTCAGATGGAAAGCATTTTGAAGTATATAAGAAATGCAAAGAAAAAAGAATACTTTAAGGATGGCATAGAATTAATTTTTTATTTTTTTAAAAAAATGCTATGAATGAAAAAGTATTTTAATTTTTTTTTCCAGGTTCTGAGTTCAGGGGGGAAAAAGAGTGGAGAAAAACCTATGTCCCTTTCAACTCAGATTCTTCCCTTCTGACTTTTTTGCATCTCTAAACTAAAACCATGATGTCACATTTTCAACAAAGACTTTCTGAACTGAATTAATGTCAGCAAACAGCTAAGTAAAAATAGGTAAATTAATTGAAGTATATGTAGGTAATTTCATAATAGTAAATTAAAATAGATAAATTAGTTGAAGGAATTATGCATGTTTGCTTAATACAGAAAATATGATGTTATTACCAAAATACAGTATTAAAATAAAAAATAAATGCTGCATGATTACATTTATTCACTGAAATTGTACAAGTTAAGATAATCTTGTTTTTTGTTTTGGAAATTCTTCTTTTGATCTGCTTTGTAGCATGGAAGCTTTCCATTATTTAACTATGTGAAACTTTGATTATCCCTTGAATTTACAGGGACTTGTTTATCAGCACCTGTCATCTCAGTAACTCTGTCAACAATTGAGAAAGAAAAACAAGCAAATGTTTCAGGTAATAACCAACTAAACTGTTGCACAGCTGTTTCATTAAGAAGAAATCCAGAAAATTAATACTTGATTATTGGTGGTTATGAAAAGACTGATTGCCCTGAAAAGGCCATGGTTATGAGTCTCAGCATTAAAAGCTAATACTTTTTAGCACATCTTTTTGCAGCAGCTTTTCTCCATCTTTCCAATCTTCCTGTTTCCCTCATGGTGTTCCTTTTATTTTTTCTCCAAAATTTTATGTACAATATAATCTACTTTGTTCCATGATGGCTAGGATATTTTCCAGGCTGTTGGTTTTTATTTATTTTTTTTTACTCCATTTTCTCTCAATTTATGCCTAAAGACTAATTCTTAGATACTTTTTCTTTGTTTTAGAATGATAAAAAAAAATTGATCTTTTTAATTAAAAAGTAGTATTCAAGCAGACCGTGGGATTTTAATGACATTAGAAAAATAAAGGTTTTGTCCTGAAGACTGTAATAATTCAGTCACATTGAAAATTTAAGCCAGATGCTCAGTAGTTGTAAATCAGTGACGCTCCACTGAAGTCAGACAAGAACCTGAGCTAAAATATACTGCTATATACGTTGCAGTTTTCTGTAGTTTCAACTTCATTGCCTTTGTGTGACAGTGTAACTTATCTTTTTTTAAGAAGATATGGTACCTTTTACTGTTAAGTAATTCTCTTCAAAGCAGGGGCTGAATAAGGGTACAGTAGTCTTCCTCTTAAGAAGTTACAGTACAGAATCACAGAACGATATGGGGTTGGAAGGGACCTCTGGAGATCATCTAGTCCAACCCCCGTGCCGGAGCAGGCCCACCTAGAACAAACTGAACAGGAACTTGTCCAGGCGGGTTTTGAATGTCTCCAGAGAAGGACAGTCTGTTCCAGTGCTCTGCCGCCCTTGAAGTGAAGAAGTTCCTCCCCATGTTTAGATGGAACTTCTTATATTCAAGTTTGTTCCCATTTCCTCTTGTGCTGTCACTGGACACCACTGAAAAAAGGCTGGCCCCATCCTCCTGACAGTCACACCCTTTAAGTATTTATATGTGTTGATAAGTTCCCCCCTCAGGATTCTCTTCTCCAAACTAAAAAGACCGAAGTCCCTCAGCCTTTCCTTGCAAGAGAAATGCTCCAGGCCCCAAATCATCTTTGTGGTCCTCTGCTGTACCCTCTTCAGCAGTTCCCTGTCTTTCTTGAACTGGGGAGCGCAGAACTGGACACAGTACTCCAGATGGGGCCTCACCAGGGCACAGTAGAGGGACAGGATAACCTCCCTCGACCTGCTGGTCACACTCTTCCTGATGCACCCCAGGATGCCATTGGCCTTCTTGGCCACAAGGGCACATTGCTGGTTCATGGTCACCCTGCTGTCCACCGAGATTCCCAGGTCTTTTTCTCCAGATCTGCTCTCCAGCAGGTCAGCCCCCAACCTGTACTGTTGCATGGGCTTATTCCTCCCCTGGTGCAGCATTCTACACTTGCCCTTGTTGAATTTCATCAGGTTCCTCTCTGCCCAACTCTCCACCCTGTCCAAGTCTCACTGTATGGTGGCACAGCCTTCTGGTGTGTCAGCCACCCCTCTCAGTTTTGTATCGTCGGCAAACTTGCTGAGGGTATATTCCATCCCTTCATCCAGATCATTGATGAAAATATTGAAGAGGACTGGACCCAGTACTGACCCCTGGGGAACACTACTTGAGACAGACCTCCAACTAGATTCTGTGCCACTAATCATGACCCTCTGAGCTCTGACTTTGAGCCAGTTTTCAGTCCACCTCACTTACCTATGAGGATGCTGTGGGAGACTGTGTCAAAAGTCTTGCTGAAGTCAAGGTAGACAACATCCACAGAATCACACAGTAGCATGACTATTGCAGAATAAAAATAGAGGGTGGAAAAGTAATATAGTGAGAATACTTGCTGCCCGTCTCAGTTTGGTGGAATGAGTTTTCTGACTATTAATTTTCAAAACATTTTTTCTTGTTTTCTGTTGATTTTTCATTTTTGCTTGACAGCTGTCTGTTATCTGACAAGGACTCCCTGCTATACGTTGGCCCTGTGCTAAAGAAGGAAGCTGCCTTTCTCCTCGGTATGATCAGATTGTTTGAAATCTCTATTCGGAGTTTACCAGGCAGAAGTAGAGCTCAAAAAGCATAACACGCTCCGTACCGGAAATCTGTTGAACATCAAGTCTCCTGCACACCAGGAGTTGAAGGTGAGAGCAACCAAGTGCACGGGGATAATGCCGTAAATGTGCTATCAACACGGTCATGGGTTGGTGATCTGCAGGTGTGGCACCGGGGCTAAGCAGGAGAGCTAAATGTTGCCAAGGAATTAAAATGAGAGTCTCTCACCACTGGTAACAACTCCAGAGTTATTTGAACATTAAAAAAAAAAAAAAAAAAAAAAATAAGGATAAATTATTTTTAAAAGAATGTTGGAGTTGCTGTCTGTTCAGGAAAAAAGTAGTATTCATCTCAAAATCAGACACATCTCTTAGTTACCAACTTACAGCTTAGAAAGGCTTTGTATCTTTTCATTTAGCTAATGTGATCCCACAACCTGTTCAATTAGTCTGTGTCTATGTAGGCAGGTAAAGACCTGGTGTCTGAATGAATTCCAGGAGATATAAAAGTAAGGAAGAGAATTTAAGAATCTATATCAAAATGGAGCAATGAACACAACTACTAGCTATTGTCCTCAGTAAGATCTATTATATATAGCTCTCATATCATCTTTTTTATCCAATAAACCCAAAATTTTAACAAGTTTATTACAGCTCTGGTGTCAAACGTGTAATCATATCTGCACAGGTGAGCAACTGAGTCCAGAGAGAGGCACTGCACCCCTTGGGCAAGCTCAACCTGACGATTGATTTAAATGGGTAATTTCAAACATATCTGGTGTCCTTCCTCTCCTAAGACAAAAGTGGCGTTGAACATTATACCCCTGTTTTTGAAAGTGCCAATAGGATTGTGTTTGCCCAATGTCACTGCACCTTTTTAAGTATCATCTAAAAGTAAGATCAGATATAGTGGGTGTAAAGCGTAAATAGGCTTCGCCTTAGTGTAGCTACCTAAAGGTAATGCTAAATCCCAATTCAGTACTCACCTGACCATATGTCACTTAAAAAAGCCCTACAGTTTTTACCCACTATACTGGAAAGGTCTTAATTGTGATGCTTTGTCACATGGCTTTTGAGACTGAAATTTTGCAAACAAACCTGGGTAAATAATGGCTAGGGGTTAATTCTCTCTCTTCCTTATTTTCTCTACAACAATACGCCTCAAGAGGCCTTTGCTGATGCAGTTCCATGTGATTTTAAGATTAAAATTCCCCAAGCAAAGCAGGGAATATACAGTTATTTGGAAAGCACGTCTGCTGAATTGCTTACATTCATCTCTTGTGACTGGGAGAGTTTCCAGCTCTGTTGGTACTCCTGGATTTATGCCATGGAAGAAAAATTACTCATACACATGCCCTTTACTCTTGTCTACAGTATATGTACAGGACTGCAAACAAAGAACTTTGTCACAATGTCCCACATTCTTCTATTTCTCTTCAGAAGATCTATTTGTTAATTTTCTCTCAAGCCCAAATACATGTACTATATTCTCATGTGCGTCCCTCTTAAAGGAGGCTCTGCTTTTATTGACGAGACAAGGATGCCACAAGAAATAACTATTTTATTTTGTTACTGTGGTGGCTAGGATTGTGGCCTCCTGACTCTGTGTAGCTTAATATAAAATAAAACTCAGCATTTTAACATTAGATGAATGAGCAGCTTCTGTTCCATCTGTGAAGAAGCAAATGCATAAATCTGAACTCCTTCGGTAGTAACTAAACCAAGCTATGATGGAGCGGCAGTTCTGATGCTTTGTAACGGTGTATACTATGACCTCTGTGTTATTTAAATGTACTTGCTATGATTCTTGTATATTTCTAGCAGCTTTTAGGTCTGTGGTGGCAGCTTCTTGAACGACCTTGCTTGCTCTTTTGGCTGCCTACGCTGCTGACTGCTGTGCTGTTTGTAGCAAAGCCTGCAGTCCTAGTGACAGATTTCTAGCACAGATTTCCGATTTACTGGTTTGCCCTTCTGGGTATCTCTGTCTTTCATTCTCTCTGATTCAAAAAGGTTGAGGGGGGAGTACTGAATACATGATTTTGACTAACTTCAGCTCTGCTAATGCTTCACAAAACAAAAATGTGGAGTTATTTTTATAATGCAGGAGTATAGAACATTTTCTCCTTGTAGCTAAGGAGATTTCATATGGTGTTTTGAAATAAAAGGTTTTTCTTAACCTGCCAGAATTTAGTAATTAAACATAACCAAGGTCATATTCCCAGAATGTAAAAAATGAACATTTTAATAAAATATGTATTCACTAAACAGAAGCAGAAAAAAAACCAGCAATAGCTTTATTGCAGTATGAACTTAAGTTCTGATGAAACTGGTACGTATATATGTAACAGAATAATGTATAAAGTCCTCAGATACACTTTTTCCACATGCATATCTTTTTATTTATATGTGCATATGAAGCAAGAGCTTAACATCAGGATAGAATATGTGTGTGCTGTTATTGCTGACTTTAACATTGTGCATTTGTAGGCAGAGATATGTTGTAGGGGTATATTACATTGGGGTTTTACTCAGAACTAGCATTTAACTAAAGGAGTCGATTGTCTCTGTTAATACAGGATGGGTTGCAGTACAGCTGAGTAGGCACCAAAAAATCTGGGATTTCTCCGAATTACCAGCAGGTATAACATGAAAGAAAAAGCACGTTAAGAACAGGACTGAGTCCTCTTTCCTCCCTCACTACCGATGATGCAGATTCTAGGGTCAGCTGAGCGGCACATTTGTAAGTTAGATGGGTTTTTAGTTTTACTCCTGGAAAGATTTTGAATCTCTTCCTGTTACGTATAACCCCAAAGTAGGAATTGTCTTAGAATGGCCACTAGATAACAGGCTTAGATTTAACCGTGTGTTAAGGCAGGTCTTCATGTGTGCACACACATGAACTGACATAGCATATATAGGAAGAAATCTTTGTGTATATGTGTTTATAGATATGTATGATGCATTGTGTGCTCAACTTGCAGTTCAGAACCAGTCAAAAGAAGAAATTAATTTTATTCGTTTCCTCCCACCCAAAAAAAATGGCTGCCAAGAATCTAAGAATGTACCGATTAAATATGATATAGAAAATTAAGTTTTCTAGCATAAACTTCACCCTGGGTGTAGGCTTCAATATCAGATACACAACAGCACTCTGGATTATAAAATTGTAATCATCCTTACTTCAGTCACCATTTATTATTTTAATTTTAAGGCAATCTTTTCAGGGGACAAAAAAAAATAAGAAACTCATAGGTCAAATCATTCAATTACTTTTATGTGTTTCTATTTCCAAGGAGAATTCCCTTAAATGTCCATTTTTTGCTTATTTATATTTTGCAAAAGAATGCACAAACTCTAGATAATTATGTAGAATTCTTCATTAGCTGTAGAAGTTCCAGAGCCTGGTGCCAAAAAGCTGGAATTTCCTGCAAGAGAGGGGCTTTTTTAACATAATGATTTCACTACCTAACAAACCTTGAACCATTTAGCATGGGAAGCATTCTCGTTTTATCAGATAACAAAAATTCATATGTAGTATTTTTTCCATGGCTATGTAATGAGGCTTGCAGAAATAGGACGCAAAGAAATAGAATGAATAAATCAAATTGTATGGAAAAAACCTCAAGGATCTGACAGTAGAAATGACAAACAACAGGGAGCTCTGCAGTTTTTCTCATTGTCAGTTGAAACCCATTTCTTTCTTTGCTACTTAAGCGAATATTTTTGGACAATATCCTCTCATCATTGTATTGCCAGTGCAGACTAGGAACCCTAAGAAGAGATGTTTAAAAACCTCCAAGGTTTGCTTTGAGGGTATACTGGAAAAGTTGTGGATGAAGAAAGAGGTTGCATTCACTGAGGCTCCTATGACGTATTTACTTTATAGGTCATAGTTTTGCACCTTGCAAAATGATTTATAAATGCAAAAATGCTTGTAGCACACTTGTCAGATAGAGAATCAATGTCTTCAGGCTTGTGAATGCTGGAGGGCTCCTCCCTGGGAAGGGAGCAGAGCTAATGCAGCTCAATCAGGTCTGGTGGCTGGTACTTATCTGTGGTTTATCTTCAGTGCAGAGACAGTTTGCCAGGATAAATGCCAATGAGGAAGCATACGCTTTTGTTTCCAGCAGCTCTCCACAATCACTCTCTGCTTTAATGACTCTGAGCTGAAATATAACTGGATCTTAATGTCAAGCCATTTCTTCACTCGATCAGAAAGGTTGTGAAAAGTGGGGGGTAGAATGATGCTTCCATATGTTCATGGTGTGCAGCAGAATTGTTCAACTGTGTTTTAGGGGAGGTGAATAGGGTGAAAATTAGAATGAAATGACCCAGAGCTATAGAAGAATGAGCTCCAAGCACTTTGAAGACGGCAGGTCTGGCCACGCTTCCCACACCTTGCCCCGTGCTCGGGATGCACAGGGCTGCCTCTCCTCCAGGGAAAGGGAGATGACAGGTCACCGGCATCTGGGGCTGCTGTGTCTGGCTGGCTGCTCCACACGTCACCAGCATCAGGGGCATCTGGGAGTATTTTGATCTATAGACTATTTTTATAAGACATAGCCGAGCAGTTTTTAAATATATTTGTCTAAGTATATGCAAAAATGAGGGTGTTCTATTACTGCACCGGTTACGTTGCTGCTTGGGCTATAAGAGGTAGTTGCATGGTAACAATTATCATTTATGCTTAATATTAAACATTGCTACTGAAAGCTTTGTTTTCAGTAGCATTAAACTTTTTTATGTGAGGTCAAATTCCATGAGGGGATACAAGAAAATTTGCCTTCTGTTAAAACCAGTGGGAACAAAGAAAATCAACCAAAGGCTTGAGTTCTGCATGTCAATAGAGATGTGTTGCTTTGCATGGGGATTTTATATGAATTCATGCCACTAGAAATCCTATTCAATTTTTTTTCTAGTTTTGATGCTCAAATAAAGTGAAGTTGCATATACAATTGTATTTATACTAGAATATATATAATTTTTCACAAGTTAACATTTTGGTGATATTTCATTTAGTCCTTTTGCTTTTAAGTCAGGTCTGAACTCCACTTGAAAAAACGCAGTTTTATGTATCTGCCACTATCTTTATTTTCATGTATTCACATTCTGAGTAGTAAAACAAACATTTCATATCCATAGTGCTGCAGTTTAGCCATAAATTTTAAACTTAAAAAAACAATACTTCATAGGAAGTTTAGAAGAATCTTTAGTTAATGACAAGTAAAAATTGAAAGTTGCTGCTATAGTTGTATCCATTGCTGGAAACTGCTTTATGCATGCAGCAAGAATTCTTATGGAAAACTTGAAAATTGCAAATGAAGCAATTTTTATTTTTTTTTCTAAGGGATAAACACTAAAGAAAGAACAAACACTTCAAGTGACTAATCAGCTTACCTACATTATAGATACATGTAACTTATTCTGAGTTAGTTAAACAAACTAGTGATTTTATAATATTTATTTAAAATTGAATTTTTATAGCATTCTTAAAGATGCAGAGGTTTGTATCATCTGTAACACCATTCATGAATAGAAAATGAGGCCAAACTTTCTGTAAGTAGTTTGACAGATCTGTAAATAGAGTATTTTTCTCAGAGTTAGAACAGAATTGTATATGATATTTCATATACTGCCTGAAAGCTAAGCCAATCAATGGAAATACAGGAGCCTGGTTAAGGATGGAAGAGTATTTCTGTGTTTGTTCAGTTAATTGTACACTAAGATTATTTTAACGTTTTCTTAAATTGGAAAACAGGGTTTGTGTGGGGTTTTTTTCTCTTTGGTTGTTGATTTTGTTCCATTGTTGGTTTGGTTTGGTTCAAGAAATGCAAGTTTGACACTTAAGATTATGTGTGTTTACTACTGGCTTAAAAAACTTACATATTTATGCTTTTCAGTGTTCATTTGTTTTGTTCAGCAGAAACACATAGATTGTCCCTAGCAGGTGTGTACACAGAAAATTTCTTTTCCTTTCTCCTTCTCCCTTCTTCCTTTTTCCCTCTTCTAAACCACCTCATCCCGCTGTTCTCACTCCTTGCTTTTCGTTTCAGTTTAAACCAAAGTGCCCCAAAGTAGTGGAACAGCCTCTCTGGGTAGCATTGCCAGACACACAAGCAAAAGGAAAACCTGTGATCGTGACCACTTTGTGACTTGATAATATTAAAGACTTTGGGATTTTAGATTAAAAAAATCTCCAGACTATTTAGAATGCACAATTCAGGCTTTAAAGCTCAACATGAATATTTACATATTCTTACTGCAGCTGGAGCAGAAAATATCACTTCTCTTTTTGTTTTTCTTCTTTCTGCAAGCAAATGAATTAAAAATAATAATGTCATATAGGAGCACTCGGCATTTTTTTTTAAATTAACTTGGACACTGAGAAGTTCCAAGATGTGTCTCTAATGTTCCTCCTATAAAGCAGTTTAATAAGGTGTCATAATAAACATGTAAAATTAGATTTATTGTATCAAGAGGCAAAATAACCTCATTACACAGAAAACTTCAGCTTGCCTAATATATAATCCAGTAGTTTAATTTGTAAACCTGATTATTGCTCTTAAAAGAGTTCATTAGTCCCTCAGAGCCCTATAAGATGTTTGAATGATACTTGTTATAATTAATACTTAGTCTTTAATACTGTTTAGAGTTTCCCAAACTTTCAAAATTGTTCTTGTAATTGCTTTTTTAAAATTTGCCAACTGTGCAAACTTCATCACTACAAGGATAGCAGGGCTTCACAGATGCAATATGTCACTGCATTGACTATTTGTATTCTCCCATAACAGAAGGTTTGAATACCCTTTCTGAACAGCATTGCTTCCTCCCATTCACAGGTATTATTCCTGTATCCATACTTATGTCATTTAATGAATCTATGGACATGGACTCGTTTCCTGGTCTCCAAGAAATGACATGGGAGCATAAATTATGATTCTTCACTGAATTTCAGGGAGTGTAAAAAAATCTACAGAAAGCACAGTCCAAAATATTAAGTGATAGGGGAAGGAATGTAGCAACTATGTCTTACTAAGATTAACAGTTCAAGTGTGCTTTGCTTCGGTAGTATTAGTACACTTGAGTTTTAAAATTCCAGAATGCACTGACTTGCTATGAATACTTGCGGTATGCTCAGCATGAAAGTCTGAGCTTAAAAGAGTTGCCAGATCTTAACCACCAGCTCTACTTCCTTGTTTAGAAACAGGGAACAAACAAACTCCCATTAGTGAGTCTGCTGCTCTGCTCCTGCAGCTTCAAAGTGGTGTGGGGTTTTTTTTTTTTGTGGCTCCCTGCTTTTCTGCTTGCTCTGCTCATTAAGAACTGCACATCAGCAAATCGTTATGCCTTTGCCTCCACTGTCTTCCAGGCTGGAGTTATCGTGCCCTCTAACTGCTGAGAGTCTTACTGCTTCTGGATTGGATTGATTAGTATGGGACAGCAGTGCTTCCCTGCAGTGCTCGTGTTTCATGACATCATTGGAACAATTGACAAAATGATCAAAATGATATGGCTGAACAATGTGCAAATACTTTAAGGGGTATCGGTTACTTGATGCTAGTTGGAACTGATGCCCTTGTGATACTTACTAAAGCTCATATGGAAAGTGCTGTGTAAGCAATGGAGTTGCCTCCTCCAAGGCAAGATGAAGGGGCAAAGTCTGAGGGGATGCCATGGTTCCTGCCAGAACAAAGGATGTGGTCTGATCATGTATATTTTGGATGAGTATTCAAAAAATCTCGATCATAAAGGTGAGGTTTCCCCATTGGCACAGTGAAGAAGTATAGAAAGTTTTTTTCACAACTAGGATAACTTAGGGACTGAATTTCTGCTTGAGATGACGTGAAATTGGGAGGGAGAAATAGTTGCCAAATCCTTGCTATTCCAGTGGGGGTTCTCATCCTGTAGGTTTGGCATTAGGAATTAAACACTGTGGAATTGTTATCTTTTGTTGCTGCACAAAGCACATGAAAAATGGACATAATTTAGTTTAAAAGAAAATTAAATTTTGAATTATTTTGATTTTAACAATAAAGGATTAATTTGTAAAATTTTAAATTTATACAACAGTTACCAAAGTGTATTTTCAAATTTCACAGTTAAATGCTTTACTTGTGCATCAACATAAGACCACAAAGCTTGCCTCACAATTTGGGTATTGCGGGGCTTTTATCTGAAACCTCCAAGCTTTCTGAGGTTCAGTCTTCAATGTTTTTTGATAGCAGAAGACCAAATAACTCTTTCAGTATGGCTTGAAATAGCCACAAGTGATTAGAAAGTGCTCATATGTTCTAAATATTGTTAGATCTTCACAGTAGATTATCCGAAATAATAGCTAACTCAATGGTTTCATTCAGCTCCTGACAGAAACACTTTGTTTTCAGCTTTAGCATAAGACCTTAGCTATCTTTTTGCCTGCTGCTTTTGTTTTCCTTTGCTTGAATAGAGGCATTCTGAAAGGTAAATGTAGCAGTCAACATCAGCTCTGCTTCGCAGGGGACTGGACTTGGAGATCAACTCTTGTTCGGTGTCTTAGAAGTGATCCTGTAGAATATATAGTTATTCTGCCCGTTATTCTATTAAGTAAATTCTCATTAAGATATGCGTTCTGTTTTCATTATGGTGTGCAGGAAGTCTGATAGAAGCAGGAATCCACCCTAGGTATTTTATATGATTTTATATAGAGATTTTCATAAGGTCTGCATCAAATAAGCCACAGGAGGTTAAACACTATGGTGGTGAGAATCAGTGTACTTGAATTGATGAGTAGTAACACCTTTCCACAGTGTACAAAAAAGTATGCTATCAGTGCAGCACTGCCATTATGCCAGCTTGAGTGCTCACTGCCGCTGTATCTTTTTTTCTCTAACTCTCTTATTCCCAAGATGATAGAAGCAGCCACATTCAAAAGCTCTTATCTCCAGTCTGCAGATGGAGAAGAGAAGCATGAGGTAGGCTAAGGGTGAAATTTTCAGCAGAGATTGGTAAGTTACTTAGGTGCCTAACTCCTATTTCAGAAGTGATACAAGGCCTTTTTAAAGCAGCTGTTCTGTTCACAAGAAACTAATCTACTTAGTTACTGCAGGAAACATGCAGCTTAATATTAATCGTACAACAAAGAGGATGAAGGAGAAAGTTCCACAGAATAGACAGGAAACAAGAGACAGGGAAGAATGTAGCTCTATCCCTTATCTCTTTGGGCAACTGGCTGACTTTGTGTCGACCCGTTTCTTATTCCTAGTTTACAAATGAAAAGATACATTTTTAAAGCTACAAGGATGTTTTCTTTTTTTTATCTCAGGTGGGAAGAGTTGCTCTCTCTTACCTTACCTTTCACTCTCTCAGTCCCTCAATTCTATAGACTCTCCCAGTGTCTGGTGTTCCCAGAAGGATGAAATCCTGACTTCTCTTCCTTCAGAAAATGTTTAGGAAAAGAAAGGGACTCTTGCACTCCATGTCACTTCAGAAGCAAACCATGTCCTGATGTTTCCTTATAGTTCAGACATTGGTGTTATCATCTTTCAATAGCAAGGATCCAGTTTGCTCCAGAATGGTACATGGTCTACTGGAGGGCAGAGAGGTCTTGAAACATCCGATATATGTCAGGTTCTTTTAGCTTAACTCTTTCTTTGGAGTGATGTACACAGACTGATTTTGCAAAGCTTGTTTTACAGCTCTCTTCTGATCCTTGCTTAGATTAAAACTGAATGAGTTCTTGTCTTTCTTTTCATCCAAAGCTGAAGGTTTGCTCTAGTTAGAGCTTATAGAGTTAGACAGCACCTAAAACGATTGCTTTGTCAAATTGCTTTTAATAATTTCTTCACCTCCCTCTTAAAAAAAAGTATCTAGGATCTGGGTCTTGTGATGGAATCAAGATGTTAGATAATGTTTTTTTCCATTCTTGTTTCACATGATCTTTAAAATCTGGAGTAGTGCCTGTGACTGAATCTCCAGAAGAGCCTGTTTAAGAAAGGTTTGTCTGAGCTCTTTGTTGGAGGGAGCATTGCTTGTCAAGATCTTTCTGTGTCCTTCTAACCCTTTTGAATGTGCACCTGCTCTAATAAGACCGTTTGACATTTAGACAGACATACAGAGTCTATCTCGTGGCAGAATTCAGGCATTCACAAGCAGGAAGGGTCACCAGGCTTATAAGATTTTTCTGCCATATATAACACTGTTCATAACTCTTTGCTGCTTTTTCCAGGTCTGTTCTGTATATTTATCGACTATGGAATTCACACAAAAAACAGCTGGGTAGCTGAAGTGCAGATAGCTCAGCTTGTTTTGTGAGTGAAAGCTGACTTCTGTGCCCCACAGCCTACATTCATTTTCTAAATCTACTTCTGTGCTCCTGACCTTGCCCTAGCAGCACACAGTGCATGTTGCTGCCTTTGAGACGTGTTAGGATCCCGTCTAGCTGTAACAGAGGAAATGTAATTACAAGTGCCTAGTTATAATCTTCTGTGAATAATACGATCTCTCTAAGATGAGCACAGAACTACATTCATTTAGGTGAAAGGAATGAATCTGTACTGGCATAGTGCTGCCTACTCTTACTGTGACTTAATCGTTTGAGTTTTAGGTAAAAGCTGAGTACTACACACAGCCAGCTGCTTTGGCTGACTTCATAACTCAGTCTTACCAGTCATATATGACATGTCAAGCTGGTAAAAGGGATTTCAAGGAAGTCTAAAAATGATTGGTTTGTGCTTGATTTTTTATTTTTTTTTAAAGTTTTGCTGCAGCTAGGAAAAGCACTAGCTAGAAAGATGAAAACATACCAAACTAAACACTTTTTGCTATTTTTCTTATTATACTCCAAAACTGTCTCAGCTTTATGGGATGAACAACGCAACATTCATTCTTTGCCCAGATTCGTATATGCCAAGTTGTGTTCTACACAACTGATATTCATTCAGATGTCACATGCTTGTCTTTCATAGAAATAATTTTCATCTTTTCTTTGGTCCTGTAGCCTAAGTCTATGCTTTAGTTTCAAAGAAGCACCCAAATTTTTTAACACGGAGTCCTAGCTACCTTCAGTTTTACGGCAGATACTCAGTGTCACTTTTGGTTGAGATGAGAGCATTGTCAGTCCCCACTCAGGAGGCTGAATAGGCCTCATCTTTTCCATGTGACTCCTTGTAAAAAGGGAGTCTCCATTTTCTTTATAGCCACCCTTTAAATACTGGAAAGTGGTGATGAGGACTCCTCTAAGCCTTCTTTTCTCAAGGCCGAACAAACCCAGTTCTCTCAGCCTTTCCTCATATGGCAGGCTTCCCAGGTCTTTCATCATCTTGGTGGCCCTTCTCTGGACCCTCTCCAGCCTGCATAGTGGGGACCAAAACTGAAGACAGTATTCTGGCTGTTGACTGAGAAGCACTGAGTAGGGTGAGATAATCGCTGCTTTATCTCTGCTGGTGATGCCCTTGGTGACGCAACCCAGCACCCTGTTGGCTTTCTTTGCTGCAGCAGCACACTCTTCACTCACATTGAGCTTGTTGTCCACCAGAAGCCCAGGTCGGTCCCTTTCCACAGAGCTGCTCCCCAGCTGGGTATATCCCAGTCTGTGCTGCACAACCAGTCTGTGCCGCTATGCCTCCAACCCTTCTTTAGAGCTGAATATACATCCAGGGAATCCTTCAACGCTGTACTTTAGTAGGGCCTAAGGTAAAAATTTCCTACTGATTTTGTTTCTCATAATAATTTTGCTTAATAGCACAATATTTTTGCTTTTGGTGTGTCTGTTTTACAAGAATCAACAGGGCCTGCTCGGTGAGTCATTACTCTATTC
The DNA here is from genome assembly GCA_028565335.1 of Limnodromus scolopaceus. NCBI lineage: Eukaryota > Metazoa > Chordata > Aves > Charadriiformes > Scolopacidae > Limnodromus > Limnodromus scolopaceus. Next base: position 23,595,337 of record JAOXNO010000078.1, on the reverse strand, counting down.
ACAAATGCTTCCTGCTTTGTCCACATACTGCTTCCTGCTTCTAGCCTAATTGCAAAATAGCAGAAGCTCTTGTACCTGTATCCATCATTCCTCTGGTATCAGTAAGAGCCTACCTTATACTCCTTTAACATCTGGAATGTATCAACTCCTCTGTCTTTCAGCTTTGAGAGATAAAATGCTGAGAGCTTTTTTTTCACCTTTAAACCCTTGCATTCATGCCCTTCAGCTAGAAATATTCTTTGATGTGTATTTTAGCATTTTCCGGCTAAATGGCCTTGCTTAAGGCATTTAGTTATTTTTGATGCTTAGACATTTTAATTTAAATAACTTATTAGATGTTAACTCTTCTGTGACAGAAACACACATTAGGATCCAGGGCCCTTTTTATTAAACTTTTGCCTTTTCATTTCTTCGAATGAGCTGTTCTTGGTGTGTGTGTGCAAATCTTAAGTTATTCAGTGCCTGCAGTGTTGCTTTTAATCATTCTGCTTTAAAGCGTCTGCAGCATTTCCTTTTTTGTTTACAGATGCAAAGAGGTGCCTGAGCTCTTAACTACTGCTGCATGAGAGCCTAAGGAGGTCTTAAAACTCAAACATGTACTGTGCCTTCAAAAATCTGACCACAAGTGCCTGTGGCCCACTGAAGAGCATCCCTATGCTTCTGAACAAAGTGACAGTGTATCTACGTTTTATGGTAATAAAACATGAGCACTTTACCTAGGATCATTTGGACATGACAGAAGGAATATACCTTTAACGCTGGTGCTGATATGCATGTGGCTGTCTGTCAGAAGGCCATGATCACCCTAGTTAACTGCAGGGTATTTGTAAAGAATAATAGGTGCTTTCAGAGATGACTGAACCCTCTTAGCATCTCCATTACCTTCTGCGTATCGGCTCTGCACGTTGACTAGGGAGGAACCAATGCTCCCGTATTTTGAAATCTCAGTCACATGCTTAGATTTAGCTGGGATAAAGTCAGACCTAACAGATTTATCCAAGTTTGGAAATCCAAGTGTGATGTTTGGAGATGGATTTGGAGGGAAATAAATACCCATTCAGGAATGTGTTCACCACCATATTGTAAATATTAAGCTTTTGTATGATAAATCCCAAATCTAAAGTGGGTTTTTTAATGTGCCATGTTAAAAAGTTATTGCACACTACTACAGCAGTAATGCAGTTAATAGTTTTTTTTTGTTTTTCCAGATATAAATAACTGCCTCCATTAAATTGCATACATGGTTATGATACAATTCACTGAAAAAAATCCCTGAGAAAATACTTGACTGACCAGACAGATTGCTTTCCAGTGATATGATGTCAGTCTCCCGAGGAACAAGACTTTTGACTGATAGCTAGGGAACATTCCCATACTATCAAATAGTTGACACATTGTCACATGAAAAAGGATAAGGGAAAAAGCTGCAAAAATTATCCTAAGTAGATTTTAAGAGCAGGCATCAAGTTTGGGAGGGGACAGAAGCAGAGCAAACAATAAATAAGTCTAAGTGCTGAACAACGTGGTTACATTTCTCTACTGATAAAGTACTGTAGAAATGGTTTTGTTGTGCATTAATTTTCTTTCAATTGTCAGGATTTTTATAAAAAGAGAAAAATGTGATAAAAGTGGTAGTTTCAGAAGTTTACTGTCTAGTTTTTCATCCAAGATTACGTTTAAAAAAGATATTTAAATGTATATAAAATATGCAAAAGACTTTAAAAATGCAAAGGGTGTGTATTCCAGATGTTGCAATACTAGAGTAATTTGTAGACAGCCTTGCCAAATACTTGTTTCTTCTTTCCCCTTTCAGCAGAGAAACATAAAAGGGAGAAAACAGCTGAGAAGAACAAACAGGTGTTGTCTTGCATACAAACTACTTTGTATTTCCTTTTTTCTTTTTTTTTTTTCATATGTGATTTTTCCCGTAGGAGGTACGTACAAGGCCCTAACGTAGCTTGAGTGTGGTCCTGTGGGCAAGCGGCAGTAACAAAAGCTGACTATTGGGGCTTGTATCCCAAACTCACTGAGGAGGAAACCTGAGGCTTGAAAAAAATAATAATGAATATCCTTTGGTTTTGTGAAGGTGTTTTTTATAAGCAGATTCAAATGACCAGTTCAATGCTATTTGTAACCTGTAGGATGTCTATTCATAGTTCATATGAAATTCTTCTGATGCATCCAAGATGGAAAAATATGAAAAAAAAAAATCCAAGAAAAGTAGACTACTAATAATAACTTTACAAAGTATTAGCCATTTAGCAGGTCCTGTTTTTCTATTTATTTTCTCATGTCATTGTGTCTAGAAGAAAGGATTAATTAATGAATTAAGTGCATTAATATAATTAAGACTTGTGACAAAATCCAAGATACGTGGCTATCAGAAACTGAACAATTGTGAGGTATTTTTGTTAGTCTAGTGCATCTATGGCCCTTCCAGGAATGCTTCACCTGTGAAATCTTTGTGTAAAGTATGTGCACTAATCCATTTGAGTTCAACGAAATACACTTTTTCAACAAGTAATTTCTATGAGAATTCTCAAAACATCGGAGCCTAATCTGTAAGTTTCTTTGAGGGTCCCACAAAATTGAATAATACAGGAAATTTCTGTTCTGATGGGCTGCAAATTAAACAGTGAGCACTCTCCATTCTGGATGAGATGAAAAATTCTGAAATGCCAAGAATCCTGTCCTCAGCCTTACCTCCTTCCAAATTTGATTTCTTGTTGTTTAAGATAAACTTAGAATAAGTATCTATGTTATTGGATGCCCATAAAAGGTCAGCCCTTTGAAATTTTTTTGCTATTTACAGAATTTTCCAAGTGTTTTGGTTTTTTGTTTGTTCTTTAGTGCTGCTGATATGACTTGTGTAGTGCTCTGAGCACTCTATTCCATAGTATTATGGAAATGACACATTTCTGATGTCAGTAATCACATTGATCAATATCAAGTGCAATGATCTCTGGAAATATTTCCGTTAAATACCAACTACTATTCTAAAATGTCAAAATATTAATTAGTTCCTGTTTAGAGAACTCATGTGAAGTATACAAAAAGTGGATCTTGTTTCCATAACTCACAGAAGGTCTATTCCAAATCCCATTGAAGTCTGCAGGAGGTTTTTCAAAGCAAATAAGATCGACATCATAAAGTCTTTGTAGTTCTATGACATATAGTGCTTTCTTTGCTTTTCTGCTTCAGGCAAAATGGAGTCTGAACTGGGTCTGTGAGCCATAGGATTGTATAACGTTTTCATATGGCTACAATTTCAAGCCCAATGGACAAAAATTAAAAACAATAACAGGCTTATTTATGCACTCAGAGTAACTCAATCCTGTGCAATTGTTTGGAGGTTTGGATTATCTGTTCATTGCAAATAGCGTCTGTGCTCAATTACATTCCATCCATTAGGAGGCAGGGCTTTCAGAAGTAATAAAAGCATCTTAAGAGATGGTTTGCACTTGAGAGCTAATGGTTTCTGAAAAAGACAGACAATTGGGTTGATTCCACAGGTACTGTAGAAGGGAAAATGTTCTAGATGAAATGGAAATTATTTCATGAATCATCTCAGGATTTCACAGAAAGAAGGGGAGTGTTATTACCAATTATTCTCTATAAAATGAGTTTAGCAACACACCATCATCTAAAAAGGAAAAGTGAAAGGTTGCTAAATTGGATATTTAAATTTTGCTAATGAGAATGAAATGAGTTGATGAATGTTGAATCACTCCTTGGCAGTTTTTAAACAAAGATTATCATTCATTCTCTTTCTTGCACTGACAGATGATGTTTCTTGTTGAAATGAGGCTTCGTGACTTTTGATAAAGCCTGCTGAAAATAGCATTCTCCTGCCTAAACTGTATATTTGGTTATAACATGTTGAACTAGCAGTCATGGGATGATAATTTGGTATGCGCTGCAATCCTCTGCCATTTTGAGGGATATGGGGTTTTTTGTTTGAAGTATGACACGTCATGACATCGCTACATCACTCTACCCAGCAATGAATTTAAAAGCTTCAAAGAAAAAATTTGTCTATTTAAATTAATTATGTCCATTTAATATTCTTTTGTTTGGTTAACACTATCTTGAGAAAAATATATGGTAAATGTCTACACAGTATCTCATGTAACATGTTAAGATCAGGCAACTATCTTGCCAAATGTGACATAATAATGATCACCTCAAAGGTATTGCAGCATTTGATTACAGTGATAGGTACCTACTAGAATGTTCAGTGACAGTGCATTCACAATTTGAGGTGTTACTGAGGAAAATCAAAGCTCTCGTTTCACTCTCATTAGTGCCAAACTGATGTCCTTTGTAGATATGGTGTACTGTACATAAGGCTACAGCAGAAGTCATTAGTTCACATTTTGGACAATAACATTCGGGACAGACTCCATTCTTAACAGTTTAATATTTTCTCTCAGAATTATAACCTTATGAGTAACTTGTCAAAACAAAAAAGGCATTCTGTTTCAGTAATCCATACTGAATTTGTGTAGTCTCTTCTATCCTAAAAGCAGGGCACTGGTAAATTAGATTAGCTTATCGGGTGCAGCATATGAGACAAGGATAAAGGTGATATTCCCTCCTGAGTTGGGAAGTAGGTGAATTTCACCTGCCTTCAGCTCCATCAGTGTTTGTCCCTTCCCGGTGGCTGCTTTTCTTAACATGTAATTTGCACTCTCTGGATAGCAATAACAAGTGTGACGGGCTGCTTAAACTTCTTCCCTCACTTTCCCTGTTATTAGTATCTGTGGAAAGCCGGACTTAAGACTGAAAAGATCACCTGGTTGTAACTAAAAAACCACAATGATAGTCTATATGCAACTTTAAATGTGTACATGCTCATTTTTATGTGTGCCTACGTTTGTTCATACATAACTGTGGAAGACTATAAGAACCTAGGCATGAGGAGAAGTATTCCTGCAGGGAGAACAGAGTTGCGAGGCATAAGCTTGGAAATGGATTTTGGGATTTTGGAGCAGACTGTGTGTGGATGCAGGCAAATGCACCTCAGTTATCTGCTAGGCTTTGTGTGTCTCATTGTGGTTGACCAAAGAAGAAAGATAATGCTGATTGTACTCATTGATTTATAGGAGATGCAAGATAAACAGCCCAAAAGGTGCTTTGGTTACTAGTCAAAGGGACAAATGGGAAGGAAGTGATTAGGTGGTAATCAGAACATGATACTTCATGTTTCCTGCAAGAGTCCATTGGAAATATCTAACACCGAGTGTCCAAAGTGACTCTTAATTCTTATTTCATCAACAGGCACTGAATGCTAAAGCTGCCAATGATCTAAACTTAAAAGCGAAAGGAAGACAGTAAAATGTCTTAGAAAACCAATAAGATATTAATTGTGAAAGAAAGAATATAATACATTGACTGAATTTGAATAAGAGCTAATAATTCTGTCCATTTAATCAGAGAGTTGATCTAGTGTTTTCCGTTAGTAGTCTAAAATCTTTTACATAACATATAGAAATCTGAAACTTTCTCTGTGTTTTTTTTTTCTTTTTGGTTATTCATCAATGTGTTTGGTTTTTTTAAGCAATTGCATGGATGGTTGGTTAATAGTCTCTCTGCAGGCAGAATTTAATTTGAAATTTTTTGAAATGTCCATGAAATGAGAAACCACTAGTGTGGTTTGTGTCTCCCCATCACGTTGTCTGGTCAACAGAAATTTTCACAGTGAAATTCCTGCATGTTCACAACAGTTCCATCACCCCATCACATCCTACAGCTTCTGTCTCTTGAAATAGAAGATGATACATCAAAAACCTACCACAGTGAGACTAATTACTGCAAATCACTCAGTGGCACCATTTCTAATGCACACAAATGAACTGTGTATAATGAAAAGCATTTCATTAAGGATTTACTAGAATATTATTTTGAGAGTGGGAGAATTAACAGCAGGTAGTGTTCCCAGTGAGATGGCTGTTTCCTTAAAAAATAATGTTGCTGGCTCCTGTGCCATTGTTTGGGAACAGACCTACATTTTTAGGAAGTCCTGTATTGCAGCTGACAACCTTTTCATTCTGTCTTTCTGTTTCCACTGCAGTGTGGGGCTTGTATAGGTTTCTTGTTGACTTAGTAGGTAGCATGAAATATAACTCCACGATATGGGCTTTCTTGAAGAATGCCTGTTCTGTGTGCTTTCTATGGAAACAGGTTTTTGTTAAACAACTATTTAAAGAGTGGTAAATCATAGCTGGAACCACCGAAATTTCAGATACTCAAAAGAAATTTAGTAAAGGACATTGTTTTAATAGGAGACCCTATTCTGTGCTCATGGTGGCCTGACTGACCTTGTTTGTTGTATTCAATTAGAGCTCATTACTGTTTTCTCTTATCTGCAGTTCACAATTCAGTTCAGCATTGTGTCTATACTTCACTAAAAAAAACCTCACTGAGAACAGTGCTTTCAATAAAAAGGTAATAAGCTAAATTTTTGGTTCTTCACAAGCGAATCATACTGAAATATCAGTTCCCTACCCTTCCCTCTATATGTGCATGGAGAGTGTTCATCGTGTAGTCCCACTTTTATTGTCCCCACATATTTCTGGCAAAACCTCCCACTCCTCATATTGTGCTTCCTGACGTTGCAGTTTGCAGAAGGAAGTCCCAGACAGTGCTACACAAATGCTCAGGAGCATGTTGCCAGCAGGTAACTTACCTGTTAATTTTTCAAAGCTAGGAAGTTTGAAGTGTGCATTCATTATTCCATAATTTAGAAGCAAACTTACCTGGGCTTCCTCAAATTAACTGAATTTATTCTTGATTTTGGGCTGCTTAATTCCTGTTTTCAGAATATAAGTAGTAGTACTTTTTCTTGTTGCCTGGGGAAAAGAGATTTTAAAAAAAGGATGCATGTTACAAAATGCTGAAAATGCCTCTCTTTATTTTCTTTCATTCTTTTAGAGTGGTCTTACGCTGAATACCATCTGAACTCAAGAGAGAGATCCGGTTATGTGGTTTCCCATGTGTTACATTTTTTTGGAGGGAAATAGCATCCATTTATCCAGAGACCCGTGTTTGGATTTGGCAACGAGCACATTCTACAGTCAGAAAAGTGACCAGACAGGTATTTGTATCTTTTCTAAGAACAACTTCACTGAGAGCTCTCATGTAAACATAGCTCCTGACAGTGTGGAATAGCAAAGATGATGGGAGACCAGCAGGCTGCTGATTAATAGGCTGTTGAGTAGTGGTGAATGCTTGGAAATGCTGCATATCTTCTCTTGAAATGTAACATAACTAGGTCTGCAGTGATCAGCACACCTCTCACACTTCATTGTTTGATCTCTAAAGCGTCAGCAGAGTAGGCAGTAAACTAAAAATTACAAGCATCGCTTGAGATGTGCTTGGGCACATTTTTCAGCATTATGGGAAAAAAAATGTAGCCGATGCATTCCAAATAAATACATTTTCTTTTTGTTTATGGAGCTTGGAGCAAGGGCGATCACACTATATACACACTGGGATCATATGGCTCATGGAAAAGCTGAAGCCAGTGATCTCAATATAAGCTAAAGTTGGCTAGAACAGAAATATGACATTTGATTACAGGCAAAAATATTATACAAATTGATATAGCATTGAACAGACTTACGGCTTTCAGCTCAGATGATTCTGGAACAGTTTATCAGACAGAGAAAATCGTATAATCATAAGGCTGAAAGCAGTGAACCCTCTCATTGTCTATGCTGGCTGCCTTTTGCCACATGGGAGATCTTCACAGCAATTTTAGAATAAAGGCATTATATCACCGTCACTCAAGGAGATGAGAGCAGACATCTATTGCTCCTTTAAGCAGCTGATGTTTTCCACATCCGTCATAGGGTTTCTATAGCACTTTAACTTGAAATTTAAATCTGAAAGTGGCCAGCTACTAACTTTGCATAGGGATGTCTGTTGTACAGGTTACCCAGACAAAGGATTCAAGGAAGAGATTTGGTAGTGGTTAAATATTTTGAGCTAAAGTGTTTGCATAAGAAGAGTCTGTACCAGAGTTGTACACTGTTTGTAAATACCACAGTGTGAATGTTTATTAATATAGCACATTTCTTTGGATGAGATTAGAGAGAGAAAGCTATTAACTGACTATTTTTAATAAACTAATATCTGTGCAAGATTTCTAGGCTGAGCTTGTACAGAAGGGGATTGTTAGAACATTTTCCAGGAACTGGACCAAAAAAGGAATTAATAAAGCAGCATGTCATTGAGTAAACTCTAGACTCAGCTTAGAAAATACCTTTAGAACAGACTAATCTAATGTTATTCATAATGGGAAACATAGAACTTGCAAGAAATAATTTTAACTGAAAGACACCTTTGAGAAATATTGTATATGGTACAGAATCCACCACTGCTGCTGGCTATTTGTTTGAATTATTGTCTTCACCACTTAAAAATAATATACTCTATTTCAAGTCTAAATCACTTTTAAACTTCCAGCACAGCTTTTTTCAGATTAAGTAGTCATTTTTACAAGATTTTTTTCAGTAAGAAGGTATATTTAATTGCAGTAAGATCATCTTTTAACATGTTCCTTGAGTATTTTGATCCCCAGTATAGCGTAAGTATTTATATCTCTTCATTAATTCCATAGCTCGGCTCTGCACCAGCTGCATTTTCCCTCCCTGAAGCGCACCAAAGTCTATGTCAATGTTCTTTGCCAATGGCTGTTAAAGAAACTAACATGTCACAAGACAAAAGTAACTGTATTCTCAGAAACTGATATCTACTTTAAAGTTAGATAGCAGAGTCAGAAGAAAAGGTCTATTTTTACAATGAAATGAGATGCTGGAATGGTTGCTATTTAACACATTCCTATATGATTAAAAAGGGATGAATAGGAAAGTTTGCTGACTATAGAGAGTATTGAAACTGGGGATGGCTATAGAGCACTTTCAACCATTTCACAGCATCAATTAAGCAGCAGATGAAAATAATTTTTGATAAATAAAAAGCCACGCACACAGGGGAAAACAAGCAAACAAACAAAATCATATATCGTGGTAGATTCTAAATATGCTATTATTGAAAGAGAATTATAAGCTTATCTGTAACTACCTACAAATGTTAGCTTGGTGTTAGGTGGTGAGCAGGAAAGTGTGAAGGTGTTAGGAAATACTGAAAAGGACGGATTGAAATATTGTCATACAGCTCCGTACAGTTTGGGGAAACTGACATTTAAATATACACTACAAGTCTGCTCACCTCGTTTCAGCAAAGGATATAGTAACCTAGAAAAACACAAAGAATAATGATCAGAGGTACAGAATACCTGCTGTATGCAGAGGAAATGAAATAACTAAGACTCTGCAGCTTAGAAAAGAAATGACTGCGAGTATTTATTATAGAGACCTATAGAATACTGAATGACACAGGGGAAGTCTTGAGAGATTGATTATTAACAATTCAAAGGACATAAACACAAAATAAAATGACAAGGCAGACAGCTTATATCAAATGAAAAGAAGAACTTTTTTGTGTTATGGATAATTAAGTTGAGAAACTCATACCCACTGAATTTTTTAGATGCCACAAGTTTTGATGGGTTCAAAATAGGATTAAATAAATGATAGAGAGTCAGGTAATCATCATACTGGTGAAAAAACTGCCACTCTGGGAACTGCTGGAAGCCTAGAGACAGAGGAATTATCACTCTATTGCAAGCTCATATACTTCTGAACCTCTAGGAATGTCTATTGTTAAAGGCCAGATACTGGCTAAATGAATCTTTCATCTGACTAGAACAGTCATGCCTATAATCTTTAGATGTGTGATGTAAATTCAGAATTCTAGTGTGCCAGTCAATCTGTCAAATACAAAGTAATCTTTCCACTTGTATGAATAATCCTCTGTTTAAACACACCGTAACCTTCTTGATTGCAACATGAAGCTAGAGCCCAAATCCCCATGATCTTCAGGATCATGTGCTTTCTATAAATTCAGTCTTTATCTTTAATTATTTGTTGTATTCGAATTCCAGGTAAGCTGTTTCTTTAGTTTACCAACGTCAAATTCAGGCACAGAGATCCATAATTATTCATGATTGAATCAAGGCTGGAAAAAATTTATTTGTGATCTGGCTCTGGTCTAGATTTACATGGCATTTCTGCAGCCATGGTCTAGGTTGTGTAGTCTGCAGGAGGACCATGTGCTCCATGTGTTTGAAAGACTAGTAATACTGCATGTTTGGTCACTTATCTACTTGTTTTTTTGAAGTTTAATCATTAATCATTTAGTAGCCTGCTCTGTTAAATGTTCTTATTACCTAATTTGTCACCCTTTGCTTCTGCACTACCTGAAACCAAACTGTGGTGGTGTTTTTTTCATAGTATTTTGGGGTTTTTTGTTGTGGTGTTTTTATTATTTTTTTTTTGAGTGTTAAAGTAACTACAAGGGATACAGATAGCCCATATTTCAATATTATTTTTGTATTACACCAGAATAGGAATACAGAAAGCATCTTGTGTACGGGTATGCCTCTTGTCTTTGCTCTGCTTTCCTACCATTGAGATCTTGCTCTTTTGGGCAGCTTTCCTGGAATAGGAATGGCAAAGATCTCATGTTGGTGTATTTAAATTGTGTGTATTTCTTGAGTTCCTGCCTGCATTTCCCCACTAGTACATTGAACCTTATGGGGAAAACGGTTTTGCTGTTTATTGAGTTGTAACTATTCACCCTTTTCAGGTATATTCAATGGGTCGCAGTATATGGCTGTACTTGACTTCTCTGGTTTCTTCTGTAGCCATATTAATATTTGTTACTGTTATGTACTGCAGTGCTAAATGTTTTTACTCCAAAATCATGCTTCCTGTGCAGTGTTGCATCTCTTTATCTCAGCTTTATAATTCTATCTATTGAGTAAACGTAGGAGAGATGTTCATATTTATTGTAAGAGAGCAAATAGTTTTGACAGCATTGTTAAGCTCTCTTAGCAGTTCTCAAAGGCATCGATAAAGATGCAGAAGGGCCAATAAAATCAGTAATGTTAATGGTACTCCCTGCCACACCTTTGGAGGTTTCATGAAACTTTTTGTATGTGCTTTACCAAAATGCTGAGAAAAAAAAAAAAAAGTAAAAGTGTGGGATAAAGATTTTATCTCCACCAGTCTGCAGACAGTGAAATCAATGACTTCTCTCTGACTGACATGAGTGAAGATCCAACCTAATTTGAGAGCCTGCCTCAAAAATTCTTGAGACAGAAAAGCAATAAACTGCTGCTGACTCATAAAGGGTGTTGTGCTACCAAAAAAGAAAAAGACCTTTGCACGGAACAACTGGAATTATTTCCTCTATATTTAGACTTTTATGAAAACAAACAGCAATAGATTTGTTGTGTTGGGGAATGAATATTTGTAGGCAAACATATTAACAAAAAGAGAAAAAAAATGCTCTTTAGTACTTATAGTTTGAAAGAATCTCAAAGATTACATCAGATTGTGTTTCCATTTCTCATTTTAAAACTGCAGTATCTTCTAAGGACTCCACTGAAGTTGAAGTTTCTGTTTTATGATGCGTCCAAGTGCTTAGAGGCATGATACCAACTATATGAAGAGTTACCAAAAAAAAGTTAAACATAGTCCTTTGTCCACAATATGCTTCACACTAATACCAGTGAGAATTGTTCTTATGTGTGAATGTAGGACTGCCTGTTTACCACTGACAGACCAGAATTCATAGTCTCAGACCTCCCAAACTGGAACTCAGGTTCCTATCTGGAGGACTTTAATGACTACATGTTGTCATAACTGAATTTGAGACTTTGAGCACTGTATTGCATTTAAATAGATTAACATCATTGCTTTTAAAAATCATGTCAGGATTAATAAAAACCAAAGCAGAGAAAAGTTCACTTTTTTTAGAGGCGAATCCTTTGCTCCTCCTATTATACCCATCATGGCAGTACGCCAAGGCACGGTAAGCTGGAGACACTGGCTTAGTGATTGAGGGTCAAAACTGCAGCAAGCTGACAGGCAGCCTCTGACGGATGCTGTCAGGGATGACAACACACAGTGGATTTTCAGCTTTGGCTGTAACAGTCAGTGGGGAGCTGGACCAGGCTGGCAGCAGCTCACGGCTGCCAGCTCGTCACTGCCAGGGGAAGCAAGATTTTGCCTAATCGCATCAATGTGATAGACAGCCGTGATACTGCGGGGTTCCTTCCCTCAGCGTGTGCTGAGAAGAGCTAATGTGGAGATATGTTAAATTTATCTGACCTGCAAATACACAACGAGGCTGAGGAGGGAAATCAGTGCTGAAGTAAAATGCTGTGTCTGCTGTGTTGCATTGAAAATGTTTGAATACTCATTACGTGTGGCTAGTATTTTATGTTACTAATTGAGACCTTTGTGATTTTTACCTATTTTTCTCCTGTAAATTCTCTGTGCTTAATATAGATGGAATATACTATATATTGTGGAAAGAAAAGGCTTTCTAATACCCAGCCTGGTCTTTTAACTAGGGTAGTTAACTTTAACTAGGGAAGTTGATGAGTGGAAACACTTGAGCTTCTGACTGATTCTTAACTGTTTTCAGGTGTCAAAATAGGAGATCATAAAATATGGGGGAAGGAAGATGCCATCCCAGTGCAAGGAACACAAGAAGATTATCAAGAATGGCTGCACCTCTCTTGCTATTCTGATCCCGAGGGACTCATCAAGCAGTGAACCCACAGCCTTGTAAGTGATACATACTTATAACCTACCATATTCCCCTTGCCTGATCTTAGAAATTGATTAAATAACACTAGCTGTTCAGAGCCTTCTGTCCTAACATCCAAGCAGGGGTCCTACAGACACTGTCTGTCTTTGAATGTCAGTGTCTTGGCTCTCTTCTCCCAAGTAACAAGCAATAGGACAAGAGGTAATGGCCTCAGATTGCACCAGGGAAGGTTTAGGTTGGTTATTAGGAAAAAATTCTTCACTGAAAAGGTTGTCAAACGTAGGAACAGGCTGCCCAGGGAAGTGGTGGAGTTGCCATCTCTGGAGGTATTTAAAAGATGGGTAGATGTGGTGCTTAGGGATGTGGTTTAATGATGGACTTGATAGTGCTAGGTTAACAGTTGGACTTGATGATCTTAAAGGCCTGTTCCAACCTAAATGATTCTATGATTTCCTTGTACCTCTTCCCAGAAAGGCCAGTGATGCTGTTGAAATTCCAAATGCAGAAAGAAAACGCATGTTAGTTTTAATACTGTCAGAAATAATATTTTGTGAGATTCTTCATGTGGTCACAGAAGAGGAGAATTTAATTTCCATTTGGCTGTTTTCTGATATCCCAGCTCTGCAGTTCTCTGCTGCATTATACTCTGGAAGCACTGTAGGGTTGTCTTGCCATCTGGTTTTACATTCTAAGGATTCTAAGTTCATATCTTACAAAGCATTGCCTGAAGTAATCCTTGACTCTAAGCATTAAATCATTCCCTCCAGAAGGAGTACATACACACACACTGAACAACACAGATGTAGAGAACTCTAATAGACTGAGATGGGTGTGAATAGGGAATTGATGGGAATGTCTGGATGTAGAAGCAACCAAAGGGGCAAGCAGTAGGAAAGACGCTCTCAGAATGGCTCTTATTAACCCACCAGAGTTGGCACACCTTCAAGACCCCAGTGCATTTACCTGCAGTTTCATAAGGCACCTAGCTTTGGAGACCAAAGGCAGTGACGACTTCTTATGACTCTAGAAGTGGAGACAACCCTCATTATCAGCTCCAGAAGGTCTCAGAAGCACATATCCAAAACCCAAACATTGTCATCAATCTACAAAAAAACTGCAGAGATGCAGCAAGGACTCGACAGCTGCCATCCCTTGTCCTCCCTGTCATCACAATGGATCCTGGACCTAACATCTGTGGACAGCAGCACTGGGCTGCCTAGTCCACGTGAGCACCCCTGGACATCACAGATGCTGGTGAGTAAGGGACTCTGAGAGCCTGAGTGAAACATGTTTTGTTTCAGATTTTAAGATCATCTTCCTCTCCAGTAAAATCTTAGGTGGACATTTGCTATATTGCTGATACAGTGTTGCAACAGTATTTCCTGTCCAGACATATAAAAAAATAATCTGGAAACTGTCTTACATGTGTTTATTTTAAATGTGAAGAATCCGTACCAGATCCCCAAAGATCTGATTTAAAGCTCTTCGTTGGGGCCATTAATTCAAGACTTCCTTCTAAGACCCCCCTCCTAGCAATTTATCAAATACTTTAAAGTTACATGGTCCAAAAACTTACAGTGGCGCATGCACATATAGGTTTATTAAAATGTATATATTCAGTTAGTTCACTCCAACTTCTGCCTTATTAGCAAAACCCAATTCCCCAAATGCTGAAACAATGACCTTTATATTATAAATTCAAGGATTCATGAAACAGATGGTAGAGACATAAAAAAAAAGAAAAAAGAGGAAAAAAAAAAAAAGACAACAAAATCCCCCCAACTCCCCCAGCTTGTCCGGCTGCAAAGACCAAAGTATGCATATTAAAATAATCTTGGAAAGCTGGCTGTGTTAGCTAAACCATATGGGCTTAGCTATGTTATACAGTATCCTTGAGTTGAAACTTATTAACAGCTTCTCTTCTGCTGTTGACAAATAATATGTAAAAAGCTATCTGATGGTGCTGATGAGATATTTCACATTAGTGAGTATCAGGATGCATAGGATTTGTGCTATTTGTAGGATTCAGGATTCATACTGGTTTTTAATAGAGATTGTGATACAAAGGGAAAAAAAGTGCTACCAATGTGGCTGAAACTATGGTGCTTAATTGAAGGCAAAAACAGGGGCTATGAGAATGAAGAACCGCCCACTGTAGGAGATGACCAGGTTTGAGACCATTTAAGGAACCTGAAGTTCCATAAGTCCATGGGACCTGATGAAATCCACCCCCAGGTCCTGAGGGAGCTGATGGATGAAGTTGCTAAGTCGCTTTCCATTATATTTGAGAAGTTGTGGCAGTCTGGTGAAGTTCCCACTGACTGGAAAAGGGGAAACATAACCCTCATTTTCAAAAAGGGAAAAAAGGAAGACTCGGAGAACTGCAGGCCAGTCAGTTGCATCTCTGTGCCCGGCAAGATCATGGAGCAGATCCTCCTGGAATCTCTGCTAAGCCGCATGGAAAATAAGGAGGTGACTGGCGACAGCCAAAATGGCTTTACCAAGGGCAAGTACATGCCTGATAAATTTGGTGGCCTTCTACGATGTTGCTACAGCACTGATAGATAAGCGGAGAGCAACTGACATCATCTACCTGGACTTACGCGAAGCTTTTGACGCTGACCCACATGATATCCTAGTCTCTAAACTAGAGAGACACAGATTTGATGGATGGACCACTCAGTGGATAAGGAACTGGCTAGATGGCTGTACTCAAAGGGTTGTGGTCAATGGCTCAATGTCCAAGTGGAAACCAGTGACAACTGGTGTTCCTTTGGGGTCAGTATTGGGAGCGGCACTGTTTAACATCTTTGTTGGAGACATGGACAGTGGGATTCAGTGCACCCTCAGCAAGTTTGCCAACGACACCAAGCTTTGTGGCATGGTTGGCATGCTGGAGGGAAGGGTTGCCATCCAGAGGGACCTGGACAGGCTTGAGAGGTGGGCCTGTGTGAACCTCATGAAGTTCAACCAGGCCAAGTACAAGGTCCTGCATGTGGGTCAGGGCAATCCCAGGTACAAATACAGGTTGGGCAGAGAATGGATTGAGAAGCAGTCCTGAGGAGAAGGACTTCGGGGTGTTGGTGAATGAGAAGCTCAACATGAACCAACAATGCGCGCTGGCAGCCCAGAAAGCCAGCTGCATCTTGGGCTGTATCAAAAGAATTGCGGCCAGCAGGTGGAGGGAGGTGATTCTAGCTCTCTACTCCACTCTGGTAAGACCCCACCTGGAGTATTGTGTCCAGCTCTGGAGTCCTCAGCACAGGAAGGACATAGACCTGTTGGAACGGGTCCAGTAGAGGGCCACGAAGGTGATCAGAGGGCTGAAGCACCTCTTCTATGCAGACAGGCTGAGAGAGTTGGGGTTGTTCAGCCTGGAGAAGAGAAGGTTCTGGGGAGACCTTATAGCAGCCTCCCAGTACCTGAAGGGGGCCTACAGGAGAGATGGGGAGGAACTCATTATCAGAGAGTGGAGTGATAGGGTGAGAGGTAATGGTTTTAAACTGAAAGAGGGGAGATTGATATTAGATATTAAAATAGATATTAGAAGAAATTATTAGATTAGATATTAGAAGAAATTCTTTACTGTGATGGTGGTGAGACACTGGAACAGGTTGCCTAGAGAAGTTGTGGATGCCCCTTCCCTGGAGGTGTTCAAGACCAGGCTGGATGGGGCTTCGAGTAACCTGGTCTAGTGGGAGGTGTCCTTGTCCACGGCAGGGGGTTTGACTCTTTAAGGTCCCAACCCAAAGCATTCTATGATTCTATGTAAACAAAAAGTCTGTAGACTTGAAGAGACCTGAAGAAAGTTTCAGATGACAGAAAGCTCGTATGTTTTTCCAACCCCATCAGTTGCTCCTGTTAAAAGGGCATGCATTTTTATTATCTTTGGAAGGAATTAAAAGGGCAAAAAAGCCTTAACCGTCATTAATCCATGTGATTCTTTTTCCAAGTCTTGTGGAAGGCTTCTGAACTGGTTTCAGAAAGGATTTCTACTTTATTTTGTCCTTAATCCTGAGTCCAAGGATTTGATTTTGGGTTCTCTTCATTGTCTTTTATCAAAGATGAGATCTGTGTCCCTGTCCCGATCTCCCCCACCCCCAATGCTTATTTCTCTCATTTTCAGGCCATCTGAACAGAAGTCAGCTCTAGAGTGGTACCTGTCTATTTTTGTTCATATGTTGCTGTGGTAAGCTAGTAATTTCTGTAGAAAAGAGATTGTTTTGCTTTTTGAGTGTGGCGGTTTCTAGTCTGTAATATCCAGATGTTCAGACTGTGGACCTTGTGCACAGATTTCACGGTCGTGCCTGTAGCCAACACAGTTCCCAGATGCTGAGACAGATTCTCGGGAGGAGGATTTACATGTATGTACTTGAGGCATGCTAATATGTGGTTATTGCACAATAACAGAATCTAATGCATTGAAAGCCTTAAAAAGTTTAAGTAATACTGGCTTTTATGTTGCTTAAGCAATATGTAAGACTCCAGACCAGTAGTTTTCTGGGTCTTATTTATCAAGAATTAGGGGTTATAGTTTAGATATTTTATATATCAATTTATTATACACTCCAAATTTGTCTAGAGTTTTCTGCTTCTAGGATTTACAACTGAACACTTCATAAATGATCCCATGCAGATAAATGCAATAACTGACAGAATTAAGATACTATACAAAAGAATTGAAACCTGGACTGAAGTAAAATAGGTGATGGAGAACAGATAGGAGGAATGTGGTAGAAAAATTTCTTAAACTTTTTTCACCTTTTGTTCCTCCCAGCTGGCCTTGTCTTCAGACATATTTTTGTCCCGTGTTTGTTTCCTGTTTTCTAAATCCTGGCTTGAGCATGACAGAATAAGAGATGGAGATTTAAAGTCAAAGCTGTTTGCCAGAAAGTACAGTACTTGTGGGCTGTGAGACAACTTACCAATTGATAGCATAACTTTAACTTTCTCCTGCTATAGTTTTCATGTGTGTTATAACTAAGTGGATTTACTGCGCATTCTGTACAATGTAAGAGATAGCAGAATTCATCTGGCCTATTGCATTATATTAGAATGTGGCTGACAGTGTCTTCCTTGCACAAATAATACATAAATGATGTCTTTAATTAGTTTTCTGCCATGCCATCCAACATTAAAAATAGTCATCCTCAGATGCATTTGTCACCTTGGTATTTTTCTGCGGAGGCAATGGTCAGTAACCCTGCAAGTCTCAGTTACATTCCAGAGATCATTTCTTACATTCCAAAAAAAGGCGTAAATCAATTGTTCTTCAGAACGGTGGAAGGAAAAAGACTTGGTATTTGTCCAAGGGTGAAACTAAGATATAACATATTTGAGTTAGGACCTACTGGACTCTTGACTGATAGGAGCAAAGAAAGAGCAGACCTTCTCCGTCAGGTTCAAGGCTTCCCTTTTGACTGTTGTAAAATTATTTCCAATGAGAGCACAAGAATTTTTCTGTCTTGATAGACAAAAATACTCTCCCTGCGCTGCTCCTAGTTAGTACTTTGTTTGCATGGTCGTAATTTTGTATTATTGGTATATATGCCTTTCACTGGCATTTAGTTTATGCATCTTAATTCATTTTATACTCTAGTGATATTTCTTCTTTTGCTTTAAATGGTGCAAAACCTAAACCATTCAAGCAAAAATTTGCATTTGACTTGTCAGAGGAGATAACTGACATCTGTCATCCCTGCTCATTGTTTTGAGGCTTAGCAAGTTTTCTAATTGAAAAATTCAAATGTAATGAATGTTATTCAAGGCTGCCAGACGTAGCATCAACAGGTATGATGGATCTTAGAATAGCAGTTGATATGCACAGCAACTTGCGGGAAGTGAATTGTTTAGTTTTATTCTGTCACTGCTAAAGTATAAAAAACATGTAGAAAATATGTTTTGTGATTCGCAAATGTAAAATTCAGATTGCTTTAAATTTAGTGAGAGTACTTTTAAAAGAATTGACTATTAATTTTGGAAAACACCTTAATTCTGTATACTTATCTCCCAACTTCTCTTTCCATGAGAAACATGTATTTTCCATCAAGTTTTGGTATTTTCTGCTGCTGGTAGAAAAACTGTCTCTCCAGCCCCAGGCATTGATGATACGCCTTTTTCTCTCCTCATGGACTTTTTGCTGATACTTGGCCAAACCACGTTGTAGTGTTTGGATGCTAAGGCATTGGCTTTGAAAGATACTACACATTTAGCCTGGAAATACTTTCTGCGGGCAGCTGGGCATTGGCAAAGGACGGAGCCCTGGGGTGACAGGCTGCTGGTGCATCCCATGAAGTGTGCCGCAGCACAGGGATGGGGACGGAGTGGAGAGAGTGATGCCAACTTGTGAGCAAGTATATATTAAGGGAAAAGAAAGGGTGGCAGAAGAGAAATGTATCATCAGAAATACAGCCAGAATTACCCCTCCCCCTCAAAAAAAACCCCCAAACAACAACCCCACAACACAAACTAAACAACTGATTAAAGAGTCAGAAAGGACTAGAAAAAGGCTGCCATAGCAGAAGTAAATGAAATCTGTGCATCTTCTCCCTCGTGTATTTACAGCTCTGAGGCTCACGTTTCTTCTTCAGTCGCATCTGCCTATATCAGAAATGAAAAACAAAATGATGGGCCAGAAGACTAGTTTCATTTTTCAATAATGAAACTAAGTCATTCCCAATAATGATCCTCTGTAACCTTGGACAAATCATGTAGGGGGAAAAAAACTCAGCCAGTTTAAATCATCTTAGTTCCAGCTGCCTTACTGGAGAGTCAGCAAGCTAATAGAGCTTTGACAATTTATGCCAACTGAGGATCTTCCCTACAGTCTCAAGGTTTTAGTTTCCTAGGAGTACAATGACGATAACAGTCCTTTCCTGCCTCACAGGGCTGTTTTGAGAATAAACACATTAAAAGAGTGTAAGGCTTTCAGATACTATGCAGAAGGGAGCTATAAAAGTCCCTCAGATAGAGAAACCTGAGCCGTAGCTATTCTGTAACCTAGATCAAGCAGCTCGGTTCCTGTCACCAGCCCTGCCTGGGCTTAGCTCCTTCAACTGTGCAATTTGCTTGTCTCAAATAACCCTAAAAAATTCGAGAAGCTTTTGCAGCTCTCCCATTTCCCATAAAGCCTGGCTGTGCCACTTATTCAGTGATCTACAGCTTTTAGGTTATTCCCCATCAAACATACTTCAAGGCTAGTTTCTGCCTGGCTTTTTTTTTTCTGATTTATTTTTTTCTCACAGCTACTCTGCTGACACTGTAGCATTCAAACATTAAACAAATTTTTCATATAATAGTTTCTTCTCTTCTGTAAGGCAGAATTAGAGCTTCTCTAGAGGAATCTCATCTCAGTTGCAAAGTCTCTTGGGATATGGAGGATTTTAGCTGAGAGAATAAATTATTTCATCCAGCTCTTGATATAGATACTGGAAAATAACTCATGATCACAGAACTCTTCTGCAATAAAAACTTATTTGTTCTGTAATTTGTTCTAAATATAGAAATTAATGATGTCTATTGTGTGATAAGGCACTGGAACAGGTTGCCCAGGGAAGCTGTGGATGCCCCATCCCTGGAAGTGTTCAAGCCCAGGTTACGTGGGGCTTTGAGCAACCTGGTCTAGTGGGAGGTGTCCCTGCCCACGGCAGGGGGGTTGGAACCCGATAATCTTTAAGGTCCCTTCCAAGCCAAAGTGTTCTATGATTCTATTGTGTGTAGGCCATCCCATTATCAAAAAATGGCATGTAGGCTTTGGGTTGGTTGGTAAGGGAATCTGGAGCACAGGTAATTTTTTTCCTCTCTCCTTCCAGTTGTGGGCAGCGACATTGGAAGAAACAGACAAGCCCAGACTATTAATACATGGCTCTGTGGCTTGTGTCACCACCACAAATTTGGGTTTTTCAATGATGGGATGGCCTACGCAGCACCGGGCCTGCGGATGTCAGATAGGGTTCACCTTTCTGAAAACAGGAAGAGGGTCTTTGCTCACAACTTAGTGGGACTCATTGACAGAGCTTTAAACTAGGCTTGATGTGGGAGAGATTGCTTGCCCGTGACAAGCTGTGGGATAACATGAAATGGTTAGAGGGGTGGGGTGCTAGCAAGGGCCTGCAGCCCTTTGCTCTGAGATGTGCTGACTACACTGCAGCACATTTGAGATCTTGTGGAGATGAGCCATTTCTATAGGCAGAAGCTTCAGAGACTACTGACTTGATATGGATCAGGTAGAAGGAAATTTCTCTTTTACCAGTTGATGCTGGTACTTTTCTTTGAAGAGTTATGGTTTGCCACCATCAGACTTGGGAAACACAGTTCACGAGTTGTGTGCCACCAGCAAACGATAACTCAGAAATTTATTATGAAAGAAGTATAAACCAAATCTACATCCCACTGCAAGATGGAGGCTTGCATTGGGGTCGAAGAGTGACCAAGACATGAAGGAGCTTTCCAATCCCGGTCATATCCTTCTGGTTCAAGAAAGAGAGAAATAATAGAGAAATATGGTAAAATTTGCCCTAATTTCTTCATTAAATGAAAATTTTCTGGGAAGTGTAACTGATTCCAACCCAAGGTATGTCCCATAAAGGCTCTTCATTAATATTATACCTTCACAGAAATAAAAAAAAGAAATCAATCAGAGATCTGGAATGGAATGAACCCCCTTTCACAAACTTTCTACTTTTTTCTGTGTTCAATTAAATTGTTCTTCTGACACTCCATTGAAATGGGAAACTCAGAACATTCAGACTAAAAGAAAAAAAGGCACAGTCCTGTACTAAATCTGTTGTGATAATTAATAAATAAGAGTAAAGCAAAGGAAGGAAATGGGTTGCAAAATAAAGATTTAGTGGCATCCTTTGTTCATAGTGAGAAATGGACTTCTACAGTTTTTTCTGTTTCTCACTTTTAGAAAGGATTAGTTACCATAGCAACTGATACATAACATGACATCCTTTGCTACAGATCTACAGAGCAGTTTTTAAGCGAAAAAATGTTAATTAATATCTAAAAAATAGAAGACACAAGGTCTTTCTGTGCTACAACAAAACTGTATTGATACTTGATTTTCCTTTGCAGGTATTGTGTGAGCTGTATGAAGGAACTGTACTTACATTAATGATATGCAGAAGGGGAAGACTGTTTTGGTTCTGTTCAGAGGTCAGTGAAAAAAACTATGACCTGTCCTGTCGAAATTTTTTCTGAATTACATTGAAGTCAACTTAGTTGCAATGAGAATCTCACATTTTATGTGAGAAAGCACTATAGCATCCCAGTAAATTCTGTTCTCAACACTGCTGTACATTTAGTGCATGATCACAAACAAGACACACTCATCTTCACAGCACTTTAAATACCAGAAGTGTGGAAAAAAACCACTGAGACCTAGCTAACAAGTATATGGGTCTTAATTTTTCTGCTAACAGTGTTGTATCAGCATAGGAAAATAATACTTTCATGTAAACTCTCCAGTGCTCCCTTGGCCCTGATCCCCTGGCTGTCCAGCTATTCCTGTCTCTCGAGAACAGTGTGATCCTACATGGACTGGGACATTTGGGCTCCCTTCAAGGGGAAGGGAGCAGGCTGGAAAACCTGGCATGAACAAGGACTTTACTTGGGCATGGGACAAGGCTGGTAAGATCCCACAACCTCAGCAGCACCTCAGCATCCCCCAGTTTAGGATATGGTTACTTGAGAGAAATATGATATTTCTCAGATCCTTTAACCCCTTAAATTCCAAATATTTATCTGATAGGATGTGTGCAGATAGCTCTTATTCTCAAATCTTGGTCAAGGGACGGTGCGTACAAGTGGTGCAACCATTGTTCTTTGCATTTAGTGTGAAAAAGGCACCAGTTTATATAGCTGGGTTTTTAGCTGTGAATAACTGATTTTTCCAGTGGCTCTTACAGTGTATATAGTACAAGTACGCCTGAACAAAATATAACATGCCATCCCAGAAACTTGTTTTGAAGGAGATATTGAATGGGTAGTTGTGATTTTCCACATCCTTATTATCTCAAATGTGCCAGCTGATACTGTCAAGAAAGCTGTTACCTCGTGATATGTCACAGGATAACAGTCAGTACCTTCCTGAAAGGCATGTGCTGCTCCTGATGGAAAGTCTAGTATGTGAGGTTGACTTGCCTAGGCAGGTGGCAGGAATAATTACATAGAGGAAGAAAAATGTTTATCTAGAATACCTTATGGTAATAGTCTACTTAAAAGGCAAACTGTAGGAAAAGCACCGTATGGATAATGTATCTAATTCCTTCTCCAGATAAATAACACACAGAAAGAAAGGCATTCTTCCTGCTTAAAGCCTGTAGAGCATGGGAAAAAAAATCTCTTGCTATGCCTGCTAGAATATTTTTCTGGGTAATGAAAAACTAGTAATTGGATATTTTACTGCTCTTAGGGATAATTTTCAGATGCTATTTACCTATTTATGGAGTTCATACTAATTTTCTGTTTTAAATTACCTATGTTTTACATCCCAGGAAACTGAAATCAAAATGAATGACAAACCCTTGCTTTGTCCTTGATTTCAAAGAAATTAACTCAGTTTTTCTCTATAACATCATCAGTTCTCTGAGTCTGTCCAACCCCATACTAAGTCACATTAAAAAAATTCACAGTACATTTACTTACAATTGGAATTAGGCTATCTTAGCTATTTTGAAAAAAAAAAAAAAAAAGATGCTTTAGGAAGATGTTTTTTTGGATCAGGATAAATAGAAACGCTTTTGGGCTAAATTTTCTAACGTATATGGTTTTGTTTTGCTGCACTGATGATCCCACTGTTTGTGTGTCACTTACATGACCCCTGAACAGATATAGATAGCATAAAATCTTTTATATTCACTGTTTCTCCAACTAAGAACTAGGATTTCCCTTTGTGCTTAATATTGCAGAGGAAATAAAATAGATTGTCTTACTTTTTACTGTGAAAACTGAATTTGAATGAAGAATCACTAAAAGGTTAATACCTTTTTTAACACTTCAGTAACATAAAATTCACTGCTCCTATCACCTTCACATTCACATCCTGAGTTCCAACTGATGAATAAACAGACTGGAGATTATCACACAGGGTACATTCATGTGTAAAATGAAATTCCTATTAAAGTTCATTGCTTCAAATGAAATATGCTTTGCAACTCTTCCTGTAGAGATTCCTGCTGAGCTCTGTCATGATATGCCGAAATCCAACCTTTCTTCTCTTATCCTTCTGCTTAGCCCTGGGAGAAAGTGATCTTTTTGATGAGGCTTTGTAAAGTTTTTGACAGAATATGCCAACAATTATTCAATTCCTTGATTGGAGACCTACAGAAAGTGGTCTCGGGCCATCAGTGATATGCTCATTTAAATTTATTTTTTTTAAACTGAATGTTCAGGTAGTTTCAGCTAAGATTTGTAAGTTATTTTGAGTGTGTGCACAGTAAATCAAAATCTTCAGTCTCTGGTATGACAAGACTGCATGAAGATGGTTTGCACCATCTTCCATAGTCCTCCAAGGCTATCCCAGATATCTGACTATCTCGGATAAACCCGCATGCTTCTGTGCACCGTGTTTGCAACATTTCAAAGGACCAGGAAATAATGCAACGTATCTCTCTTAAGTACCCTTTGTCCTGGCTTCTGACGCCACAGCACTGCAGCACAGTTAGAGCTGTGCTTCCCTCTTTAGTGATGTGCTCAGCACCATTTTGAAGAAACAAGGTTATGTTTGTTTTGCTTTCTCTTTAGCTACCTGCAAATAACCAACAACTCTGACATCAGTTTCTTATAATCCAGGTATTCGTCTTTCTAATTTTCTGGTGAAAAAAATTGAGCTTTTTCCAAAGTAATTTTGCAGTTTAAGTACTATATTCATTTGTATATTGCTGTCATGGGGGAACTGAGAATAATGAGGACTTGCACTGATATTACTCATGATATTAAATGTTCCTTAAATCTATTGCCATTAACTTGTGGTCTATTGCCAGAGATGTTCATTTCAGATACAGTATGCTTCGTGAAAACAAATGTATATAATTGCTTGCTTAGCCAAGTATCCTTTAGAAAAGCTTCTTAGGAAAGCGAGATAGAGAATTAAGATCTGCAGAACTGGCTTTGTTTGTTTCAAACCTACAGAAAAATATCTCTTCTAACTTGGCATTGCACGTTAATTTTTCTTGTGCTACCATTAGCACTTCCCCTTAGCATGTATTTTTTGGCTTATGCAATGAGTGTCCACTTTCCTGAGTCACTTCAAATTGTTAAAACAAGCTGGAAATGGGCTGTCCGAGGTACTCTCTTTTAATAACTATAATTAATTTCTTTAGCAGTATTCCTGAAAATCATAATCTATACATCTGTATTTCATGTGAGACTGGGCAGTTATGTTGTCTTTAAATCAGGTGGGGATGCATATGATGCAGCTCTGGATTTAATTTCATCTATTTTAATGTAATGGTCTGGAGGGTGTGCGCGCAAGCTCCAAATCTCTCCCAAGTATATCTTCTGTTTACAAATCACATCCT
Source organism: Limnodromus scolopaceus (assembly GCA_028565335.1). Lineage (NCBI taxonomy): Eukaryota > Metazoa > Chordata > Aves > Charadriiformes > Scolopacidae > Limnodromus > Limnodromus scolopaceus. The sequence goes on along the minus strand of JAOXNO010000078.1, from coordinate 23,570,126 downwards.
TTTTATAGCTAACTATAATTATACCTATTTTAGGTGTATGCCTGTGTTACTGTCAGACCCCACTGAGTTATTGTGTTAGATTTTTTTTATTTTTCAGCTAATGCCAGCTCTGAGGGGTGATTTTACTTGCATGTTCCTATTATACCCTAAGTTCTGCTAAGAGGTGGCTGGGGCAGATAAGCCCCATGGGGAAGTGCAGTGGAGGGTATTTTTCCTTCCCTTGGGGATCCACTGTCAGGGAAAGATCCTTCTGGAGTCCACGAGGCATTTGAGTGATTTTCAACAGCAAGTTGGGATTCTGCAGCAAGGAGTGGCATCAGAGTCTCCCGGGGGTTGAAAATGACTGGACAGAATTTGCTTTAACAGCAGAGTGAACAGGCAGAGTTTTTTACGGAACCTTATTTCTATTTGATCTTGCCCAGTTGCTTTTTCAGACTTAAAATGTTAAATATGTTGGCCTATATTCCAGTATATAGGAAAGCCCTTTTTATTCAAACACAGCTCTTTCTAGTTTAAAAATCTTTTCATCTCTCTGGGAGGAGATAAAGGGTATTCTCCAAAAGAAAAATGTCTGCATAGACCCACCCTTAATCCCAGGGCAATTTATGGTCCTATACCACTGGCCTTCTATAATAGCAATGTGATACTTTTTATCTCTACATACGAAAGTCAAAGCCATCTCTCCCATTCAACCATTGAACTCAATTTTTGTCCCACAATCAAAATATAGAAAACTTCTAGGCTCCAACTTCATGTATCCTGGACTTCCATACTGCTGTCACTGCAGCTGCCTAGATTGACTCAGGAGTGTTAAAAGTGTGGCTTTCTCCACTCAACTCTGCCAAGTTTCAAAGCTTGTTTCATATGTATGTGGACATATTTCAGAATATCCTTTAGATTAAGTTATTCTTTTAAAAGTATGGTTTACTCTCAAATTATAACATTTATATTTATGGCAAGTTTAGGAAGGTAGATTACCTAAACATTTGCTTACATCCCGCACTATTTTGAAGGATCTTGGTTACTAATTCCTTATGTATTGGAACAAAAATACCAATGATATCTTCAAACTTGTGCTCTTTAAACTGGATGCACTGTTGTATTAAACTTTTTCTAGTTACATTATTTCTCAAGAACGGAATTTTCATGTATGTTTCTCTTTAGTTGCTGCACTGGTTTATCTGGTTCTGCTGCATCATTTTTAACTCTGAAAAATGCTAAAAGCAAACCTGTATGACATGTATCGTTTTGCGTGAAATGCAGTGAACTCCTGTAGCTTCAGTACTCCTCCAGAAATACTCCTCACAGGCAAGTTGTTTTCCCTGATTAACTGGTGGGTGGATTAACTGTGATCTTCCAAAATAGCAAATGCTTTGCAGTTTGTTAGTTTCTGAACTTAAGTATTTTCCAAGTATCTTATTTTGCAAAGGGAATCCCATAATTCCAGCTAACCTTCTTTAGGTGCTTTCCTTGGTTTCTGAGAATTTTGACTTCCATCCTGAGGGGTCTTTTGCTGATAATATGCGGTGTTCAGGAATCACTCTGAGTCAAAAAGCCTGGCATGAGACAGTGTCATTTATTGTCTGACTTCCAGCTGACTAGCATTATCAAATACAACTTCTGTAAAGCTTATTAGATATATTTAACTGCCTTGGGTGAAGCCTCTTAACAGAGGAGTTTCTCCAGAAAAAATGCATTTCTATAAAGGGTGTCAGTGTGACTCAGTATATTCCTTTCCTATTAAAAAGAAGCCCACGATTTTTCTTACCTTTTGTCTTACTGTCTCTTTCTGTGGGCTGTTAGACCTGTTCTTTAATGACTTTAAGACACCAGAAATCAATTTCCTTCATTATTTCTGATTGTATGTAAATAAATACAACTATGTTATGAACATGTACTAGTAAGTTTGAGTTGATTTCAGTTAGCACTGTTTGTTAGTATCTCTTTCCCAAATTCTGATTACCTTCAAAGCGAAGTTTATATTCCTTGGAAATTTGCATCATTATTGGCAAACAGAGTAACTTGAGACAGTCAATGGTATTGTTTTCAGTGACAAAGATGAAATATCTTCAGATTTCTTTTTTGTGGCTGCTGACCAGACTCTTCTCTTTATTCTATCTGCAGCATTAGGATACAGGCTGAGAGGTGGGGAGGGGCTCCCAATAACTGAAATGTTGAGGGTAAAGAAAGTTAAAGCTTACCTCCTAGCTTCATTAAAACATAGTTTACTTATTCCAACAAGTAATGACGTTAAGTATATTCATGTTTTGCTTTTTAATCTATTTAATGAGTTTATGCACTATTTTATTAGCATTAGACTATAGCCTGAAAGGGAAGTCACTTCGTTCCCCTTTCCTAGTGGCAAACATTTTTAACCTCCATGTGAAGATGACAGCTCTAAAGATGACTACTACAGCAAAACGCAACCCTGGGAGGCAGAGGGTTGTATGATCCTAAAGAAAGTAAGTTTATAGGTGTGCTGGCCCTTTCACAGTTGCTAAGGGGAGAATAATGGCAGTGGTTCATCAGCAGGTAGTTGCGAGATGGTGGTGATAGAGGGGGTGGGGTTTTGGTGAGCACAAGCAAAATGGCCAGTGTTATTTCTGTGTTAGCATTTCTTTGCCTCTCTGGCATGTTGTCATGGATGAAAATGTTTGACACTGTTATGATTTAGCAGCAATTCTAAATTAATTAATGATTTCAGGTAGATCAAGAGGTTGAATTTTAGCAGCACTTAATCATTAACTGATTTAAGGATTTACAAGATAATTTAGCAATATCATTAAACAGTGACTTAATTACAGATTTGAAAATGACAAGATTCACAGTAACTTACTATAAGGTATCCCCAATCAATACCTATGCATATGAACACAAATATATAAACACACACCACTTAAGGGGTTACAAACACACCCACACCCCTGTTTTTCACTGCTAGGACCAAAAATCCCTTCGCAGCAGGCGACTCCAGTGAGCCAAAGGGTGCTCCTTTTTGGGGGCCTCATGCACGCACAGACAAATGGACAGAAAGTATTTGGATCCAATAAATAATAAAAACACCCATACTCATCAGAGTTAATGTGTATATTAGAGATATGCGGTTATAGAGACGGGTGAAAGAGAGGCTAGCCTACAGTTAAAATTTCCCTCTTCTTGAGTTTGGAGTAAGTACGCACAATGCACTGGCATTCTTCATTGGGCAACAGCTGAGACTTGAGAGGGTTGATTCGCCCTGGACTTTTAATCCTCAAGGACTCTGCCTGAGCAGTGTCCTAGTTTAGGGGAGACACTGGTCACAGCCTGCTGCGATGCAGGAGGGCTCAAACGGTCTCACTAGAATTGCTACTTATACGGTCCCAGGTTAATTGACTTTCGTCAGGTACTTTTCTACTCCAGCCCAACTCAGACAATGGAATATTCTAGTACTTTCCACCAGTTGCACCAGCCCAGAACCTGCTAGACCTTGAAGTTCTGGTATCACCCCCACTTTGGGCCATGATCCATACGTAGTCAGGAGTGATTGGTTATTGCTATTGTTCCCAAACGATGGGAGTCAAGTGCACTAAGGGGTTGCCATAATGTTCTGATCCGGTACTGTCCACTCTTTTCTGTGTTTTAATGTTGGATTTTTATGTGTCTCAGGTAACGTTCTCCATTGTAATGTTATGTGGCTCAGGGAGGGGAGAAATTGCACCAAGCACCGAGTGGCCTAAAAGGGGGAAGGGGGACTGGGTTGCACCACCACACACGTCTTTGTCTTACATTCAAATCCACGTGGGAAGGACCATACTAACACCAGATTTTAACCTGTTGAATCTTCATTGCTTCATAGAACTCCAAAGGCTGTCACAGCTGGGCAAACGGATTACCCTTTGTTCCACGGCAACAAAACCAAACCATCCCCTCCCCCCTGTGTGAA
>JAOXNO010000078.1:23550927-23563230 GCA_028565335.1 Limnodromus scolopaceus | reverse complement strand
GCAAGAGGAATTTTTACGGTGAAACTGGTTTCTCTTCCTTGATTTTGTTCCTTTTTCTGCATTTTACAAGATATTTTATGTGGTAATATATTCTGTCTTGAGAAGAGAAACAAATACTTTGAGACTATTGATACACACATGCATATACCATATTCAGCTTTATATCCGATTTAGTTTTACGTTGACTTAACTGACCTACCTGATACATTGTTGCTCTTATTTAGATTTATCTTGACTTAACTGACCTACCTGATACATTGTTGCTGATACTGACTGCTGGTCATACTAGTTTTTCCAGTATGCCATCAAGACTGTGAATTAGGACAGGACACTAACAGCGAATTTCCAGCTGTAGGATTGGAAACGAGATTTATTTTAAATTATCTGCTTATCTTTCCGGGCTTGGATTAAGAATGTCTTTTTTTTTTACTTCTCACTTACTTCCCCCTTCCCCCCCTCCTCACTCCCAATAGTATTTACTTTTTTTATCTTCTCCACTTTAATTACATCTTTTTAAAAGCTTTATTGATTGGTATGAGTTAACTAGAAACTCCAGAAAATGAATCATAATGAGGACAAACTTCCTAAAATTCAGGAGCTTGATACATGTAGAGGCAGAAAGTTCATATCCTTCTTTGTCTGCTTAACCGCATTTAGTCTCCCTGCCTGAGACACAACTGTCTTCCTGTCCTCTTTCCTTGGTTTCAATGGAAATTTCTGGAAACAAACAAAAAACACTTTTACAGGGTATTTCTTTTTTTCACAGTGACAGACAAATGTACTCCAGCGAAACTTTTCCACGGCATTATATGGAAAATGCAGAAATACAGGATCACTTGCCACAAGCACTTCCCTTGGCTACCTGATTCAAAGGGCTTGTGATAATGTGTGTTAAACTTCGCCTGTAACTAAAGAGCATTTTTTCATAGGTACCTCCAATAATGGAACACTGAGATGCTCAACACACATATGAATTTACTTGGTTTAAAAAGTAGGGTTCAGAGCAGGTAGAAACCTCATGTGTATCTTTGCCTTTTGAAGGCAAGCAGTTTGGGGAATATATCGAACCATAATTTTTCTCTGAAGTGTCTCAGCATGTTCAGGCAGATAACAGCACTGCACAACTTCAAGTGCAGTTTGACTTTTTGACAGAAAAATCAAACTCGCTGCTGAAGCTCATTTCTTTCTTCAAATATTGCATACATGAATCATTAGCACCTTTAACAAATTGGAAGATCTCCAAGTCTATTTGGTCAATAACACTCTGCTTCAAACACAAAACTGCAGTAATTTCTTCCAAGGTCTTGGCGATGTCTCTCACAGAACTGATGAGCATGTTCGCAGACACTTCTGCTTTACAATGAGACATATGGTATGTTTTGTGAGTTTCTTTGATACTAGCTTTCTGGCACAACATAACATTTTTTCAATGTAATATTTTGTTTGGAAAAGTAGACAATTTCTTAGTTTAAGTGCAGCAAGTGTGTTTTTGCAAACTTCATTTAAGAAGGCAATAAGGGAGATGATGTGGTACAGTGTTTGTTTTTACTCTGTTGATGGATAGTGCTTATTTTGGGGTACCTCCAGTGAAAAACCTAGGCAGCAAATGTATGTATCTAAACATAAACACCCATTATATGCACGGTATGCTACAGAATACTTGTGGGAGATGTTTCAGTTTGGCAGAGGACTTAGCCCTGGTAATAGCCTTAATCAAATCTTGAAATGCATAGATGTGTATCAAGGAAGCAGTCCATTACTACATTTATCATAACCTTGTGGTCCAGCTCTGAAACTGCAGTCAGCAGGTAACACCTCATGTGATATTACAGTTGTTTTTCTTTTTTCTGTGTATTATGGTACCTTTTGTATATATTCATTTTCATCTGCCTTTTTTTTTTTTTTTTCTTATTCTGCTCACTCCATGATGGAAGATGGCTTTGGATGGGGGTGGGCAGAATTTCATGTTTTGAGAAATGGTTGGTGAAGAAACATTCGCTTGCGAAGTGGAAGCTAGACCAGCAGTCCAAGGGATCTAACGTTTCTGAAAAAATGCTCTTTTGAAAACTGTAATCAAGAATCTTGTCAAAGAGGGAAGGACAAAAAGATGTAGAGAAAAAAAGGAGGAAAAGGAAAAAAAGGAAAAGAAAAAAATTAGATGTAATCAAATCAGTGGAGGAATAGCCACCTCATACCGAGTCCCAACTACTTCTGAGAGTGACACAGAAACTACAATGCTGTTTTCAATAAGCGTCAAATAAACATGAATTGAATAATGATATAATTGTGTTACTAAGGCTTATGTTAAGATCTGTTTGTGGCTGCTGTATTTCCAGGGATATTTTTTCCTGAAAGTACCTGTAATGACTTACATTTGCTCTCATTGAAGATGATAGGCTGCTACCATCAATTGCACCCATAATGTGTACTTCATAAAATTTAAACACAAATATACTTGAAGGGTCTTGGGGCTTGAGCTGGAGTGTGTATATGAGAATACAGTTTCTCTGATCGTGATAGAGTTGTGTTGATTTAGTCTACCTAGGGATTTTTTAGTTGGCTTATACTGTCTGCACCACTTTAATAAATACTGTTGGTATAGTTACACTAGTGAGGGAGAACTCCTGATTTCTCCCTTGGTTATATTTTCTCTTTGCCTGTCTCTAAATACATTAGCAACAAAAGGAGGGCTAAGGGGAATCTTCATACTCAATTTTATCAGTGGGGAAACAGTGACAAAGGACGAAGAAAAGGTTGAGTTACTTCTTTGCCTCGGTCTTTAATAGTAAGACCAGTTGTTCTCCAGATACCCAGCCCCCTGAGCTGGAAGACAGGGACAAGGAGCAGCATGAAGCCCCCATAATTCAAGGGGAAATGGTTAGTGGCCTGCTACAGCACTTAGACATGCACAAGTCTGTGGGGCCAGATGGGATCTACCTAAGGGTACTGAGGGAGCTGGCAGAAGTGTTCACCAAGCCACTTTCCATCATTTATCAGCAGTCCTGGCTAACCTGGGAGGTACCAGTTGACTGGCATCTAGCAAATGTGATACCTATCCACAAGAAGGGCTGGAAGGAGGATCCTAGAAACTACAGGCCTGTCAGTCTGATTTTGGTCCTTGTGAAGGTCATGGAACAGATCATCCCAAGTGCCATTATGTGGCACATGCAGTACAACCAGGTGATCAGGCCCAGTCAGCACAGGTTCATGAAAGGCAGATCCTGCTTGAAAAACCTGATCTTCTATGACAAGGTGGCCTGCTTAGTGGATGAGGAAAAGGTTATGGATGTTCTCTGCCTAGACTTTAGTAAGGCCTTCGACACCATTTCCTACAGCATTCCCCTGGAGAAGCTGGCTGCACGTGGCTTGGACAGGTGCGCACTTTGCTGAGTAAAAACCTGGCTGGATGGGCAGGCCTAAAGAGTTGTTGTGCATGGAGTTAAATCCAGCTGGTGGCTGGTCACAAGTGGGTAGTACCCCAGGGCTCAGTATTGGGGGCCAGTTGTCTTTGATATCTTTATCAATGATCTGGATGAGGGGCTTAACTGCGCCCTCAGTAAGTTTGTGGACGGCTCCAAGTTGGGTGGGAGTGTTGATCTGCTGGAGGGTAGGAAGGCGCTACAGAAGGATCTGGACAGGCTGGATGGATGTGCCGAGGGCAATGGGATGAGGTTCAATAAGACCAAGTGCCAAGTCCTGCACCTGGTTCACAACAACCCCATGCGGTGCTACAGGCTTGGGGAAGAGTGGTTGGAGAGCTGCCTGACAGAAAAGTACCTGGGGGTGTTGGTCGACTGTCAGCTGACCACGAGCTAGCAGTGTGCCCAGATGGCCTCCATCAAGAACAGTGTGGCTCAAGCAGGACTAGGGAAGTGGTTGTCCCCCTGTACTCGGCACTGGTGAGGCCACACCTAGAATTCTGTTTTCAGTTTTGGGCCCCTCACTACAAGAAAGACTTTCAGGAGCTGGAGCGGGTCCAGAGAAGGGCAACGAAGATGGTGAGGGGTCTAGAGAGAGAGTCTTGTAAGGAGCAGCTGAGGGAGCTGGGGTGGGTTAGTCTGGAGAAAAGGAGGCTGAGGGGAGACATTGTCTCTCTCTCCAACTCCCTGAAAGGAGGTTGTAGTGAGGTGGGGTTCAGTCTCATCTCCCAAGTAACAAGCAATTGGACAAAAAGAAATGTTCTCCACTTGTGCTAGGGAGGTTTAGGATGGATATTAGGAGAAATTCCTTCACTGAAGGCGTTGTCAAGCATTGGAACAGGCTGCCCAGGGAAATAATGGAGTCACCATCCCTGGAGGAATTTTAAAGACGTGTAGATGTGGTACTTAGGGACATGGTTTAATGGTGCACTTGACAGTGCTGGGTTAATGGTTGGACTTGATGATCTTAAAGGTCTTTTCCAACCTAAATGATTTAAAAGTAAGTGTGTGGTTATTCTTCATGTGAAAAACCTCCTTTAAAAAAAAAGAAAAAAAGCAAGGGACAATTTTCCTGCTTCAGTGCTGTCATTTCAATGATCAGGCAGCAATAAAATTTTTCTTTTGTAATCTTTATTATCATTTGGGATGGGAGCCTTCTGTTGCTAGAAACTGCTAAACCTTCCTATAATAACAGCCTGCCCAAGTTATGGGCTGTATACTAAAGAAAAGAAAGTTTCAGGGGAGAGTAATGGAAAACTGGCCATCTTGGGGCCTTACTACCTCCTTCATAAATTTTTCTGCCTTCTTTTTTGAGACAGAACTACCTTATTTTTAATTTTTTTATTTTAACATCTTAGCAAATGTTAACGAAAACTACAATTCATAGAAAAGAGGATCCTTAGGGGCAAAAAAATACAGCATTTTGATAAAAATATTGTATGAAAGCTGTTTACTTTCACTTTATGAATTCACATTGCCTGTATTCCCTTTGTATTATTGTGAATACAAAGTGTGTAGCAGGAGATTATATATGCAGGTGATAACACAACTGATGGGTGTACAGTCAGTTCTGTGATTCATAAGGACCTTTACCTATTTAGACAATTCTGTGAATCTTTCTTGTGTCCTGTAGTATAAAAACCAAACACAGCCCGCCGTGTAATTGGATTGATTGGGCTTAGAGGCTCTAGGTGAAACTCGGAAGTTTTGAAATAAATAAGACTTGTATGGGTATAGAGAAGGCTGATAGTCTTTTTGTAGCTCGGATTGCTTGAAAACTGAGGCTCTTGCATGCTTTGTTCCTGATCACATCTTGGAAATTATTTTGAGTGAAGACACGGCTTTAGGCATGTGGTAGAAGGTGGCAGTGGTGGTTCACTTCTCTAATGCTTGCAGTTGACTCAAAGCTAGGTATCGCAGAAGGATCAATAGTGCCTGTTCTATAATTGTCAATATTGTGTCTGCTTCTTTGCATTCCTGAGTACCCTTTGCGCTCTAGGTTTCAGAGGTTACTAATGTGTTAAATGGTTTCTCTAGGTTATGGACAGAGATGGCCAAAAACTGACAAAAAATGCAGAAATGAGTAGCGAAGACAGCTATTGTGTGTCTTTACTGCCATAAAAATTGATAGTAAATGAAACTGTCACTTCCATCTAGTTTGAAAAATCTGTACTTACTGGGCCATCAGCCAGGGATTCTTGGATCTCTGGATAATTTTGCAACTTGATGTACAGTGGACACTATGTTAATGCATGCTGCTAGACTGCTTCTTTAATGGAAAGAGTGCATTTTTCAACCCGTTACCTCAGCTATTCTGTACCTCAATCTGGTAATGGAAGACTGGCAAGATCAGCATTATTCAATCACAGTTACCCTGACAAGATTTCAGGTGTACTTTTTGCTGTGAAGATATTCTGTTGCTAGAAATAGATATTTCAGTATTGGGATGATTATATTTTTCTTTAAATACTTTTCTTTAAATTCTTTAATTCTTGATTAAGACAGACTTTTATTTTCATTTACACAAAGGAGGCCCATCTGATAGGAGAAATTATTCCTTATAAAATAGAAAACAAACTTTAAATGTGGAAATGATTCTTTTGACTTCAGTGGATCATCTCCCATAGATGGTCTTTCTTTCCTGTTGTGTGGTGTTTTCTTCCCCACGCCTAATCTTTAAGTGTCTTTAATTAGTTTCATATAAAGATACTGCTTTAAAGTGCAACTAAAGTAATTTGTAATGAATTAACTTAAGTCAGATGTTTTCCATAGTAAGACTACAACTGGGAAACTGGTACCTTTTTAAATGTAGTCGGATATGTTACGGGAGGAGATTCCTTAGGAGCCAGGTTGTCATGAACATGGAATTAGCTTCACAAACTTGACATAAAGTCTTGTTCGCTTTTGTCGCGGGTAGGTGTAGTAAAGGGGAGATAACAATGCCTCAAATGAGAACATGGTACATTGTCATAAGCCATGCCAGTGTGAATTCTTGCCCCAACGTTAATGCAGCACTATGAGATCTGCTTAGCTTCTTTTTTTTGAAAATAGGAAATATTTAAAGTTTTGCCTAAATATGAGAAAATGCTTCCTTTTAAGTGGCGAACAGCTGTATCTACCTAAAAAGCATTGTGTGGTCATTAATTGTGTGGTTTTTAGTTATCTTGTTTGTTTGCTTTATTCTATTTAATACACATTAAATGATATTTTCTTTGACTGTTAAATAACATTAGTATTAAAACAGCTTGCCTTATTAAAATGAGCAAACATATTTGTGTGACTAAAGCTTCATAAAAATCCTATTGTGAACAAAAAGATTTATGAAGGTAGGAGCATAGTTCGCATTCAGATTTGCTGAACAAAGAACTAGCTGGTTCAATGGGTGACAGGTGTTACATGGAAAGATTTTAACTGTATGACTCAGAAGCTGTGCATATTCGTAGGTCCTAGCTCTGTATAAATGAATATGAATATTTGAATTTAAACAAAATTTCATTACCAGATTTGACAATGGAAAACACAGAAAACCATTAGGTTCACTGTGGAGCTTGGGACCCTGAGGTTTGAAGTGGAGGTGAGATCATGGGGAGATATTTGCAAATGTCTACTTTCTCCTTTATTTAGAAAGCTATTTTTATGGGTCGGGTGCTACTTTGGATTCATCTAGCAGTTACAGTGCTAGTCTTAAACTCTAGAAATTGCCACAATAAAGAAGAAATTATAACCTACACCTGGAGGGTGTGTTGTTATCTGTATGATACACAGCCAGATGGCAACATACCTGGCAACTCAGTTGGAAAGCAGCTGAGTGTAAACAAAATACGCTCTTTCAGTGTTGTAGAACTTGTTATGTTTCACCTTTATGTTTTTGGATTCTTCTTTCTGAATGACATTTTTGAGGTGATGACTTAGTCTTGAAAACATGTTAATGGAGTAAGCATTAAGGAAAGTAGTTTATTAATATAAAGTAAGGAATTAGCCTAGGATGTCAGTCTTGGCCTCTGGGTTTGATCTAGAGCAGTGTGAATGGTTGGTTAGTTATGTTGTGGGAAGGAAGGGGAAAGGTCACTTCTAAACAAGTTTACACTGCTTAGCCTGTACCAAATGATCTCTTCCTAGATATTCCCTGGGAAGTGTTTGAAATGTTATAAAGCCACTATCTAATCTGTGCTTGTTTTGAACAATGGATTAACTGTAACTATCATTATAGCACTATGTATAGCAAGATAGTTGTCATCTTCAGTGGCTCAGCATATTAAAAAGACTTGCTTTGCTCCTTTCTTTTCTCCCACACTTTCAAAATTGAGTTTCATTTACATCCTGTAAGATAAAAGTGTTCAAAATATAATGGGAATGTCTGGAGAAATCCTTTTCTTTTTTTCTTTTGACAGTGAAATGTAAAATAATGTTTACAAACACTTGAACAGGTATGGGTTTTTCTTTTTGTGGGTTTTGTTTGTTTGTTTGTTTTTTCTTTCAGTGGTCATCACACCAGATAGTTAAGATGTAACAGTGCCTCTCTTGGTTATTTTTTTTTCCCAACATGACTTTTGGAAGCAAGAGTGAAATTATATAAACGCTTGATTTTCAACATCCCAAAGCACTCTTGGGTACATTGCCAGAAGTTTTGAGGTTGTTACCTCAAAGTAAGTGGTTCTTACCACTTAACACTGTTGAATACTCCCTTTTGTGCTGCTGGAATGATTGGACTTGTGCTAAGTATCTCTCATGTTTTCAAATTATATTCCATAGTGCCCAATGTGTGTGTGGTTCTGCTGGAACAGCTAGATATTCCTTGAATTCGATTTACTCTAGTGGTTTCTATTTTTAAAAATACTTGGATAAGTTAATGAAATATGACTGCTTGGTTTCCCCTGGGCTGTAAAAAGAAATGAAAAGAAAATAATCTGAAAAGCACTTATTAAAACTTTTTTTTTTTTTTAAAAAGAGAAATCAAACTTTAAATGTCCTGCATTTATCAGGGTCAGAAAACACAGCTAGGAAAAGCAGAAACACTTGACCAGTTCTGTCTTTAAATCTATGAATAAAACTTGCAGGTTAAGTCCAAGACAAGTCAACAAAGCATCCAAATATGTTCCTAGTTGAGTTCTGTGAGCAAAAACTCTTCAAAAGTTAGATGAGTGAGAATTTTACATGACCTCAGTGAGTGATAACACTTTTAACGTGATCCCGCAAAGTAAACTTAAAACTTGGTGCGGATAAACTGACCAGACCTATTGATCTGTTTGATCTGTGGGAAGTTGCCCTATATGAAATATGTTATCTAGACACACATGATTACAAAAATCACATTTTTCTATCAGTCAGAGGAGCAAGCTAAATAATTGTTTAGCTTGGTTGACTGATCCTATTGGTTATGATTAGACTGGAAAATGTGTTGAAGGGTATTGGTGAGGTAAGTGAGGCTTGGTAGATCCATGTCTGCATCATCACTTTTGCAGTAAGTTGTATTTATTGAAAGTTGGAGGGTGCTTAGATATAAAGCTGCTCATCTGTGAATACAATTTGTTTCCTATGTTTTTTACAGTATTTTAATGACCTCAACCCTTATCACTTAAAGTTTTGGTATAGATGTTTACATACTTTGTCTGTACGTTTGTGTAGACAACGCAGTCGTTGGCTTTGCTTGATCATCCGCAGAAACAGCTATTTGCGGAGCAAGTGTGAACAAATGTTACATTTCATGAAGATGACTAGAATTGGGTGAACATTGTGTTTCTAATTTACAGAACTGAAATAAATGATCTCTTGCTGAGCAAAATGAAGAAATATTTGAGATCCAATAAACACTTCAAAATTTTTTTCTTTTCAGGTTACTACTTAAACTACTAAATTAAGTATTTCATAGGAAAAAAATTTGCTTGAGAAATGTGTCTTCATAAAGAATGTATTAGCAAAACAGGCAAATTGCTTGCCAGGGTAATTAAGTGTGTAGAAGTGAAGATGTCTTTTGGGATAGAAAATATTTGTCCTAATCTGAAATTGGTACTTAGGAAGACCTTTGAACATACTGTGTGTGCCACTCTCATAAGCCACCAGTACGGTGAAAGAAGAAAAAAAATCTTTGAAGTGGGATTTTTCCAGTTGCTATGACTAATTGTGTCTGAAGAGAAGTCCAAAATCTCACTTCTAAATGGTCATGCATCTCTTTGTGGGGATTCTGGGACAAGATCTGTCTTATATAAATCAGCAGTGCTAAAGCTAATTAGTGTTATTGAAAATATGTAGCCAGTAGTCGCAATCATTAGATTAAGTTCCTCAGGAAGAACATTAATAGCTTTCAGTAAAACAAAAGTATATGAGAAAACTTGACCTGTTTTAGAATCAGATAATGGCTGGGATTTAGAAAAATGGTGTTGGAATATGCCATTGTAGTACTCAGGAAAAAAAAAAAAGGTACATTAAGGCTCCTGTTAGAGTTAACTGAATTTATAATCTTTTTCCAATCATTATACAGTACCTGAGTTGCAGGTTTGGTTGGAATTTTTTTTTTTTTACACCATGCTTTTTCGTGAAAGCAGTTTGGCTGTGTTGAACTGAAGAGGTCTTCCTGCTGTGCCACTGAATGCACTGAGCTGGGAGGCCAGAGAGACACTAATATTCTTTTCCTGCGTTTTTTGAAAAATGTGATGGGGTGTTACATCTCTGCTAGCCTCCAGGAAAATAATTTAGTAGTTAACTATCCTGAACCCAGCTAACTTACATTATGAAATTTATTTGAGGACTTATTTTCTTGACCTCACTGGCATCAGCAGGTGCCAGGATAGTTCTGAGTCCATAGCAGTGCTGTGTGCAAATAAGCACTTAGACATATATTTATAAAACTTCCTGTGATCTTATACTTCCTTATACAATCTTCCATAAATTATTCTGTATCTTATTTCACTTCTAAAAACTGCACAGCAAGTATCAGAATTAATTTAAATCAAAATGCATCTAAATTAAATTCAGGAAAAAACCACACCAGCCCAAATGCGCAGTATATTTTAAAATGCAGGATCTGTGCACTGTTATGACAGATTATATTTTTTTACTTGTGAGCAGTGAACTTTTTGCATGTTGCAATATTCAGAGATGACTTGAATAGATCTTTCGTGCTCAGTAAACTTTGTTCTGATCTGCAGCAACCTCAGAATCCTTGAGTCTATGAACAGATATGCATCTTTACTGTATTTCTGCAATAGATGTTGCCGTTAGAGAAGCTTTCAGATTACCTGTGATGGTGGTTGTTAATCAAATTGATGTGATTTAGGGCAACTGGCGTATCAACAGAGCCAAAGTTGCAGTGCAAAAAAGTATACAATAAAACATTTAACACTATTGAATTGAAACTGCAGTTAATATGGGAAGGAAAAGGAAGCAATTAAGATGGTTTGACTTTTTTTTTTTTTTTTTAATATTCCTCCTTCTCTCAGTTCTTTTCTTTATTGAGAGGATAAGGGGAAGAAGGAATATGAAAGTAGAGGCAGTATAACAGCCAGGAGCACATCTCAAAGTCAACAACCCTTAAAATTAAGAGCTGCTAAGCAATAATCCTTGCTTTGCTTGGCTATGAAGAATAAAAATCAAATGTTGCATAATTTATTAGATAAAACTATGGTGATTCTGTACACTTCTTTTGCTACATATAAGGAATTAGCTTTGGAATGTTGTTCACAATGGCATGTCTAGATTGTCAAGGCTAAGGGAAATTATGTCCAAATCAACTTCTTGGACTAAGGTTTTTAATTAAAGCAGGTGATGCTGATATGCTTAGAGTAAAAACTATCAGTGAAACAATAGAATTCGTCTCCACCTGGTTTTGTTGCAACTTTATAATAATAGTATGTGTAACAACATCTTTGTTCCTTGGTACAATCTCTTAATGTTCTCACGTTCTCCCCAAGTATTCTGACTGTAGTTTTGTTGCCCCAAAGTGGGGTGGTTTATCCAGTGTGCAGATGCCAATATGCACACAGAGTAGAGTTATTATCTATTTTTTTCATTTCTGTGGAATGGGTGCTAGGTGGTGGTCCCCAAAGCTAGCACACTGCCCTGAAAACTCTTAGGAATATTCATACAGTTCAAAACACAGAAATAGCCACCCTTAAAACAAGGTACTAACCAATAATTAACAATTTCTATTGCTTAGTACAGTCTCTCACTTTCATTTAAAGTGACAATATCCTTTAATTGATGTACGCATACTCCAGTACAGTGGGGGGGAGAGGGGGATGGTCCAGTTCTGTCTCCAGTTGAGTTGGTGGTCGTGATCTCCCACTGCTACCTTTACGTTTCCCTCAGTTACTGCAAATTTTTGTTGACTTCATGCCTTATCCAACAGCTGTCTGGTTTGCAGCCAGTTTTGGCAGCTCCTGTTGTGGGATGTTCCATGTTATCAGCCTTCTGTTCTTCTTCAAGGGTATATTCGTTAGCAAGGCATTTATTGCTTATACCAAACGTCTGGTTTCACAGGGCTTTGTGACCTTTTTACAGCTCTTTATTTTTACCTAGTGGGAAATTCTACCTCCTAAAATATTTTTTACCCCTTTAAAAGCATATTCCACATTCTTAAGCTTCATCAGTTTGGAAATACATGATCTACCAACTTACTCTCTTTCTTTACGATTTGGAGTGCGTGGTTACTCTACTGTATGATGTCTTGTGTTCTATACCAGTGCCTAATTTAAGCTTTTCAAATCAAAAATGAGTGTTTCATAGAATCATAGAATGGTTTGGGTTGGAAGGGACCTTAAAGATCACCAAGTTCCAACCCTCCTGCCATGGGCAGGGACACTTCCCACTTTGAGCAGGTTGCTCAAAGCCCCATCCAGCCTGGCCTTGAACCCCTCCAGGGATGGGGCATCCATGACTTCCCTGGGCA
>JAOXNO010000078.1:23536930-23550827 GCA_028565335.1 Limnodromus scolopaceus | reverse complement strand
CTGACAAAGAGTCCCTCTCCAGCTCTCCTATAGGCTCCCTTCAGATATTGAAAGGCTGCTATAAGGTCTCCCCGGAGCCTTCTCGTCTCCAGGCTGAACAACCCCAGCTCTCTCAGCCTGTGCATGTTTGAATGTGTGCATGTAATGGCAGTGAAAAGGTTAATGCTGCACGATGATTTTTCCAACCAGTTGAATTATCAGTATCTAAGAAGTGAGTCACAGTTGATAAGTAATTGTTGAGACTGATCTTGCAGAGAATGAGGATAAGCATAATCTCACTGAACAAAAAACCAATATAGTTTTTAAAAAAAAAAAAAACAAACCAAAACTAAACCAAAAAAGACGTTTGTATACCCGTAGCAGAAGAAAGGATGATTTGTTAATGAGGAAAAACAAAACAAGGAAGATGGTGAGGTTTTCAAGAGTGTGAAAACCCATAATGGCAACTTGTATGAATTGTGGCAGAGTGCCTGTCTCGCCACTAACTCCTCCTGCGTCACGTTTCTGCCTCAAAAACAAATGAGACACTCCCACCAGTATATGCTGAGCAGCTATGCACAAATTGAAGTCAGAGCACTCAGGGCCTTTTCCTGAGGAATGTAAACAACAATGCAAGTTTGTTTTTATCTGTTATCTTGAGTTAAAAAAATAAATAAATTTTACCTGCTTTCTTTTTCAACAAAACAAAAACTAACCTTGTGCCATGCAAACTATGAGTCCGCAGACAGGCTTGATTTTATTTTGCTCTAAATTTTTGTCTCTTTCACGAATCTTAAGTTCCATGTTTTAAGAACAGAATCAAGTTTACATTTATCAGCAATACTACAGCATGAACAGGTCCCAAAGCTCATAATGGCAAATTGATCTGCCTTGTATATATTTTTTTTTTCCTGAGGATTTACTTTCTTCAACTAGAACCTAGAACTCTTCATTTGTCAGTATGATCTTATATATAACTCTGTTAATGAAAATATGAAAATTGAATACATGCAAATTATGAAAGCTACTCTGCATGTTACAAACTGTATTTTACTTAGTTAAGCTTAATGAATGTTCCTTAAAACTATTACTTTCTTGGCTCTCCATGTGTCTCATTTGTCTTAAGCTAGCTAAATCAATTATGCATGTCTTAATCTTTGACATAATCTATGAAGATACAGTTTCCCCAGGAATAGCATATTTATCTTCATTTTTTTGAAATTGTACCTAGATTTTCAATTATCATGGGTTCTCAAAATTTACATGTTTAACTGTTTTTCTACCTCTCTGTGTTTTCATCTGCTTAACCTGCTGACCTCAGCTTAAATGGAATACGTCTATCATTTTTTTCTAATTGCAGTCTGAGGAGTATAAGTGGAAATGTATTTGAATTTTCATCCAATATGCTTGGTCATCTGTTTACTGTGTCCTAACCGACTTATCTGTAAGAATACCCGTATGAAAGTTTTAGCAAACAAAGTGAAGACAATGCATTAGACCTGTTTTTCCTCTGTTAAAAATATGAGAGATGTTTTGTAGGTCCTTATCTTGCAGTTACTGAAATATGACACACCTTTCACCTTTTTATTATTGGAAGACTAATTTCTTGTTCCTTGCTCTCTTTTTTCCTGCCTTCCTTTCCCTGCTACTGACAGTTTTGCTGTTAATGGCAAGATCAGGCACCTGTGCATGAATATTGGAATAAAAATAGTACTAGAGTGGTTACCCCAAGGACAAGCGTATTTGCTATCATTAAAGAATATCGAAGATCTGATCATTAAATGCTTATGTTAGTGATGCCATCCTCATCAAACTTAACTTAAGAGTCTGGATTCCAGCACTGGAAAAAAAAATGTCTGGTGAAAGAAATGCAATTCCTCATCTGAATTCTGAGCATCAGGTGTTTATCACAGCATATAGGGCTTCGAAGATAGCCTAGGCTAGGCAAAGACCTACTGCACCACCTGTTTTACAGCTTATTTTGTGTAGCTGGCCATGCACAGCGGCCAGGGAACCGAAGCTGGTAGCCTCGTGATTAAACCCTGCTGAATCTGTATGGGCAGAATAGAGCGTGCATCTCATCTCCCTGCTGAACTTTGTTTCTTTCCTGCTGCCTGCTCCCCCTCTAACCCCCTTCCCTGTGTGCAGGGGGGTGGACGTACCTATTACCTGGCTCCGACTCTGCTGATTGGAGGAAAACGTGTCACATTTGATGGGAGATAAGTCTCACAGAACAGGGATCCTAAATGGTACTGTCCCAAGAGTGAAGTTTGTAAGGAGGACAAGATGTTGTTCTCCTGGGTTAGTGTGGGTAGGAGTCGGGGCATGGAGATTTCCACCTGGATCACGCAGCTCATGTTGGGCCTCTGCGGTTGTTGTTACAAATGGGTGAAGTGCTCCAAGAACAAATCCTGAGCCAAATTCAGTTCATTTTGGAGAGGTGAATATCTTAATCCATAGCTCTTCCCTGAGTATTCCCAACACTGCTTGCTGAAACACTGTTGATCTCTGTCAGCCATGGCTCTGAGGCCTCCTGAGATGCTACATGGCTGTGGTATGGAGAAGCTGAGCTTCTGTGCAAAACTGAATTTTAATATAGATGATGATGGGGACAATATAGCTGTTTTATTCATTTGGGGCGTGGGGAGGAAGGATGTTTTAATCTGATGCTTGAACTCAGTCTGATTTGGGCCAAAAATGCTTCAGTTTATAGCTTGAATAGACTAGCTGAGATTTTCTGTCCTGCCCCAGAGGTCTGTAATACCTGAGAGAGAGATAATGCCTGTTTCGCTTTTATTGGAAATGGAAATCGGCATGGACACATTTTGAGAAGGGATGCTAATTTTATTGTAAAAAAAAATTGTATATAAATCTGTTAATAACTTAATAATTCCAAAGTTGCTATGAATATTTTGCTCATTTTTATCCCTGTTGTGATACTAACGATGCTAAATATTTCTGCATGTGAAGTGATGCGTTTGGATTTGCAGCATTATATATGGTGGGTTTTGGTAACAGTAGCCTGGTTTCCTAGAAAATGCAGTCTGATCTCTTACTGTGAGGTTGCTGGAAATGTGTGTTTGTCAGTTTGGCTGGTTTGGAGTCATTATGGTTAGCCTCCTATTTGTATGCTAAACCATTAGGCCAAACTGCTCATTGATATAGTTGATTAATGATGAGTGAACCCTCCTTAAACTGAAGCTGAAATTACTTTAATGGAGCCTTAATGGTGTTTGAAAAGTTTTGATTAACTTCTTTTGGGGCAAGTTTAGAAGTCCTTGTCAGTATTTTTGACTAAAAGAGAAACTGGAAAATATCACTTAAAAATCCACAACAACTGTTTTGTTTACTTGGCTTATATTCAACAGAGTAGTTTTTAGAATGACTTTTTTGTTGTTGTTGCCTAGGACTTTGAGGTACAACAGAAGAACACGTCAACCTTTGCTTTTTGTTGTAACTATGTTTTGTGCAGAATTTATAGTAAAATACTGAACTTAAAATGAGGACAAATTTCAGGTTTCTTAGCTGTTGCTGAAGTGAAGATATGTAAATTATTTGGTCCACATCCTACGAGACATTAATGATCTGCTGAGCATCTTCAGTTTCTGTGGCTACAGTCATAGTTGAAGGTGTTGGGGATGGCTTGGACCAGATTGATTCATAAAATCATAGAATCGTTTTGATTGGAAAAGACCTTTAAGATCATCGAGTCCAACCATTAACCCAGCACTGACAAAACCCACCAGTGACCCGTGTCCCTCAGCACCACGTCTCCTGGCTTTTAGACACCTCCAGGGATGGCGACTTCACGACTGCCCTGGGCAGCCTCTTCCAAGGCTTGACAGCCCTTTGAGTGAAGAAATTTTTCCTAATATCCGTCCTAAACCTCCCTTGGCACAACTTGAGGCAGTTTCCTCTTGTCCCATCGCCTGTTCCTTGGGAGGTGATACCAACCCCCCCTGGTTACACCCTCCATTCAGGGACCTGTAGAGAGTGATAAGGTCTCCTCTCAGCCTCCTTTTCTCCAGGCTGAACCACCCCCTGGGCCTTCACACAACTCAGTACCACAGAACTGAGAAAGCGAATTTGCTGCTGAGTAGTGGGATGGTTGACAGTAATAAAGAGGCAAAACCAGAACATGGAATATCCCCTGATATTCACCTGAGAAGTAACTACAGTCACCCCAGGTGAAAGTCCTTTAGTGTTGTTTTCTTCTGTACTTCTAACTAGTGTAGCTTGGTCCCTTTCTGTGCAACCCCTTGGAATCCACATCTGATCCTAGGACTACTAGTTGTAAATTACAAACTGTGTCTGTAGCCCAGAATCTTTTTATTTTTTTTTTTTCTTTCTTAGATTCTTAACTTGAATACGGAGTGCGTGTCGAGGACGTTGGCACGGTAAAACTAGTCCCACCGAACTGAGCGGCAAAGTTCCCCACTGCATCGTTGGGCTCTGACTTTCAGGTGAGCTCTGAAATAACCCACACGTGTTGCCTTTGTGTTAGTGCTGCTGTGTGTGAGAATGTAATCCTTACAATGGTACCAGAAAGGCAGCGGAGAGGAGGTAGGCCTGGAAGCTGCATTTTGTTTCCTGTAATGCCAGGCAATCAGGGCAGTGTTAACAACTCATTGGGGATCCTTTTGCTGTAGTAATTAGTAGGAAATGGGACGTGGCTGAGTGACCCAACCTGGATGAGAGAGTGAGCTGAAATGCCAAGGGTCTCTCTCACCTGTGTACCTCAAAGCCTTTATTGCCTAAAACTAATTAGCATCAAACAAAGTCTAGCTGCCCTAACCATGCCTGTCTTATTTTATACAATCTTACTAAAAGCTTTATTAATAGTTCTGAATGGCAAAGTTCAGTTACTTTATTTGGATCTCGGACTGATGGGGCAGAGGTTGCCTGAGTCATCTCACTTACTGGTTTTAAATATAGCCACAGCTTTTGGAGTCCCTCCAGACTTACAGAAATTATTGAAAATCAATTCTGTATCTTCAGATGACTCTCTTAATTTGTACTTCAAAGATTTTGTTTTAATCAAGGGCTTTCTAAGTCATGATAGGAGAGGGAAAGGATTGCGTCAGTCTTGCCGCCGATTACTCTAGTCTTTTTCGGTTATTTCTGCAAACGTAAGCTAGGAGCATCTGTTGCTGTTACATCCTCATAATAATACAGTTGATGCTACAGCTGACACTTACTAATATTCTGTTACCAGTATTATTCTTACTGTTGTTTGACAGACTCTCACAGCAGAATTCAGTATGGGGAATCTTCTTGGATCTCATATTTCTGACTCTCACCTGACTCAGATTTTAATTTTTTCCCTTGTTTCATAAAATTTAAGTCAAAGCCAAACAAACTGTAAAAGTGAAGTGCTTCAGTTTTGTAAGTTCAAAATCTCAACTCCTTTATCTATAAGGAAACTGTTTTTAAATAAAACAAATCATATTCAAAATTATGACCTTGAGATTGTTATCTACTTCTGGAGAGTCCTAGAAGCTGTGGCTGCACTGGGGGTCTCTGTTTGGTAAAGCTTTCCAGGGTGGACCCGAACCATGAGTTCTGGCAATATTGTACATCCTGGAAGTCAGAAGCTTTTGAACAACTTAGTAGGCAAGCAGCAAATTTTGTCCTCTCAGGCTTGCTTGCTCTTAGTTAACATATCATCAAAACCTACTTTTTACATAGACTGCTGTCACAGCCTGTTTTGATCACCCAAAATTTACAGGACAACTTAGTACGTAAACTTCATTTCATGAGCTCATTGGGTTTAAAAAAAATCCCACACCAAAACCATACAAATCAAACAGGGACTCAGTTCCTTTCATACAGGCTAGTCTGACACGCGAGTTCTCCAGTTCATTACTTTGTTAATTCACAAATTCACTACGTGTTCTCAAGTAACTCGTGTGCCTATGAGCAAAATGGTTCCTTAGCTGAGGAGGAGTGTGCTCACCCTTCCTCCTTTGCCATGGAGCGGGCATCCCCTGAACTGTGCAGGGGGCACCAAGAGCCTCAGCAGTCTGGCTGCTGCTGGACCTACTTCAAATGCTTTTTGGGTAAGCTGGCATGGTTATACCTTCCAGCTGGAAGTTTGGTTGATGCCATTTCTGCAAGTTAGTGGATGGCAGTTACTATGTGAAGATGCAGGGGACAGTGAGCTGCAGGCGATGACGGCTGCAGAAAGGCCCTTCCTCTTCATGTCCCCTGCACCTCGTGCATGTGCTGCTCTGACGCAAGGGCACGTTTGAGGATCAAATTATACAAGTATTTTCCAACTGATAGAAATAAATGAGATGATGTTGTAGAATACTAGGGTTCAATGAATGTGGTTATTCTAAAAGAGGATTTTATTTAATTTCAAGAATAAAAAAATTATCAGAGCAAAGCAATGCTCCATTTTTAATTTTAATATTAGTGACATGAGTTTGCAGTCTCACAACTGTATTTTTTAATAAAATTGCATTAATCTAGAAATATATAGCAGATAATGATAGTGGCAAAATGGAAATAGAATAACAAAATTGGAGTCATTGTGATGGGCAGTATATATACTAAATTATCTTTTTGTCCCTCATGTTGGTTTATTTAGTCAAGAGCTCTTGCAAGTACTGCTGGGCAACAGTGAATGAACTGTTAAAAAACAACCACAAGCAACAAAATGAAATAAAACAACAGAACAGATTTAACCGTGTCTTGCTCTGAGGACTAATTGCCTTTTAAAGTAGCTGGTAGTCTGTATGCGTTGTTTGTATGGCACTAAAATCAAACAAATAAAGCAATTTCAAATGTGCAATTAATTCTTTTAACTAAGGAATACTTCAAGGTAGATACCTGTATAGAGGTTTTTAAGATTACTCTGTTACAAAGTTAATTCTCTAACGATGTTAACTTTTCTGATGGGGGGAAAAAAAAAATCCACAGTGCTTCATTTGCTCTTTCTTGACAGATTTAAATGACCTTTGTGTACCTCAAACTTAGGACCATTTTTAGTCCTCCGTGTGCATTTTTTAATGAAGCATCACAAATTGTGGGACCCTGTTCAGTAGTTTAAAATTGTGTAATCTTGAGAGTCAATGCAAAACTTGGTCCTGCACTGAAACAATATAGAATTTCAAATACTTGAAGTGAAATTGTACAACTTGTGTCAGAGTAGTCCAAGAACTGCAGAACCCTTAGCTGAATTACACCTGAATCTTTCAAACAGGAATATTTGCTTTGGTATTCCTGTACAAAACAGGCACGTAATGGCAAAGGTGCCCTGGAGATAGGTAAGATAAAACGGTCTGTCATTGTGGGCTTTTTTCCCCAGAAAGGCACTAAAGCTTTTTCTCTGTGTGAAGGAATTGATGGAATTAACCTCGCATACAAAACGATCTGAATTGATCTGACAGTATATTTCAGGTAACATGATCTGTACAATAGAACACCCTTTGATTTTGATAGTGTAGGATTTATTTTCACCGACAGTCGAGGACTACCAGTCTCTTTTGCAATGTTTATATTGCCAAGAATTCTACTGTATGTTCCAAAACTTCACTAAAATTGAAGCTTCTAATGGTATAATGTAAGCTAATAGTTATTGATTATTTTTTTTTTAAATGTGAAAAGCAGAGAATTCGAATACATAATAGGTAGGTAGTATTTTCATAGAACACAGATGACACTGAAAAGGACCATACAAATGGACTGAATTTGAGTGGGATATAGTGGAAGGATTTAAAAACAAAACAATACTTTGACACCCTAAAGCAAGAAATATTTGAGATCAAATTTTTTTCTTTTATAGTGTGCTTGTTTTATGTCCATTGTATTTCATTAGAAACAGATGATGATTTGGTTTAAAGAGGGGAGGATAGGACTTGAAACAGAATCTCTGCCTTTTTCTGTTGTCTGCAAGCATAGTTGTTGCACAACTGAAATTGTAATGTGATATTTAATTAATTTTATGTGATATAATTAACTTGATATAGATAACTTTGAATGTTCTGATTCTCTGCAGTTGAAAATAAGTAAATTAAATACCGTAATCACTAAATAACTTTAAGGCTTTATTTAACTCCAATTTAGGTTTCTTTATATTGGGATTATAGCCTGTCATTTCTTTCAGAGTATCAGCAAAAGAACATTTTATTAATTTTTTCTTTAGGATAGACATCTTCTCAAAAGTACTTTCTTCTGTTCAGTGAAATACTGGGGGGGTGGGGGAAGCATGTATTAGAATAAATTACCAGGAAATGGAGCTTTTGTGGGGTTGCCAGTCACACAGTTGTCATCACCCCATTCTTAAGGACCTAGTAGATTAATAGGAATTTAATCAACATATTGTTTTCATTTTATTTGTGGGGAAAAAAAAAATCAAAAACCACAACCCCAAGCCAAAACCCCAAACCCAAACATAGCCTTTTAGGAGAAAGATGAGGTGTCAGGCTGTGCTGATTGCTCATCTTTTAGTGTCAGCTCTTCTTCTCTGTGTGCATGGGCACTCACTGCACAAGCAGGAAACTATTTACCTTTTTTGTCTTCTGGCTCATTGGAGTAAGCTTAATGAGGTCAGAAAACACTATGGAACAGCGGAGGAAACAGCAAGACTGGGAATGAAGCTGAGGTAGGAGGGATGGCCTTTTTCTTCATTGCTTGACTGTGCCCCTCTCATAGAAGTGCTCTTTTTCTCCCTGGTACTGAGTATTTAGACGGCATATCCACCTTGTTCATGACTGTACAGCCAATCCAAGGCTGATCCTGCAGCCCTTTACTCTCTGCAACCTGCACCAAATATATGTATGTAGTGACCAGCCTCCAATTTGGCTTTGCTGACCTAGAAGAGCCTGTAGGACCTGCAAGTTCATGTCACTCATAACAATGAGAACATTAAGCTGGATATATTTAAACAGAGTGTGTCCTCAATTGTGGCCTTGGTGGAATAACCAGCAGTGTTCCAGTTTAATCTGATAATTTACTTACCATTAATCTTGGCTCCCTGATAATTCAACAAAAAACATTACTGAGGAAAAATGCAGTGTGGTTTCTTGCTTGTTTGTTTTGTTTTGTTTTTTTTCCTTTACTCTCACACTTCTTGCTTCTCAGCAGCTCTTTGCTTGCCCCCCAACTGTCCCTATAACAGTAATGGCTACAGCACACACAATTTTATGGTTGTCTTGTTACCCCTGAACTGAAACACTGCCTTTGCCTAAATTCTAAGCTAACCTTAACTAAGTGTGCTGTGCAGTACTTTGAAACTCATGAATTTGGGAGTTCAAAGAAAATGTAATTTTCTGGGGGTGCTGTGCTGTCTTGTATTGCTTAATCAGCTGTGATCACCAACTGATGCTTTTTTAGCAAGACAGAGGAAAATCTATTCTAATGGCTTTTGCTGCACTGATTGTGCTGACTCAGTCATTCAATCTGCAAAGTTAATTGGAGAGAGACATCAAATTGGGTGGAATTTGAAGGATTTTAGTGTTCTAAGCCTCAGCCCCTCAGGCTTCACGCAGAATGAAACACATAATCAGCTTTCAGTAAGCACCAGTTTTCATTAATCATAAACTGTAGGCAAAGTTGGAGCTTGCAAATTTAGGTCTTTTATTGTTGTTTCATGTTAATGACTATTATCTCTTTTTCCTATTGTATATGACTCTCTCAGCAACTGTGTTAGCACAGATGGCTAAAATCCCTAGCAGAAAAGTAATCAGCGTTTGTGAACATGATGCATTCAAAATAAATGACAGAGCAGGAAAAATGCATGGCTTTAGAAATTAGGAAGCAGATTAAACTATAATAATGCATGTAAACACATCCAGGAAAGCAGGCTGCAGCTTTGTTTTCAACACAATTCTAATTTCAATATATGTAACTTTCTGTTGAATATATTGACAGGATGGGAAGCAAGTTAAATTAAAATTGGAGAGGAACTGGCTTAATATCAGTAGTTTGGAATATTCTTTTTTTTAAAGCCTAACAAAATGTGATATAATTGGCATAGATTAGACAGTACAGTGAAGAAAAAGGAAGGGCACACTTTCCTACAGATCCTAATTATCACATTTTACCTGAAACATGACTAAAAGTTACAGATGTTCACAAGCACTTCCCTTTGATCAACATGTGTAATATATTAACTGGAGTTACTAGCAGCCCTAAATTTAAACTCACCGTGTACTGTTGGCCTAATGTGGAATCAATAGCCTAAGAATTGCTCATAAACCCAAAATGGGGGTTATGGAAGTACAGCACAGCAGCTGCCACCCTTCTCATGAAGAACTAAGTGACCTGTGGCTAATTTCTTCAAATCATACGACCTATATTGCAAGGATAATTCCTGAATGAGCAAGTTAAATTACTATAATCTCTCACCTCTTTGACTTTTGTTAACCACAGCCTAAGTTAAATGCTAGGACTGAATTCATGTTATAAACTGTAGGCTCAATCTAAATGTCATTAAAGCCTAAAGCTAAAACATATTTTTCTTAAAAGTCAGTGGCTTTTTTCCTATGTATTTCCCATGGTGGAACCCCTCCCCCTCTGCCCTGCAATCTTCAAGATACGCTTGTTGTCTAAGTGTTGGTTGGTGTTAGGTGTAGAAATTGTCTTCATGGTTTTTGACTTGGAGAAAGCAGACAGCAAGGAAGCAAAGAGAAGCAAAGCAAGAAGAGTGGCGGGAAAGCCAGACACTTTCCGAGGGGTGGGAATGAAACCTAGGAGTTCAGATTTGTAGTAATGAAAGGCGTTAGAAGCATCAACTTATTTTCCTTCTAATATATATTACCACTTGTCTGTCATGGTAACAGATGGAAGGTATGGCACAGGTATGTTATAGCTGTATAGAATGATAGAATGATTTGGATTGGAAGGGACCTTAAAGATCATCTACTTCCAGCCCCACCACCATGGGCTGGGACACCTCCCACTAGACCAGGTTACTCAAAGCCCCGTCCAGCCTGTCCTCAAACACCTCCAGGGATGGAGCTTCCGCAGCTCTTTTGGGTAACCTGTTCCAGTCTCACCATCCTCACAGGAAATAATTCCTTCCTATAATCTAATCTAAATCTCCCCTCTTTCAGTTTAAAACCATTACACCTTGTCCTATCACTACACTCCCTGATGAAGAGTCCCTTCCCATCTCTCCTGTAGGTCCCCTTTAAGTACTGGAAGGCTGCTATATAAGGTCTTCCCAGAGCCTTCTCTTCTCCAGGCTGAACAACCCCAACTCTCTCAGCCTGTCTTCATAGAAGAGGTGCTCTAGCCCTCTCATCATCTTTGTGGCCCTTCTCTGGACTACTCTGAAAGGTCTATGTTGTCCTTATATTGGGGGCCCCAGAGCTGGATGTGGTACTCCAGGTAAGGCCTCATGAGAGCAGAGTAGAAGGGGGAATCTTCTCCCTTGACCTGCTGGCTATGCTTCTTTTGATACAGCCCAAGATGCAGTTGGCTTTTGTACCATTTAGACTATTTTATGTCCAATAATGTCTGGTTTAGAGCAGATAACTGCTCTAAACAGATAACTGATCTTATTCTTGCGGATTTTTGTAAATTGCAGTTTAAGAGTGCTTGATCAGTGACAAGAAAATTAGTAACTTTTTAAATGGCCTTGAAAAACTAAAGTTTCTAAAGCATGATGTCTTTCCAATCTCCTTGGAGCTTTCATACCTCTGAACTACTTAAATGTTTTATGTCACCATGAAAGAGTTAATGGGCATACAAATGATAGAATTAGTATGCTTCTTGGGATTTTAGTAACATACAGAGCCTTATAGGAATCATTCTTCTAGCAGAGACCGTTTCTTTGGCCATTTTACTATTATGTCAGTACTGAAATTCTTCTACTAGTTTAGTATTGTTTTCTAAGAAACTAAAGAAGAAGAAAGTAATTATTAATACAATTTTCCTAAATGGTATCTTATGAAAAACTGGTTATAAATAATCATCTTGTATAACAGAAATTGGATGGATAGTTGTCTTTTTGCTCTAATAGATGTTACGCAGTAGTCCTACGCTCTTACTTTTAAATAATGGCATTGAATTTTATTTATAATTCAAAACTGGCACTCTTTTGGCAGCTCAGCACCAGAAATTTTATTTCCAAAATATGTGTGATCTGGCATAATCCTTTCTTCTGGATACAGAGAGGAAATTTCCAGGATGTGGGACTGTTGCAGCAGTATCATACATATGTACATAAGAGCAGCGGCTACGGTTTTTTTCTTGTTGCTATTTTTTTTTCATTCTAAAAACCTTTCAAGGAAAACTTTTTCTTGCTTCATTCCCACAGTGTGTCCTTTCTCTGTGGGGTCACTTTCCTCAAGCAACTTCTACTGTATGTATAGAAGTTTTGCAAACAGGGTATGTTTGTGAGTCTAAAGCAATTATTTATTGGCTAAACATGTAATAGATGTCTAGAACTAACATGAGGCTATGCTAACCATCCCAATGAGACTCTTGGTGAGCTTTTACCAGACAACCAGTAATCAGTCAGGTGGAGAAGTTGGACTCAATATTTTTTGAAACAGGCTGGATGTCATTGTGGTTGATTGCTGTCTTCCAATTTGATGGGTTCCCCCCCATCTGGTTTTATACTGTGTCATGCTGGTGTTTTTCCTCTTACATTCAGGAGGTACTATCACTGCCTCAGCAGCCTCACCTCTGTCTGTGACTTTCACCTTGAGAACTTGCTTAGTTCTCTCTAGTTTTTCACAGATCTTTCTCACAACTTAACAGTCTTCTCAGCCATCCGAGACAGGATTGCACTGCTGAGCTGTATCAAAACTAACCCTTGGTTCACAGACACCTTTGTCCCCGAGAGAAGGTTTACAAAAAGGCTCTGACAGAGATATTAGGTAGGGTGGGCTGGAATGGTTGTTTTAAAATATGGAAGACCCTAACTGCTGCTCCTCTTCCCAATGTAGGATTTTTCTGTTGGTGAGTACTTTTGAGAGTCTTCTGGTTAAAACCAATAGCTCTGAACAAATTCTGCTGCCCAAGAAACT
This sequence comes from Limnodromus scolopaceus, assembly GCA_028565335.1. Taxonomy (NCBI): domain Eukaryota; kingdom Metazoa; phylum Chordata; class Aves; order Charadriiformes; family Scolopacidae; genus Limnodromus; species Limnodromus scolopaceus. Next base: position 23,537,865 of record JAOXNO010000078.1, on the reverse strand, counting down.
TAGGCTGTGATAAGATAACTATTTTGGTTGAGAAGTTTTAAGTCAGAGCTTCCTCCGAAGTTTTTCTGTATTGCATGTCATGAAAGAATTCTTAAAAATGGGAATGGCTGATAAACTAGAACTCACTTGGATCAGTCGTGCACTTAGATCAATCTTTATTCCCAGTAGTTTGTTCTATGCCAATATTTCTATGACTCTTCCACGCTTCCCACTCCGTAGAAATTCTTCCTTGAAAATGCAAGGTTAAAAAAACAGTAGGTATCAAGATGAACTATGTAGGCATTACATAAACTATGATTTGCCTAGGACTTTTTTTTTTTAACCCATACTATACTGAGGTAAAATAGCTTACGAATCTGAAGGCTCATAATTTCAGTTCCTCTAAATTTATCTGGATGTTCTGTTTAACACAGATCATGAATTGACATGTCATATGTGATTATTTTGTACCTGTGTATAATACGTTGCTGCATGTGACATTAATACTTCACTGTATAACACACGAGTTTTGTCTTCTGATGATCTTCATTATCTACTACAACCTCTCTGAATTCAGTTATCAAGCAAATCTTTTCAGTTTGTTTGTGTTGATTGCATACAGCACACATGTATGCATAGAAACATAGAGACATAGAAAGATGAATATATCATCTATGTATGTTAGAGCCATTTTTGAGTTCCAGTGTCAAGCTGGGTTACAAACGACTTGAAGGAAAAATAGCTGACGGCTTTTATTTTTAAAATATTTTTTTTTTATTAATTTGATAGGAAGTCTGACCAGACCTGGAAAACTTCTCTTTTCTTAATATTGTAGATTCTTTTTATGTAAATCTTACCAGGCCCTTTAAGTTGCTCCTTAGATTTTAAGCCCTTCGGAATAGGATACCTGCTATTCAGTATTAACACAGAAATCTTGCATTAGGAGCCTACAGATG
>JAOXNO010000078.1:23509146-23531503 GCA_028565335.1 Limnodromus scolopaceus | reverse complement strand
AGGGTGGTGAGGCACTGGAACAGGTTGCCCAGGGAAGTCGTGGATGCCCCATCCCTGGAAGTGTTCAAGGCCAGGCTAGATAGGGCTTTGAGCAACCTGCTCTAGTGGGAGGTGTCCCAGCCCATGGCAGGGGGGTTGGAACTTGATGATCTTTAAGGTCCCTTCTAACCCAAACTATTCTATGATTCTATGATATCGAGAGTTCAATTCTCAGTTCTTGTGAGCTCAAGGCAGTCATGGAGTAATGTAGACATCCAGCAGATAAGGTACGTTTGTGCAATTTCTAGCAGTTGCAGAAGGGCAATTAGGCCCTTCACGTTAGACATCAATAATAAAAAAGCCTCTCTATACTGCAGCAAGGGCAGAAGATGTTCTGGGGACAAAACAAAATGAATCATATGCTTTGTTTGGAAAAGGTTATTTAAAATTTTTGATTAGTTTAGTTGTGTGTCTTTTTTTTTTTTAAAAAAAAATCTAGCATTTTTTAATGTTTTTAACTCAAGCTGACTGATTCTTTTCTTTTGTGCATACCTGTTTGGCATAAAGCACACTATGAGAATTTTTCTGATCTTGACCTGACCTCAGTGTCAGAAGCATTTTCAGAGGTGTTGAAAGTGCTTGTCGTCTTACTATTAATTTGTACAAGAATTTCCTGAAAGTTTGAATGTCTGGATAAAGAGGATGAAAAAAGATTCTTAACCGAAAGGCAAAACAACTATTTTCAGTAGAAGCAAAATTAAACTAACCTCATTTTCTCTTTCTCCTCTTCTTCTTGATTGTAATAGACACACAGGGCAAGAGAAATTTAGTTCCATTGTGTATGTACCTATCTAGCATCTTAGCAACTAATTGTCACACTTAACAACAGGATAAAATTTAAAAATCACAGTGACATGATGAAAAATTTCCAGTCTTCTTCTTGAACTGGTGCATATAAAGTGTTAGGTAAAACAATAGAGAAGAATACAACTTCATACAATCAAATGAATTTATCTACTTCAGAGAATTAATATGGTAAAAAGTGTTTGTGGGGTGGGTTGGTTTTGGCTTTTATTTTTTGTTTGCTGAGCATATGCTATGTATGGTGGATTTCTTGAGTTATTGAAACTACCGCATAAAAACAATTTTGAGTGAGTTAATGATGGAGAAAAATTTTTGCCAGAATTGGGATAACTGTTTCTTTCTCAAATCACTTATTTTGCAGATTTCTGTTGTCATGTGGCAAATAATCAGTCATGCTGAATCTACATGGGCATAAATAATTCTCTGTGCCAAGACATCTTGTTTCCATACAAGCCAGCTGTTTGAAAATTGAAAACCATAAAGATCCCCTTAGCTTATTAGTTACAGCTTCCAAATACAGACTCTGTGGCTACCCTTTAATTAAGGGAGGGAATTGGATCAGCCATATGCATTATGCTACGTTCACTGTAGCTAATAGTTCACAAATATCTTCTGTTCCAAGATTACACTTAAAGCCAGAATTCTTATTTAGTCTGAAGCACACTATGTACAGAATTTAAAAAAGCAGGAAGGAGACAGTAAAACCTCGTAATATTACGTTAGCTGTCCTCCAGACATAACCTTTATATTTGAAATAAATTCATGTTTTGAACGGGTTAGTAGTTCATAGGGAGTTATTCACCCGTCTGTTTCCTAAATACATCAGCTAGGATGGAGCTGAAGGGGACCAAGAGAGCTCTTCAGCAAGATAATTTTCAGCAATCTAAATTAACTTTCAGTCCAAATTTCCTCATAATAGGATTTTTGAGTATACGTCATAACTTGAAACTGGTGGCAGCACCAAAATTACTACCTTGAAAGTGGGTAAAAATGAAGAACTGTTTGTTTAGTCCTTAAGGCATGGCTTCACAATCTCCTCTGAGAAATCTTCATTAAGTATGTAAAGTAAAGTAAATATTCAGATAAAGAAATGATATAATCATTCTTAGCAGCTACCCATTTTTTTTTTCCCCTAAGTGTGTTCTGCAGCCAGAGGTCACTGTCTGATTGTTTGGGTTTTTTTTTTTTTTTTAAATGGTATGAGTATAAACAGATATAAAACATTCAGAATTAAGGTTTAAATTGTACGTAGCGGAGAATACATCATTCGATACATCAAGAATAGGAAAAAATAGTTTCCCTGCTACTGCGGTCACGCAGATTCCTTTAAAAGGTCCAGATGCACCAAAAAATATTCTGGCTTTTGTGAAGAATGAGAGTAAAATTTAAGTCTCTCCTTTCCACCATATTATTGATTTTTATTTTACTGAGTGCTCTCAACCTATACCCAGTATACCGTGGTGCATTTGAGGTTCTTTTTGTTTGGAATTTATGCAGTCAACTGAAACATAACTTCTAAAAATCATAAAAATCAGTGTGCAACTCTGTGTTTTGGGAGAGAAAATTAGTAATATATCTTACATAATGGAAAAAAGAAAAATAAAAATTTGTAATTAAGCAAGCATCCAACTTGAACTTTCCCCAAGAGGGGTGTGGCTGCTAGTGCAGTGGTCTGATCTGCCCTCTAGTCTTTAGACCAACATAATTTTTAAATCTGCATCATAATTCTTCAGGTTAGTTGCCATGGTGATTTCTATCACTGTTTTATGGGACAAGATTTCTATGGAAACAATTTTTATGTATTCTTTTGTCCCGTGTGTTATTTGTCATCCTCTTCCTAAATAACATTTCAGTCCATTGGCTAGATTTGACCAAGGTTATCTCGGAGATAATTGGTTTCTAGTAACTTGTTGTGTTATATCTCATACTTTGTTGTTTGTTTTAAAGGAACAACTTGTTTTAGGAGTTGGCGAGAGTAAAGACTAAAGAGAATACACAAATTCTCACCTTTTTCACAGATCTCTTCATTTGAAGGTGGTGATCTGCTTATATGGTTCTATGGAAGGACAGATGTAAATTGGATAGGAGTAAAAATACTCTGCTGTGACTTGATATTTGAGCCGCTATGCTTGTGTGGAGAGTAATTTAGTGCTTAAATGGGCACATTTATAATAGTCTCTGGAAGGCAATATTAATGCAGATAACAGAGCAGCTCACGATGCCATTTAAAGCCCTTTTTTCCCCCCCAGAAGTGGAATCGGTCTCTTTCCAGAAATGAAGAGTGATTAAAAGAAGAAAAAATGATGTGATGGTTGAGAGCAGGATGGCACAGGGTGGATAACCACAGCAGTGAGAGTAGCACGTTGACTAATCAATTCAGTTCCCGTTCACGTCAGTGAAGTCTATTCTGAATGATCAACAGTACTGAACAAGTGTTAGGAGAGCTCTGGAGGCTCTGCAGGAGCAATCATTTACATTTTTAGCTTGCTTTCTAAATTGACAACAACTAAATCTACTGATAGGTTAGGATATAATTGGACTATAACAGGGTATGTGAAAACAGTCTTGACAAAAATCAATTTTTAAGATTTACATTAGGGATGACACTATAATGCAGTAATTTCTAGCAGTTCTAGTGATTCTGTTGGCTGATACTGTTTTCTGAGTATGCAGTTCATTAGCCTTGTGGAATTTAAGTATAACTTGTTTTTAAAGAATTATATTGCCTAGCACAGAAAGTCTAGAATAGCTTTTCCTTCTTGTATTTTCACTGTGTAATTTTTCAAAATTTTGCAAGTTTGGGACTAAGCTTGGTCAAGCAACAACATACAGCAATACAGTTGTTCATTTGAAATTACTAAATGAGAAAATCCACATTTGTTCTCTAAGAATGTGTGAAACAGAACTGGCACAGTGGTTGAATTGTGTTAGCTCTATGTTATTTGACTTAATAAAAATGATGTTTCTTTGCCTATAGAGGCCCAATTTTTCTGAGTCAGTATTAATACCAGATTTCCTATTGAATTTAATATATGCAATTCAGAAATAGTGTGTCTCTCTCAATTTTAGATTTCGATGGCCTGACGTGGCCCAGTCTTCCTTCATATATTTTTAACAGAGTTGTTCTGTTTCTTACGTAAGTTGTTTTGTGAAAACAAAACTGCAAGTACAAGCTATTTCTAACCCATAATTTTGATCAACTTTCCCTAAAGTCAAAGAGACTGTCAAAACTCAGTAATGGTGATGCTGTTCTACATAGAATTTTGGGAAATTCTTTTTCCAGGAAAATAGAGGTAAATCAATTTGTTGTAAGGGTTGGTTTGTTCTCTTAACTTGTGACACACAAATTCAAAGTGAAATATTTTATTTGGAATCAGGCAAGATTCACAGAACGACGAGGAACAATTGAAAATCCTACTAATCAGAAGTCTAGAATAAAGGTATGTAGGAAGCTTCATAAGCAGGTCTGAGGCTTTTTTTTTTTCTCTCTATTTTAAGGTCACCGGGGTGAACAGCATACATAATCTCAATTTGAAGTATTCAACACTGGAAGTGATTGAACTGCTTCCAGAGTGGCCACAGTCTTGCTGCTTTTGGCAGTTTTATCTAACAGTCACCCTTAAAGACCTCTGCCTGGCTGATGCGCTAGCAGGACGAGGCCTACACAACATGGGCCTGATAATAATTCCATCTGGGTTTCATATTTCATACAATTTGATTAGGAATTGGTCATTTCCTGCAAGTCTCTTGTCCAGTGATGTTCTCTTTTTTTTGGTTCCATGATGATTCTGGTCTTCATGCTTACTTTCTGATGAGAAAGTGTGTTAATTATTTGTCATTAAAATGGTAAGTTGAATGTTGAGTTTACAGAAAATTCCTAAAACAGTCACATACCATTTTGCCAATTAACTTGTAATACAATATAGTGAAGCTTTACACTCATGGCATGAGTTTTTTTTTAAAAGGTCTTATGAATACATTCTCATCTATGTCAACATTTCTTTCATATCTGTTTCATAAGAAAATTGTATGAAATGGCTCTTAATTTTTTTTTCCAAGTGGCTTGTAGGTTTTTCTCACCAGTGGTTGGATTCTGTAAGAGACTTGCAATGTGTTAAGTGCAAGGTGATTGCTTTTGAGTTCAGCCGTTTTTTTCCACAGATTTTAACAGTAAAAGCCTTGATAGGCTTTGCCTATCAAGGTTCTGCCAAATGAGATGTACAGTATAGATTAAATTGTGATAGCGTTGTCTAGAGAACTTCCTTCCTCAACCCTTCTCTTCTACTTAAAAGCTAAGGTGGGGAGACTGGGAGGGGGCTGAGAAATTATACTGCAGGCTTGGTTGTTGCTGACCTCTGAAAATGATAGTCAGCATTAGCATGATGTTTCATATATAAGCAAAAAGCAGTTTCCCATGGAAACACCTGTGTCTGGGGTCTGCCTGCCAAACACTTGAAGCCTTTCAACTTTTGAATTTGTTGTTCCATTCAGACAAGACTGACAGAGAATTAAAACCCCGAAAAGGAGAATTTGGTGGGCAAATAAAAGAAAAGCTGCATGTATCCTGTCTCTGGCAGACTGCATGAGCTCAACCTTTCAGACTATGGATCAGCGAAAGGTAGCAAGAGAGACCACAGAGCTGCTGTGGTCTCCAGATGAACTTGTTGTGGAGAGGTTGCATGAGTCTTCAAACTACAAAACAGAAACTCAGTAGGAGATCCCTGTGCTTTGGAACTATTGCTTTGCTAGGCGGCATTGGGGAGGTTGTAGTCAAAATAGGAGGCTTAGGGTACATGAACTACCATGTGCCAGTGAAATGCTCCCCTTCACTCAAGGAAGATGCAATCTTACTGAGCAGTATAGTCAGCCTTTGTGTGTCTGCTAGGCTCATTAGCTATTCTTGTTATTCAAGGTGTCTTTTAGGTTGCATATCACCCTGGCAAATGCAGATAACACTGGAGAGTCAAAGACCTTGCAGTCTTTTCTGTTCAGAAGGTTGCACTGTGCTCTAGCTATTACAATACTACTACTGAGTTGACCAAGATACCATGTTTATGTTGCCACTGGCCTTTTAAGCATTTTTTTGTTGCATAATGTTTGGGCACCATTGCAGAGCATAGTTCAAATGGCATGCTCACAAGGGCGATAAAAAGGCGATATTTTAAGGAACTGTGGAATGAAGTAAGTTTAGACACCAGACAAGCTACTGTTGGGGTGAGTTCTTTGCAACTTAAACCCTTTCTCTTGCATCTTGAAGCGGTAGCTACTTATGGATAAAATTGGTAGCTCCCAAGAAAGTTGGAAAGTGAGCTGTATCAAAAAATTAATGCATGGCTTGCATTTTTTTGGCGGGGACAATTTATCTTAAAAAAAACCAACAAAACAAAAAAAACCCAACAAAAAAAACCCCAAACAAAACAAAAAAAACCCCAAAACCCTAAGTTTCTTATCCTGTTCACCTGAGAGGAACTGGAATTCCCACAACATTTACTGGGACTGGCAGTAATATTCAGGGAGAAATATGACTGACTTATTGCCCTAGGCAGCTTGCAGTGTCCTAGTATCCTTCTGGCTTTTTGTTCACCCCCACTGATATAATTTCATTTTTGGTTTTTCTTTTCCTTAAATTTATGTTTACTGTAACGGTTTCAGTCATGTTTGTTGGCCTTTTCTTGAAGTGGTTGTGCTGTTTGCTTTTCTTTCCTGTTTAATTTCTGTCTTTTGAGAGATTATTGCCGCAGGTATTCAGCGTTGACCAGAGTTAATTGTATGTGTATTTCATGACTCAATTTTATTTGGAAATAATGTGATTAATTTACAGAAGTAGTGTTGGAGCTCTGTATTGTCATCTGGCATATATGGCAAAACTGAGGAGAAGTTTTGGGTGCCTAGACATGAAGATGAAGCCCTATCTCGGGCATCTTCATTTTCTAAAGGTACCTGTGATTTGGCCAATTGGAGGACAGTTTCATGTATTTGTTACTTCAGTGTTGCAGGGTACGAGATAAAGAGCTTCTGAGCTTCGTCTCTGTCTAGACGTGTAAGTGGTTCCGCAACCAGGAAGTTGTTCTGTTGTACTTTTCTCCTGCTTTCTTTCTGTACATCCAGACATAAACTGACAGTCTAGATGCTGAATACATTTGGAAAATATAACAAAATACACACACTTCCTTGTAAAAGTAGTTTTTTGTTCCTTTGTGTTAACAGGCAGCATATTATTCATAATGAGTAAATTCATTGCAAAATGTCATCTTTTCAGAATGTAAAATGAGGAGACTGTCTCTGGAGTTAGTGTAGCACTATAACTGTCAACAAACTCAACAGGGGTGCCAACCAGTGTCAGTATAGGTTGTTTTAGATATAAACAGTGTGAGGGAAAAATACATTCTGAATTTTCATTGTCTTCTTTCTGCTTTATAATTTGATCATATACAAAAGAGCCAGTTCTTAACCAGAAATGGGAAAAGTGAAAAATAAGGTAATTCCTTTTTCTTTATCTTAACAACTATCTGACGTGTCATTCATTTGAAAGAGCAATACTATTAATTCCTATACAGCCTCATTGAGATGGGGTTAGAAGTCTTTTTTGTTCTGACAGAGGTGCTGTACCCTCCACCTCCCACACCTAAAAAAACCCAAACCCGAAGCAACCAAAATTCTGTGGTTCATCATGGTTTGTTCCTGTAATCTAAAATTCTATTCAGTCAGCCCTTGTATCAGGTAATACCCAGATCATCTAATGGAAGCTGAAAAGTTTGTCTTCAGTCAGACAGACTGTTTGTATTTGGTAACTATTACTTTGATAACCAGGAAGATCAGGTTGGTTTCTTAATGCAGTCTGAAGATTTCTTCACAAGAAGGAACTGATCTATTAATTGCCTTATAAACATAATCTTATTAACATCTTGCACAGTGTTTATTTTTGTGTGGGTCCTAAATGTTTGTTTTAAATTTGATTAAGAGATCATCACATTTCTTGCAGAGAAACAGAAAGCAATTTGAATTGGGGTGGCATAGAGAAATTTTCTTTAAAAAAAAAAAAAATCACTTATTTACCGTCTACAAACTTCATGATTTTTTGGTGGTAATAGTAATATTTTATTTTATTTAACAAAGTTTGTTATATAATTGAGTGTATTTACTTATCTCATTGTTATAATCTCCAAATATATTTTTCTTCTTTTATAACAAAATTTTAAGGCAGATTTTAGTAAAGGTGATGTTCTGATGAGGAACATATAGAAATTATTTCTAAATTTTTAAGAGCATTATGGTCTCTGCACATCTAAGATTACTGGGGGAAAGTTGAGAGCTGTTGGGGGTGTGACATAGCATTAGCTGTTTTCAACTGTTAGAAAAGTGAATTTAATAAAGATATACTGCATTTAACTTTTAAGCATTTTAACTGGGAGTTTCAGCTGGAAACACTGGCCTTATAAGTTGGTTTCAAAAAATCTCAAGGTGAAAAAAACGTCCAAATCCAAAACTCTTCTTCAAAGGTAGTTGATACTTTTTAAACAGTTCTCAAAGGCTTACTGTTCAGGTCGTGGCCAGAACTGCAGATTAATACCAGGTATCACCTTTTTAAAAAAAGTTTGGATCCTACGCAGAGGCTTTTTTTCCATTGAAATAATAGGACAGTATTGCCAAAAGTACAAGGCGAGCTGTAGTTGTTTTACTGCACCCGAGTAGTCTGTTTCTTTACAGCTACTTTACTTTTTAAATACTTTCTTTCTGAAAATGGTTCCAAGTTAGACACTGTTCTACAAGTCAGGAGTTGTATATAAATGGAAAGAGACCATAAGGAATATACTAACTGCTGTATCGTGGTATGGTCCTTGATGAAAAGTAATGAAGACTTGATTTGCCAATTATTAATAGATGTTTCAGATGGGATATAATTATTTTTATACAGTGGTAATATTGGTAATAAAACACTTTTTCATTCGGGCAAAGCTGTATCATAACAGTTCTGAAATCTTAATTTAGATGAAACTCTGTTTTTGGTTACAAAGAGAGAGGTATGCCTGATCTCAATACTAGAAAACATGCATTTCCTGTGAGGAAGAAGGTTCTTGGGGTATGTGAGTCACAGTGAGGACTTTTTAGGAGTCCTAATGCTGATGTGTTTGATCCCTTCACTGGTTTTCAACATAAATGCTTGTAAAACATATTAGTTTCCATGACAGTGTGCAGAGTAAATCCTGGGAGGGATGTTTGCTAAGTCTGAAATTTTCAGTGGTTTAGTAAAGAGAAAGTATTCCTAAATCTTCCTGTATCCAGTGTGTGGATTGTATCTTTGAGTCCCCTCTTCTGTCCTCCTCTGGGGTGCTTCTGTTTTATTTTTTTAAATAACTCTTTAGGCCCACCCATCCCGTTAAGAAGAAATGACGAGGGAGATGGTGGATGCTGGGGTGACAGTAAGCTCTATACATCTGCTATTCTCAGATCTGCTGAAGAAATTGATTGTGTAAGGCTCAGAGCTGTTCAGTGGACAGCCATCAGGGGCTGTGTAGGCAGGACAGAAATAAAGCTCAGAGGTTGTGGAAAACGGTTACTAAATATGGCAAAGAGTTTATCAATCACCTTGATAGAAGGTGTTAGCCTGTTGTCACCAACACTGTAGGGTTTTGGCTACGTTCTCAACTGCTATTAGAGGATCAAATAACGGCAAGAGTCCAAGATAACCTTTTACCACCTTCCCTGGAATATGAGTTTCTGACTCTGTGTGTACCTGGCTGCTGTCGTTTGTGCTTTTGTCACCTGAGTATTGAATTGTCACAAATTAAGCCACAGTATCATTTATATAGATTCAGAAACAGAAGCTAGTTCAGAAAGAATAACTGAACTATTAGGAGGCAGATCTTGCTATAAAAGCAAGACTTTAAAGGTCTGCTTGTATTTTCTGTGTATATATGGGGTAAAAGTGGATACTTGTATATTTGTGTGAGCCAGTCTGAATAATCTGAGTGAATTCCATCTTTAAAATGAAATGATAGGGTATTCATACCCATTTGCTTAGTCCCAAATAGGAAGACTCACGTGCTGCATTATCTCTTTAACACTTCAGATAGATTGTATGCTGATATATCAATAAGCGTAAGAAAGCAAGTCTGGAAGAGACAAGAACACAATTAAAAGAAATCTGTTGACTCGCCATCTTCAATAACAGTTATATCACATAACACTAGATGATTTGTCTTGCCTTTCCAATTCAGAGGCTATTGCAGGATTTCAGTGCTCTACTGACCGGCAGCCTTACAATTTACAGCCTAAATGTATTGATGCCCCTCTAATAGTCTTTTGTTCTTGTCTTGATGTTGCCTTTTCCACTCCCTGATGTTTAACTTCCTGAAGCATTTGTAGTAAGTGACCACCTCTATTCTCTTTCTCATTTTGAGAAGCCAAAACTCTTCTGTTTCTGCAATATTTTCTCTTTTTTCACTTCTATTCTTATGTACTGTGGGTACTGGCAGGACGTAAATACTATGGGCAGATTGCAGTGTTTAGTTTTTGGTTTTGTTTTTGTTTTTTTTAATGATAATAGTGAAATCTAGCCTGCAGTGAGGGGAGAAATATCATTAAGATTTCAATTATGAGGTTACTTTTTTTTCCTCTCCATCAAAACTGTAAGTCCAAATGCATTGAGAAAGAACATATGAAATGAGATTAGTATAATGCAATCATTAGCTCCTTGAACATACTGGTAGCCAACACTTCCAGTAACGGGGACATGGGACTAGAAGAAAGTTGAGATCTTTGATACATATGATATGTGTTGAAATGTGTCTGAAAAAGTCATAGAAAGTAATGAATAGAAGCCTGTTTTATTTCTGCACCACTATGTCCTCTGCACCCTGAATCTCTCCGATTCGGGGCTCACGTTAGGATGACCAGCGGCCACCAGCTGAGGTGTGCTCCGGGTTTGCCCTGCACAGAAACTGCAGCCAGGGGAAGAGGGCATGTGCCAAGTCAGGTCCCCATGGATGGAACAGGAAGGTGCTCTGGGTTGTAGATACAACAGCTGATCTGTGTGAATCAAATCCAGAATGAATGCTGAAGACAAAACTAAAAAAAAAAAAATGAAGCAAATAAGGAACGGAAATCACTATTAATCATTTTAGAACTGGGGTCTCTTGGGAAGAATGGGCAATCTGGGTTGTGTGGTGAGCGGTGTAACTGACTCCAGGAATACTTCTGGTGTGGCTGAGGCATAATACTAAATACATGATGCCCTTTGAAGGTCCTTTCAGTCCTAAGTCCAGTCCTAAGATTGTCCTGAGGTTAAGAATTGCCAAAATCATCAGGGGTAAAGTTATAGATGACTTTTTTGTTTATGCTTTTATGAAAAAAATGTAGATGTTATTTTCCAAAATAAACTGTAAGTATTATAGCACTGACTGATGGAATAGTGTCCTCCAGGAATTAAGCACCTTCCCCCACATGTGATGATTTCTTCTTTGACTGAATTCATTCTGTCATTCATTCTGGCTGGAAGATACTATGTGGCTGTTGGGAGCATCCGATTATGTTAGGATTGTCATAACCTACATACCTACTATGAAAAGCTTGGTAGTCAGAATACTTTTTCTCTCAATTATTCATTCCTCTTAGTTATTCACTACTTGAAACTTTATTCCCGATGGAGAGCAGTATCGGTACATTGGAAAAGAACCTTAAACTAACTCAATAAAAAGAAAATTGCCATCTCTTCTTAATGTAATTTTTTCTCAAACCTGTTATATAGGAGTTAGTTTGTCACCTGTATTTTAAGGACAGACAAAATGTGGAAAACACTTGAGGAGGGGAAGTAAATTTACTTGGCAATGGAAAAACTGCTTGTAAAAAAAAAAAAAAAAAATGCTCTCTGAAGTTCTTTGTGTGACAGATGGGCTAAGCATCATCAGAGTAGGTTCCTGCTGACTCTGTCATGTAGCACATGGCTGCATTGCATAGGCTTTACCTCTTTAAAACAATTACAAGAACTAACAGGAGAGATATAAAGTGCACTTTCGTATAGGTATTTAGACATGTTGAAGTCACCTAGTTAGCAGGTACCCTTTTATTAATTAACCCCATGAAAAGCATCTGGCATTTGAGCTTACGGTGCAGCAGAAGGACCTTGCTGTTTGTGATACAATCATTGAGAAGACATTCTAGAAAGGTTATGCATAAAGATTCGCTGTAAGTGGACAGTTTATATATTGATGGCAAGCCATAATCTGCTATCCTTAGCCTGTCAGGCACTTCACTGTTCCTTGTGGTTAGCCATGCATCCCACAGGCAACAACTACCTTGTCCAAATAAGAACGTCATGAAATTTTTTTCCACCAACTGTCACCTTGGTCTAATGACTGACAGGAAAATAAGAAGTCAAATTTCCATTGACTTGAACAAGTTTTATTTTAGAGCATTTTGGAAAATCCAATTAATAAGATTTCCTCCCCTCTCCACCCTTCTTAATCATTTCCCCTTCTCATGTTCCTCTTGAGAGGAGGAAACACATGAGGATGTCAGCATACATACACAAAAACATCGATGTTAATTTGACCCTGTGGTCATCAGTGTACAAAGACTTGTTTATGCTGTTTTGTTCTTCTTTTTATTCTCCATCACTGGAGCTGTTTTTTGTTCAGAATTTCTCATTAACATGTTTCTTCAGTGTTAGCAATAAATGAATATTCATTCTGAAGCCCCTACACCATCACCATAGGTTCTTCTGCCATGTCGATGGCATCTTCTGAGAGGCAGTGGGAGAACCAGATTCTCTACTTTGGTCCACATTGCGGAGAGCCCTGTTGTTTACAGCTGGGTTGCACGCTCTGGCTACGCACAATAAACCTTCATGGATATCTGTAGGTGTGTTCCATGCAAACTAAATCTAGAAACATTTCGCAGTATCTGTGATTAGTAAATGAAAAATACCTCTTAATCGAATGGTAAGGGTAATGGCACTAATTACTTTGGATTTAAATGGTCTGCTGTGATAACTCTGTACAGAAACCTAGATAGTAGCTAATATCCTTCACTTCCAGGAGGCAGAGACAGTTGCAAAAAGTCTGCTGCTGTGCCTTTTCTGGCTGTCTTCTGTTCTGACATCAGAAGTGGACTCAGGCCCAAATGAGAGCAGCACCGACACGATGGGATTAATGAGCTGTGGTGAACTCAATTGGGCTGCATTTGGCAGCAGAAGGGGCAAGGGGGAATTACAGTGTCCTGCAGAAGGGAATTTTGCCTAGTGGGGATGGAAGTTTTGGTCTCAGAAGGATATATGGGGCAAAGTGGTGAAAGAGTAAAGGCTGTACCTTCTCATACTGAAGTCCCAAGGAATCTGCATGTTGCTTCTTCACTATACTTTATTTCCACTTAATTATTTGTCACTGCATTTCTTTTATTTGAGAATGCAATGTGTAGAGAAATAAAGCATTAAAAGAGTTGGCAGGAAATGGAAGTGTGGAACAAAAAGTTGAATATAAGAAGCTACTATCTACTTCAGTTTTCCAAAGGTCTGATCTTGAAATCTTCACCTCTGTAGGCATCATTACCTTCCCTTAAAAATACTAAGAAATTATTCACAGGTTTAATAAAATCTATTTAAATCTTTGTAACAGAACAACAGTTCTGTTCAGGATGTAGGGGGGAGTGCATGTGGTTTTGGACATGCTTGCATGCAGGTGGTTTTACCTAAGCTCTTTGCACCTCAGACAAAGCAGGAGTTTAACAAATTCATACTGATAAACACTGCTTTTCTCTATTAAAGAGGATCAGGCTTCATTGAAAAAAGAATGAACAATATCTCATTGTTTAGAGTGACTGAAAATGGCAATAGGTATAAGCAAGCACATTTATGTGATGTTAAATCAAAGCAAATGGTGAGTGCACAAACCACATTGCCTCTATTTTTTAATTAGCAACTCTTATGCCAAGATACTTTGTGTGTTGTGTCTGGTCTAGGAGTGGATGAAAATAAATATTAATTTGATAATAATTTCAGCTAATTAACATGCAATAAATTTTATTTTTAACTAAATATGGAAGTGTACCATTATTTCTAAAAAATTTTACCTTTCACTTATAACAAACTAGAGAGATACACTTTAGTAAGTAAAATTTAGCCAACTCTATATTGAATACGGTAACTGGAATAATTACGATGACAGTCACCCCAGGGATTATTTGTTGTGTAAGTTAAACCTATAAAAGAGGAATAAATCAACTTTTTATGTCACCAAAGCAGCCAGACAGGTTTCTTTTCTCAGATGGTGATACTGTATTTTTCTGGCAGACTGTATTTGGAACATACTTATTTGAGGAACCCTTGAGAAGCACTTAAAAAATGGTTTGCAGAAACTAGTTGATCTTTCTTCAGAATTTCATACAAAGTGGTCAAATTTACTCTATCAGGATACTTTGTAAGGAAGTTTTGCAAGCTTATTCCTAATTAATATTTGTAAAATAGTTTGAAATTTTGAAGACAAATACTGAGTGTGATAAAAGTCCAGCATGAGATAAATACAGACTTTGTATTTTCTTATACACTAGTGTCAATTTTTCATCACTTTACCTGTATCTCATTAACTGTAGTAAAAGCAGAAGTGTGTGTAACCAAATGGAATTCTTTTCTTGTTCTGTTTCTGGACGCTTGCCTGCCTCCCCCACACACATATTCCGAAATGTTGGAGAAGGTCTCCCAATCACTCACTCTGTGTAAATTCTTTTTAGTTACGGTCTTTGCAAGAAAGCCTACTGAGGCCTGTTGTCTTTTCAGAGAGAGACAGTTTTGCCTGCTCATCTGTTTATTAGCCTGCGATTCTAAACTCATGCCAAAACTGTTATTGCTGGATAAATTAATGAGAACATGTTGGTCCTTCAGCTTCTCAAATCTACATAATTGCAAATGCTAGACACTTAATATAAACACTTTAAAAAAGAAAAAAAATTAGTCGCCTTCCCCAAATCTTTTTCATGACAGTACCATGCAGAACAATTTCTGAAAATACCGAGAGCTTAACTTTGTGCAGCTTTTGCTAAGCTGATAGAATTAACCTAGATTATTGTTTTTTTTCAGTAGGAGGAAAGTACAATTTTTTTTTCCCAGCTGTGCAGGTTAACAGGTTAATAGAGGCACTGCTGAAGTTCTTTGAAAACACTGGAAGTACCTCTGTCATATAGAAGAAGATTATCAAGAATGTCAGATGCCCTATAGTTTTGTGGGGGTTGTGTGCAGGTCTTTCCTGGAGCATGCTGAAAGAATGGAGTTTAATGCTTCATACTCCTTGCTTTCTCATTAAGTCCTCACACTTGCATCTGGATGAGTTGGCTTCTAATTTGTTGCTACCAGCTTCTTTGTGACAGTAACCAGGACAGTTTAAATTGCGCTCCTGAGCTTTGCAAAAAAAAAAAAAAAAAGCCTTCATTAAAAGCTTCTGTTCTCAGCTCTGGCCTTGCAGATGCTATTCATACGCTTCCAATGTGCAGATAGGCAAGCAGTCATAGAACAGGTCAAATATTGCCGAATTTAAATAATCATGTGAAAGTCTTTTTATAGTACCAGGCAGTTGATGGTCAATGTTGAAGATCAGAATGGAACCACTTCATGTTTTTCAGTAGTATGCATTCTGTATCCCATTGAGGAAATCAATACTGAAGTCAATTTGGTCTGAATAAAAGCACAGGTCCAAAAAAAAAATATCAGGCGACAGTCTGGCCCAACTCAAAATGGGGCTACTGGCTATTTAACTGTTTTACTTAACTGTAGATAAGAAAGCAGATAAACAAATCACTGCTCAACATGACTTGTGGTTTGGTTTTGTTTGGTCTTGTGGTGAGTTGCTTTTTTTGTGTGTGTGTGGCTTGGCTTATTTATGTGCTTTAATATGGCAAAAGAAGTAATAAAGTTACAGTACTACTACCTTTTGATTATATTTAACTGGCATGTGAACAATGGTAGCATCCAGCTTCTCTCGCTCTTATTAGGACTGTAGTTAGGTAGAATTCAGTAGAAATATACTGAGCTTTTAGTTCTTTTTCGACCGTGGAATTTTTTCCACTAGAAAGCCAACTTGGAAGGGTGGGAATGCTAAAGCATGCATCCAGAATGTGGCTGTGCTGATAGAACCCTGTGGCATTTGCACTCCCAAATGTTACAAAGGCATTGGTATAAAGCATGGTCTGTACATTGTATTTAACAATACCAAATCAGAAACCAAAGTGAAACTGCAAAAATAGCACAGCTTTAGGGTATTTTCCCCTCTCTGAGGGGAAACAAGGAGAAAATGTATGTCAGTATTGCCCCAAGCCTGCAAAATACATTATAATTTTTCCCTTTTTTCTTGTCTCTTGATGACTCTGATCCTTCCCACCAACTATTGGGGTGTTTTGTTACACTCATCCTGCCCACGGGCCTGTTTAGCCTCTTGATATTTTCTGGCCAGCAAAACAACTGAAGATCAATTTTAATAACTTCAAAACACTTTTGCCTAGAAAATTTTTTCTTGACACTTGACAGATGTAACAGGACCACATCAAATATCCAGCATTTAAGATAGCTTGCAGGGATGGAAAGGATAGAGTAGCAGTAGGGATGGTCTCATCTTTATGGGGGCATTCCGATTATGTTTTGCTGTGAACTGAGAGACTGGATAGGGTAACACACTACGTAGGGACTGGGAAGCTGCCGAAAAGAAATCTCCTTAAGCCTGAATCCAACCTGTGGCATAACTTTAGGCAGTACCCTTGTTTTCCTCTTTGCTGCTTTTATATATGCTTAGTGAAAGAAGTTACATCAATAACAAGTTTTGGCAAAGCAGTCACTATTGTTTTACTTGCATCATGGAACAGTAGAGAGAGGGGTACATACGTAGTCACAAGTATAGAATCAAAAAATCATTTAGTCTGGAAAAGACCTTTAAGATCATCAAGTCCAACCGTTAACCTAGCACTGCTAAGTCCACCACTAAACCATGCTCCTAAGTACCACATATACACATCTTTTAAACACCTCCAGGGATGGTGACTCAACCACTTGTCTGGGCAGCCTGTTCCAATGCTTGACAGCCCTTTTGGTGAAGAAATTTCTCCCCGATATCCATCCTAAACCTCCCCTGGTGCAAGTTAAGCCCATATCCTCTTGTCCTATCGTTTGTTACTTGGGAAAAGAGACTGACCCCCACCTCGCTACAACCTCCTTTCAGGTAGTTGTGGAAAGCGATAAGGTCTCCCCTCAGCCTCCTCTTCTTCAGGCGAAACAACCCCAGTTCGCTCAGCTGCACCTTGTATGACTTGTGCTTTTGTGAACTAATGAGTGATTACCTCAGAAATTAACCTGACAAAGAGGTATCTCCAATTTAAGTTTCCTGAAGGCGTAAAGGCCTCCATGCCAAAATGTATTTCTGTAGTAATTGGCTGAAAAGTAAGGAGTTTGTGTTACCTCACCCCCTGACTGTAAGTTTTCTGAAGAAGATGATATGCTACCTTTTAAGTCAGTAGTTTAGTAAATTTATTTCCACATGAAAATGGTTGTACAATAGTAAGAGAAAAACATGTCACTGTTTGGTAACAGTTGTATAATAGATACATTTTGGTTTTTTTTTTTGCTTTTCTCCTCATCTCTTGAATGATGCATGGCAATTCGTGAAATTTGCTGCCAGGAACTATCATGAAAACTGAGCATTAAGTTGTGTAGAATGACATGTACAAATATTAAAAAACAGTAGAGAGAAGATCTAACTAATGTATGAATTAACAATCTAAATTTAAGAATACATCTTTTTGCAGGGTTCTTATGTTGCACAGTCTGTGTTTTTTTTATCTGGACAGTAAAAAAAATGAGAGGCAAGTGAAATTTAAAAAATATCAGTTGCCTAAAATGACACAGTGAAACGTTTAAAGATATCTCCACCTAGATTCAATAACCCAGCACTCCTATTCTCTAACAATAAAACAATCAAAGCTGCACTTTCCTTTTAAAACTGTAAATGTCCTTGCTTTTGCTTATAATACTAGTTTAAATCATTAATGGGAGTGATACAATCTTTTCCATAGCTATCTCAGGCATTTTTAATATGTTGGTAGGATGTGTTTGTTTGCACGATAACATCCTTTTAAAATCAAGACTTAAGAACCAAATTCCCAGACATGATTGTGGAACTATTTTAGTCTGAGGAGTGGGATTTCATTTGAAATACTACTTGAAAAAGTAATAATTCTTGGATAGTTAGATATGAGATTTAAATATAATCTGTCTACAGTTATGAAAAAGATCTGGAAGTGTTTATGCAAATACAGGCCGTAATACACTTTGCTTTTGGTGGTCTTCACTGCTGGCCATGGTAGGGTTGCTAACCACTGCATTAGAATTCAGTGCATACAGTTGTTTTTAGCAGTAATGAATGCCAACCTTACTTAATATTTTATATTCATTTATGAGCTCTATTAAGATACTGAAGAGCTGACTGTTAAAACCAGCATTATACTGTCAATAAAATTTAGAGGAAGCATTTAAGCAAGGCAGGAAACTAAATAGAGTATTCTACTAATTTGATTGACGGAATTGTATTTACTGCCTTTCGTTCATCACTTTTTTTTGTCCAATTAATATAAGTCTATATAGATGCACTAGCAGTCAAGTGTCACCTTTTTATTATAATTTTTAATAATGCACAATTAATACTGGAAGCAACATCAAATAACAAATCACTGAAAGAGAGCAATGTTGTCAACACATTCCTATATAATTTAAACAATGGCATAGGAAAAGTAATTAGCTCGACAACAAACCAAGCTAAATCTTCTCAATATTTGCTCTTAGGATGATAATGAAATAATCAGAAAATTAATACTTGGGAATCAGTGCTGAGCATGTGTGTTTTTTTAAATCAGAAGACCTCAAAATGAGAAGAGTGATTTGTGACTTGACAAATAAACCGCTTTCCTCAAGAGACATATGATGAGAAATGGGTCATTGGTGAAAACATTATACAGTTGGAATGATCTTTAAAGTTCGGAGAAGTGTTTGAAGCTGTATAGACAGAAAAGGGCAACATCACCATGAGGGCTTAGAGGAAAAACTTCACTATTATCTGGGAATATGCAACAGTGTTAAGTTTAGGAGAACCCCTAAAATCTTGTGGTAGCAATCTTGGTGGCTGAGTGCAATCAAATTAGTATTAAAATATCCCCTTCCTCACCTTTCAACTCCTAACTTCTCTATAAGAAGTGATTTCTACCGACGGTCAGTAAATTCTAAGTATATGCGATGTATAAGAGTATTCTAGCAGGGCTTTTAAAATGTGCAGGTAAAGGGACACATATGCTGGCAGACACTAGAGGTTTTTTGATCTTATTGAACAGCAGGTATTGGTATGTGTGGGCAACGATGAAATATGAATGTTGCTGCATGTATTTTAGGAGGAATTTAGGGCTAGACTCCTATTTTTTTAATCTCTCTTTATGTACATAATGTATATTTTAATAGACTTATTATTTATGCTATTCAGAGTCACAGTCAATTTATAAATTTCTCACTGTGACATCAGCATGATGGACCTTAAATGCCAAGCATCATTACTTACTCAGCGCTATGACTTTGCACGTTAGGTACGGTTTAGACATGAAGACACATGCACAGTTTTAAAAAGATGGTTACATACACAGGAGACTCTTATGAAAATGTTTTATACAAATTATTCTTATGATAAGTCACGATTGTAACATCTGACATAAATCAGTGGGGCTTTTTCTCTTGCATAAGCATATCTGATACTGCTCACGTAACAACCTACTGAGCAAGCTGTATAATTTTCAATCCTCAATTTGCATCATTGCTGGTAGACTTCTACCTGACTTGTTACTGAAAAATCTAATCAGAAATCAGACTTCCTTTGTTGTTCTGGTCTTGCAAAATGAGTGATTCTGAGGTTTTCCATTATATTTGCAAAAACTTGTCCTTTTCCACGAATCAACCTTGATTTCCCATGGCTAATCGTATTTCATTGAAACTGCAAATGAATACATTTGAGTTGTGAAAAGCAGTCTATTCTATATCCCCTTAGAGTATTAAGTAAACCTATCTCAAGTCCCTCTGGCGCCTTTTTACTGTTTTTGCTGAACTCTGGAAAATTATCTATTCCTGCTGCTCTGAAAATCTCAAGTTGTGTAACTCAAATAATTTTCTGGCAGCTAGGTGATTTGGAGCCATCTAATTTCTTTGGAGAAAGCAGCTATATTTCAGCTCTATTCCCAACTAGAATTTCATTGCTGAGACTGTCACATGCAGGCAATGTGAGCATTAAACACAACGGCACCATACCTGATGCTGACAGCTGTGCATATCAGTGCAGCATTCAGTGACATCTGCACGATTGCTATCTTGCCTAGTTCTCAATTAATCTAATGAGGAAGATGTACCATTCCTAATGTACAAATCATCTAGAAATGGTCCCATTGTTTCCCGATTGCACCAGAATGCCATGCTTTTTATATATGCAAATATTTGCATACCTGATAGTGAGAGACATTTTCATGCACTGGGTGCCCTAAGAACTTACCTGCAGCACACCCGCTGTATTTTTTGTAATCATTACAGTAACTGCTTCTGTGTAATAGGAAATGTCTCTCTCTAGCCCATTATGTCTCCCCATGCTCTCTTCCCGCAGCTACTGATTTGGATGCAGTTAGAAGATTCTTTTATAGCAGAGAACAGCCCTGATCTGGAACGGGAAATAAGAATTCCAGTAAAAAGAATTTTTATAGTTATATGATGGCACCTATTGGAGGATTTCTTAGAGGTTATGTGTCAAGGTTAAAAAAAAAAAAAAAAAAGGCAGAACCAGTACATTCAATGTTATGTGAGTTTTGTCAGTTTTTTAGGAGAGCAAAGAAAACAATTGAGCTGTTTTGCTTTTTTTAAAAAGCTTTTCTCTGTTGTGAATAACGGCATTTCCTTTAGAAAATTTATTTTAAAATCTTGCCAAACTTACTGGAATGAGGAAAAATAATTTCATCTGACTTAATTACTTGCATAGTTCTTCTATTCAAAGTAGTCAGTTTTATATGGTACTTTTGTGGATCATTTTTCTTTTAAAAACTTCACAGGAACCAGCAATAAATTATCAGTGATTCTGTTAGTGGCTGAAAGAGGATAAACAAAATATTCCAGCAAGGAAAAAACAACTTACTGATTTCTTTTGTGATTACATAGCTTGACATATTCTGTAACAGTGCAGCACCTATACACCAGATGAGCCACATCCTTATTTTCACTGATATTTGTGTAGTTTTTGAAGGTTTGAAAAATAAGCCCTTATAGTTGACGCGTTTTCAGAATTCTTAAATTGGGACTGTTATATTGCATGCTTTTTGTACATTCAGAAGTAAAGATTGGACACTTTTAAAGAAAGGGTGAGTTCAGAAGTAGAAGTTGAGCCTTGTGACACACAGCATCTCAACTTTTAAATAAATGCCTGTTCACACACCAGCATAGGATTGAGCTGCTTGGTGCCAGGCTTGTGTGAATCTTCTAATGAACTTCTAGTTGTTCCTCCCAGACCTGTTCTGTATTGTCAAATATTTGGGTTCTCTCTGCTTGTCTTTACATTGTGTGCCTTAATGCTGTTCTTCAGTTGACTGCCAGCACTGTTAGACCAGAACCAGTGATGTACTCTTTTCCTTGGAGTGGTGAGCGTGAGTGATGGGACCCAAGGTGCTTGGAAGGGAGAGGAAGTGCAATGTGCTGCAGAGGCCACTTAAGGTTTTTTAGGAGAACCCAGACTGCAAGGCGTATCATGAAGCACAGCTGCCTTGTTAAATGGTTGCAATCATTGCTTCAACATTTGCGGTGAATTTTTGCTTTCTGAAGCCAGGTAACTTTATTTTTGAAATCTCTCTATAGTCATCTTTGAAAACTTGCGTCCACTTTGATTGCCAATCTGCTCAGATGTGAAGACTTAGTTGATATGGCACCGATTGCTGTGCTCCATGTGTCTGGTTTTACTTTGTGATTCTTAATGACGTACACTTAGGAGACAGATAAACAAAAGGGATTTATAGTTCAAAACATGGCTTAAGTTAGCTTTTTATTAATAGAAAGATCGTTCAAGATATTTGCTGAAGTCTTTTAAAAGCATAAAGGAAACTTCTGGGTGTTTTTCCTAATGGGATGTCACAGTTTAGCTGCCTGCAGAGATTTTTATAAAACGTCCATTACTTTATTA
Source organism: Limnodromus scolopaceus (assembly GCA_028565335.1). Classification (NCBI taxonomy): domain Eukaryota; kingdom Metazoa; phylum Chordata; class Aves; order Charadriiformes; family Scolopacidae; genus Limnodromus; species Limnodromus scolopaceus. The sequence continues at coordinate 23,509,448 of JAOXNO010000078.1, read as the reverse complement.
TAGGACTACTGTGTTTCTGTGTTCTTAGAAAACATTTTTGTCCTTTCAGAACAATTGTCATCATGGCAAAGCTGGATCATGTGGATACTGGTAACTGGTAACTTCCTATTACACCAATGCTTGCCCAGTTAAGATGTACTCTAAGAATTCTGTGCTCTTTATGATATCCCAGGTGGTCAGCTTGAAAATTGGGAAGGTGTTTCTGAGCTGAATAATAAGGGGGTATCGTGGATGCCCCATCCCTGGAAGTGTTCAAGACCAGGCTGGATGGCTCTTTGAGCAACCTGCTCTAGTGGGAGGTG
>JAOXNO010000078.1:23481633-23509046 GCA_028565335.1 Limnodromus scolopaceus | reverse complement strand
GCAGGGGGGTTGGAACTCAATGATCTTTAAGGTCCCTTCCAACCCTAATGATTCTATGATTCTATTCTATGATTCTATTCTATTCTATATGGATGGAGAGAAACTCATTTGGGAGATTCCTTGTCTTTGAGGAATCGCATTCTGTGCATCACCACAATAGAATCATTAATTCAATGGCACTGGTTTAAGTCTTACCTATCTCAAATATTCCTGGATTAATTTTTTCATATGGAGCAGTCATCCATACTGAGACTTATGTACTATTCTCATATCATTTAGGAAGAAAGAAGGTTTTTTTGATAGTTGCACTTGTTTCCTGAATTATTATTACTAGATTTCATTAGGTTTTTTCCTCTTCATATTATATAGAAGGCCTGGTTGTAAGATCCAGTTCTACAAACCCTTTTACTCACTTTCCATTATTCCAGGAAATTTTTTGGATATCCCAGGGACTTACTGACATCTTCAGAGTTTGCAGCAGAAAGTACAGCTTTCGGATATGTCAGGAAATATGCATGTAACTTGAAGTAGGCTTGTACAGGAGCGTAGTCTTATTTAGAAACACTGTGGATGTTACAGTTCTCCTTCATTCTGTTTTGTTCCTCAAATTAGTTTCAGAATGGTACTCATTTAAAATGAGGCTTTGTATCCCTGTACAGTCACTGAGCCTGTGAGCCAACCTGTTTAATAACATTATTTAATGAAACACAGACATTCCACGTCTTGCTGCATTATCACAATGTGTAAAAGCTTATCTTCACACAGCAAGAAAGGAAAAGCACATTCCCCCCATCCCTCTTCAGTTGCAATGCATCAGTCTCTGTAGTATCAGTTAACTGTCCGAACATCACCCGCAGCCACTGGGAAGATTGACATGAGCTCCATGGAGGTCTCTGCGGGTCTTGAGGAATCCTCTCTGGGATCATGTACCTTTGCCATGTTTGCAGATGTCAGCAGCCCCTGAACCAGCTGCCCCCCTCCATCACTCCGGCCCAGATGCTCCTGTGCATCCTTTGGGATGCCTTGAGGTGGAAGGCTTTTCTCTTTTTAACCTCTTGGCTAACAGCCCTAAATAGGATAATTTTTTACTCTGGCCTATTTGCTATCTGGATTAAAAAGGGCAAATGCTTTTCCCAGGAACCAATGGGAGAAGAAATGAGTGAGAAGTTTAAAGGCTGTAAACACCTAGCTGTGATAATGACCGGCTTAATTAGTGCTGAGCCAGCCTGTTGCTACTCAGCAGCAAAACAGACTACTAATGGTTGAATTGAAGAAGGATAAATGTGCCTGTCTAATATTAAGTGTTGCTTTATTCATTAATTTTGTCTAATTTAGCCAACTGCTCCCTTTTCCGTAGAGATCAGGGTGAAAAAAAAAAAATAATCTTTTGACTGTGTGTAATTAGTGTACTTCTATACTGGCACGTCTAATTGTGAATTTTGGTGGTCTGCCCACTGAATCCCAGTTATTTGTCAGCACCTCAAATGAAAATGTTGAGTTTTAAATAAAAAGCTTGGTGATCTAGGATTTGCCAGCATTGTCTCCTCCGGTGTTTCAGCAATCTGTGGCAGTATCTGATAAGAAAAACACTGGAAGACAGCTTTCCTGAGGGAACCCCAACCCAGGTACCAAAACTGAGGGATGTTAATGTGCCACTGTGCTAAATGAAACGAAACCGGGGCTTGTTGACAGGACTCTACACAACTGGTAATTCTGCAGCTCTTTCTCAGAAACCCTTTCTTTGTTGCCTTCATAATTTGCTGCTGGCGAGGAGCACTGATGTAGCAGTTCACAAATTATTTTAGATGTATTTCATACAAAACGTAATATCTTCAGTACAATGAATTTTCATATATTGCGAAATAAGTAGTTGTCTTCTATTTACATAAGTAATTATATTTCAGTGGTTTAAAAAAGCCTGGATATTTTTAAGAGTTTAGATATGATTCATAAGCACATTGAGTGGCTGCTTTAAGGCACTTTTGAAAGCAAAGTATGTTGCTCTGTGAGCCTTACAACATAAACTTGCCAAAAAAGATGTATGTTAAGGGAATTTACTAGCCTTAGTTAATACCGTGACTAGCTGTATGGCTATAAAATGTGCAGAAACCACTTCTCCAGTTCTCTCTTGATCAGTTTTGCAAATGTTAAATGGGCTGAGTACACAAAATAGTGTTCTTCTCTAAATGGAGATAAATTGTAGCTCTTATTCTTCTATCAGTCTCGCTTTTTGATAATTTCACAAATTGTCTATTCTCTGTAGGTGCTATGAAATTTGGCAGTGACTAGTCTGAGACCACGAGACTTTTCCTGTGTTGGACCAACTGTTCTATGTCAAATTTCTCTGAACTACAGACACTGACCTTTGCTGACTGAGTGGGTGACTGGGGCATAGCTGACGCTGACTCCCTGTGTGTTCTGAGCTGCCTTTTAAAGACTAATATTAGTCTCTTCATTTCAGTCTGCAGACCCCTAGTTAGTCATCCCTTTGTGAAGCTCTGGGCTATTTTACGTGGGAAAACTTCTCATTTGTATAAACAAGTGTTCGTTGGAGACAGGGCTTGAATTTACTCAGCAGAGGAAATGCCAGAAACCATCATGAAAGCAATGGGAGGGGATAGCATGGCTGGAGATGCGAAAAAGGGAGGAAGAGAGAAGAAATGGGAGGAGTGATGAGGAGAACAAGGCAGGCTGCTATCAGCTCTCAACTCAACAAGCGCAGGGTGCATTTTTAAATGTCTTGAGCAGCAGCAAACACAAGTTTCCATAGGGAACTTTTGCTTCTTTCAGTGTTCTGGAGTATCAGACAACGCTGAATGTGCATTACTTTGGTAGTGATGGTGTTCATCAGGTCAATGATGTCTCTGCTCTTTGGGATGGACCAAAGTGTGATGTAATATATTGTGTATTATTCAGTCTATTCATATAGACTGAATGTTTGTGAAGGGAGTACTGGGCTACATGTGGTTTCATAATATTTTCAAGTAGTTTTGAGTAACACAGATCACATAGACTACTTTGATGTAAACTTCAAAGTCAGCTATCTTTCCTGAATTTTCATAAGACATACAGCTGCCTTCCTAACATCCCAAAATGAGGGGAAAAACTGCTGCTTCAATCGTTATTTTTCCTCTCGCAGTGCACCAACGATTTTATTCAAAATTTTATTTGGCAGCATGTAAAAAATGTGCAAAACAAATTCTGTGGCTTTTTTTTACTTTGTATACCTAATTTACAAGACAGGAAACTGATTTGAATAAACAGTAGTACAAAATTTAAATAACATTTGGCAAAAAGCCTTGGCATCAAGTTTCAGTAAGATATAAATTTAAATGAACAAGTCTGTTAGCCTCCTCAAATGGACCTGTAACAGAAATCTGTAGACAGATCTGTAAATACAGAAGCAACATTAGTCACCTCTGTAATGCAAAATGTCTAATATCGTGCATACATTTATCAGGATAATTACATTGAAAAAAGTTGCCAGATGGCACAGAGGTTTATATAGTTTTCAAATGAATTAAGATTGTGGGAGCCAGGAGAGAGGCTGTGAAAAGGCAATTCTGTACATAAACTGTAAAATCTAAGAAGTAAGCAAAAACACTTTTTGTTGAGAGAAAAGTAAAAATAATTACAAAATAAGTAATGAAACTCTGAGGATCTGATTTTGTCCAAACATGAATGTTAGCGTAGTCTTGTTAACATCAGGAAAATAGCTGTGGGAAAAATACTGTCCCTTGCCTTAAAACATGCACAAATACAGAATCTAAATAATCTGTCTAGTGATCAACTATTGTTGATCTGTTAAAACAGCTTTGCTTTATTGATGTCTGAAATCATCTGTACGATTTACGTTGCTGGGTACGGTGATCAAATGCTGGTACGGTTTAACCTGTTTTCTGGTTACTGAGGGTCCTAGGCCACATATTTTTTGAATGTGAAATAAATTGCACATTAGTGAAATAGCAAAGTGATAAGTTTTGACAGCTGATAAAGCAGTGAGGGAGCATCGGAGTTTTGGTAACAAATGTGTGTCTTGTGTACGTACTACTGCCAAAACGGGAGATCATTTCCTTTAGCTTGTTTAAGAGTTGGCTTGGACCTGAAGGCCACGCCAAGGGAAATGGCAAGAGTATGAATGTAATGATGCCTGTGAGTCTATGGGGAAGGCTGAAAGGAAAGAGTTGTCCCTCCCAACCATTTTTCAGATGCTATTGATGATAATTCTGTGTTGTATGACAAGTACTGGGAATCCCTGTAGTTGACTGGCAGTCTTTCATTCATGCATTTGTAATAGGTAAGTCTGAGTGTTTTTTTGAAGTTGGGCAAGAATTCAGTAAAAGCAGAGGAAATTCTTGGAAACATATTTTGTCAAAGATGTCTTGCAAGCATCTGGTTTATTGTCCCTGGGGAAAATTTCAGGCTGGAAAAGTAGATATGTAGATTGTACAGAACTGTTCCAAGATCATAAGTATAATGGAAGAAGACATCTCAAGTAGGTATAGACAACCAATGTTCTGACAGATTCAGGTTCTAATCCCTAGAGAAATTAATCAATGACTGCATCTCTTTACTGTGTTGGACTAGATTTACTGCCGATATGTATTATATTAACCTCTTATTTTCAGACCACCATCTGATGGTTTACAGTAGTTATATTGGTATAGTGCTGTTTCTTTTTAAATGTTAAATCTAACATTTGGGGTAGTTGTATTAAGTGCCTGAAGAAGACTGTTAGAACTAAGAATCGGATAATACAGGTTTTTACCCCTACGTTTTTTTGTTTTTTTTTTTTTGGCCTTTTGTATGTCTGGAGACAAATTACTCAGTTTTGTGTCCCAGCTCTTTCATCTGTTAAAATGAAGTTAACGATAGTGATTTCCTACATTAAACATCTTCAGATTGCTAATCCAAGCTGCTACTTAAGAGTTAAGTATTACTTATTACTAAATTCCCTACTTCTACAATGATCCTTGTGCAGAATGTAAGGCTTGAGCACATGCTTCACTGACTTCCTAAATTGAAATAGACTGAAGCATATGTTTAACATCTGTCTTTAATTGGAGACCTATAGATGGAGAAGAAGCCATGAAGCATTTCGACGCCTCTGAATTCTAAATTTACTTCTTTCCAGTGCACACCAAAACTCATGTTTGCTCATCCTCAGGGGAATATTACAAAGCTTGTCTTTTTCAGCAGTCTTTCCCAACATGAGCAGTGTGCACTGTCTGAAAGTTTTATTAGCAAAACTGGTTTGTTAATGTATTTAAGTGCTTACAGTTAACTTGCTAGTTTCCTTGCTTAGTCTGAACTAGAGAAATAGTCCCGTACATTTATTATATTGTGGTGGTCTTTTTTTTTCATATTGCATCCATATTATTTCCCTGATTAATTCTGTTTGTTAATTCTTTGTTGGTTTTCAACTACTGATTAAGTTGATACTGGTTTGTCATGGAAGTCTCACTTTTAGGTAAATGGTCCTGACAGCTGTCTCCATTTTGTTTTGTTAGTCTCCACTTATACTGTAACATTTTATACCAGATAATAATCTCTAATTTAAAAGTCCTGAATGACTGTTTATTATTACTGCAGTTTCAGATCATATATGAGATTGTTTCTGCCTTGTTTCAATGAGAGTGGGAAATTTTAGCAAATCATATTACCAATAAATAGAAATAGCAGAAAAGTAAGTGTAACTTTGCACCCCTCTTCACAAAGCGGAAGTGTCCTGCTTTGGCTTGATGATACTATCACGATAGCTACTGTTGTGCTTCTAATTCTGCAGCAATTACTCAATGATATATAAGGCTGTTGTAGTCTGTGAACGAAATATTTTTTTAAATTGTGTTATTTTTGTAAAAGACAAAAAGAGGACAAGTTAAATAAAATGCCGGAGTACTGATACTCCCTAGACTCTAATGTGTATTGAGGGATTGTAGTTTGGACTGTTTAAAGAGTATTTTGTACTTTTAACAGTGAAGCATTTAGTGATATAAATCTGAATGCTTGTACTAGATAAATGGATCCTTACACAGGCTGCATGAGATCTGCACTTTGATACTGTTACAGCGGTACGCTCGTAAGGCACTTTGCTGTTCATTATGAGCATGTAGTAAACGGGGGTCAAGTTTGCAGCAGCCACTTAAATGTGACAGAGGAAAGTGACGTTCAGAGAACTGGTTTTTGACTTACACGTTACAGGTAGATTTACACATGTTCTGGGCTCCAGGTGCAAATTTTTAAAGAATTACTTGAAAATTAGAACACATTTTACACATAGTCAGCATTTTTAAGGCTTTCATGTTGGTAATAAAATAGGTTTCAATATGGATATTAAAATAAATTAAGATTAAATACCTGCACAGTGGGTCTTGAGTGGAGCAAGTTTTACAACAGGAGGCTGGAAATCATATGTAATTTGAATCCAAATTCAACTGAATCAGTGAAGATTAGAAAGTAACTGTCGTCTTTGCTTTGAGGAATGACTGACGTGCTTGCTGTGTTTGCCAGCTTTTATTAAAGGACTTTACTGGTGCTTTTGACTATTTTGAAAGCACTAATCTAATTGTTAAGTGAGTAGAAACGTACAGACCACCAGGCTGCTTACTTAGTAAATAATTTTTTTTGCAGGGTTGCAATACAGAAACGCAGTGCAATAAAGCTTATTAAAGTTACTGTAATGTAACAAAGAGATTAAATGCATTATCTTCAATGTAACAGCTACATTTTATTCTCTAGGGAGTGTTTTGAAGCATTTATTCCCTGCCAGAGAGAAAAAATTCTGGTCTGACATACGTTGAAGTTTCACATAAGAAATAACAGTGTAAAATTAGTAGACCTCATCATGAATAATTCAGGATTTCTAATTTCGTCTGAGGCTTGTCTTTACAAATTAAGTTAATGGTAAACTTAATGGTAAATACTGATTTGAATGAGATAATAGACTTTTTTCTTCATAAAAAAAAAAAAAAGAAATACTGGGACCAACTACAAAAATTAAATGAAAGAGAGCCAAAGCTCTTAAGGTATTTATTTCATGTATAGCTCTATCCAAACCACCCAGTATTTGACCAATATGACCAAGAAAAATAGTATTGATTGTAGAGAATGGTTTGAAAGAAGAGAAGAATATCTAGTGGCCATAAGTAGTCCCTGGGCAATGTGATTATTGAAACCACTCAATAGCCTTATCTGGACTAAAGCAAGTGTTTGTGCACTTAAACATTCTCATTGCATTTTTAGAGGAAACTAGACTCTTTATGTTACCTCTATCACATGAAATATATTGAAGATACCCAGATACTGATGGTTCTCCAAACCAGACTAGCAACTCCTTGTCACACAATTAATGAATCAAGAATCAATTAGAACTTCTGAAAAAACTGGGGATTTGTAGACACAAGATTTAAGAACCCTAAAGACCTGTTTCTGAGCCCCTGTGTGAATGCCTTTCAGCATTCTAAGGAACTCCAGCTACTTGCAGTTCCAGAATAAAGCATTCACTCCAAGTTGGAATAAACATGAACTTCTGGGAGGGTGTTTGATTTGTTTAATTAGTTTGCATTTTATAATGTTTAAAATGCCACTGTTTGATATTTGAAAAAAAACCCAAACAACCCCCCCCCCAAAAAAAAACCCCAAACCAAACAAAAACCACCAGAAAGCAAACCAAACCAAACCACAAACCAAACTATAATGTCATTTTTACAAGAAAAGGTTGCTATGCTTGTGTCCTCCTCTTACATTGTGCAGCCCTTCCTAAGAACTTCTTCAGGGCATACTCCTGTTGGAGACAGAGGCCTGCTGAGTAAAAGCTTATCTTGCAGCATGAAGGCCACGGGCAGTAAGCCCAGAGTCTCATATGTAAGAAATTGAAGTTCTGTGCCTGCTGATGTAGCTGATACCTCATTGGAAAGACATGAAAATTTCTGAAAAGCATACTAAAGCAACCTAAACAATTGCAGAAGCGCATGAGAGTTTTATAATGTGAATCACAGGTAATGTGATGGTGAGAGTCTTTGTTAAATCCTGATGAGACCACCACGTGCAGATGAAATTAAAATAGTGTTGGTAAATTCATGAACCTACTATTCAAAACTTGTGACAAACTCATTTTGTTAAATGTGCTGTTCCGGGGCACCAATTACAGCATGTCAGAAGGTGACATTGCTACGGAGGCTTCTGTGTCACTGTTGGTGGGGGGAGTTCAGCACTGCCCTAATTTGCCAGTGCACCACATGATGTGTTGAAGTTTCAAGGAAGATAGTTATTTGTTTATTTTTGTTCTGTGTTTACTTTTTTTCTTTCATAGTGGCAGGAATATTACTGTCTGCCCTGTTCTCTGATCTGGGTTAATTTAGTCAGCAAAGTAGGCACAGAGCTAGGCTCTCAGGGAGGTGAAAGACATGTCACTTGACTATCTCTGTCCCAAGACTGGTATTTATTATGCAAATAAGAACAAGTTATATGTAGAATATTTCTATGCCCTTTGCTACCGATATTCCTTTCTGTAAGAAGGTGATCTGCAAAGCCTGAACATGTGCTTATACCATGTACAGGATAATGTTAATGTCAGGATATGTAGTAAAAATGCGTGATTTTAAATGTGGGAGTAGTCTGGTTGAAAGTCAATAAGATCACTTCTACATTTCAGCCTGTATGTAAATGTGTAGAAGAAAAGCCTTAGTTATTGGGCAGGTGTGTGCATAAATATTTATATACTCATGTTGATACACATACACATATGAGCTTTTAAGCAGATAGAACTATGTAATATACTAATAATTAATATTTAAATAAGAGAGAGCAGAAAAATACTGTCTCTGAGTAGTCTGCGTAGCAAATGCACAAATAAACAAAAAATCAGGCTTGGGAAACCTGTTGGCAAATATTTGACTTCTCTTTTGGATCTTCTGTATTCTGAGCATGTAACTGTAGCTTTGTTTTTTCATGTTCTCCAAACCCTGCGCATTTTAGTACCCAGAACAGCAGTAAATTGAGTGTCTGACAGCTCTTGAAATCCATGTTCTGTTGCTTTCAGGTTGAATACGTTCTGAAATCAATGTAAGAAAATGTACAATTTTTATAGATGCTTAATATATTTCTACAAGAAAAGGTCAAATGAAGTGGAACATTTCATTTTCAGTGATCTTGTGTTTGTGGTGGCAGACGAGAATTATGTCAACCAGATCAGGCTGCCGGCTGAGAGGCTCTTGCAATGGGTAGACATGTTTGTGCCTCAGTGAGTGCGGGAGGGAGATACAGAACTGTCATATAAATAACATGAATACATTAATCTATGCACTTAACCTATGCACTTAATCTACTGCTTGTAGATTCAATATGCTCCAGTTAATTACTTTTATGTTGAACTGGAAGTTTTATTTTGCAACAGCCGAAGTGTTACAGCCCTATTTTCTATTACTTGGGAAGTACATAAGGTTACACTAGAGGGATGTCTAGGTGCGTGTATATATACACACACACACGTTCTTAAGGCGTCTTCCTCTGGTTGACAATAACATCTAAACCATCTGCTTCTTAGGATAATGGTTGGTCAAAAATGTATCAAGTAATCTGACATACAGTGTATGCACGGAATTAAATTGACTTTAGCAGTACAAAAAAAAAGGGAAGGTAACTAAAAGCTACTCTGTAATACAGGTTTTAGCCAGTAATAGAACTCGTGCAACATACTTCATTGATTTTTTTTTAATTAATACTGTTGTTTGTTTTTATCTTTTCTGCAAGAAGAAAAGAAACTTCCATTAGGTTCAGTTAGAAGCAAGTTCCCTGAAGGCAGTGATGACGTATGAAAGAAACAGGAATGGGTTTCACTTTATTGTGTGATTTGAGATAAGCGTCATCTCGTAAACAAAATTAACAGTTATTGGCAAAAGACAGTGGGTGTTATAAAAGTTCTTGTGTCTCAGATATTGAATATCTGAGTGGAGAGAACTAAATCGAAAACATTCATGTCTAGAAGATTAAAGATTTCTGAAAGTAAACAGTTTTGATTGTCAGTGACTCCCACTTCCTTGTTTTTTAATCTGGGATTCAAACAGTCGAATGTCCTCAATTTTGCTTTTATTTTTTGGATTCAAAGTGAGGTCTTTCTAGAAAAATTTAAGATTCCTGCTGAGAAACCTGTGCTGAGCTGCAGTTTTATCCAGGCTTACTAATGTTATAGAGATTGGACCTCTTTTCGGACTTAACACACCCTATAGCTTAACACAGCTGGAAATTTTACCAAACTATCAATTTTCACACATTGGAAGTTGCAGAGTATCCCCTGGATAAGCAAAAACAGTTGGATAGTTCGCCCTATATATTCAGGGAACCAGGTCCTCTTAGGAGGGGAAATACAGTTTCTCTGTCAGACCAACTCCATCAAAGTCCTGGCATAAACTTCTTTTGTTTTCAGTGACTGTTGTGGAGACCTCTGGCTGCCCCCTTTTCTGCCTGCACCAACAAATCACTTTGTGCTGCTGGACAGATGAAGTGGGACGAACAGGCAAAAGTCCATTCTGTAGAATATTAATATCTGAGCTGAATTAAGCTTTGTAATCCACTCATCAGTGCAGAATATGAACTACAGTCCAACAGATATAAAGCTGTTACATATGACCTTATTGCAAGAGTTTGAGCAGCATACATAAAGAAGATCCTCTGTATTTGTATATAGTCTATGTATCTGGCTTGATGCGGATGGATCCCTTCAGTATTAATCACTTGTGCTGCGCATCCTCTGACCTTGATGCACAGGATTTTGTGGCTGTGAATGGGAGTATCCGAATTTTCCCTATAGCTTGTAACCACTGATGGCTTTTAAACAAATGCATGCCAAGCAATATAAAGATCTTATTACAGGAAGTGAAGTGAAAGCATATGCTCATCCCATTGGGATATTGAGCTCACTATGTCTTTGAGGTTTAATCAGTACCTTAATTGTGGCTTAACTGGTACGAAAGGCTTTGCACTGAAGCAAATCAGAAATTCAATGTCTATATTTTTCTGTGCTTCCTTTACCTGTCTTAAAGCCCTTTAAAATTCTGAAGGGAGTTGTCCCTTAAAAAAAAAAAAAAAAGCTTAAGATTTCACTTTAACTCAGAAGGCACAAAATATTGTGTGTGGTAGGATACTTGTGGATTACTGTCTTCTCAGTAGATACGACTGTGTTTTGCTGGAGTGTTCTATGGGACTTCTGCATTATTGTGGCTTGTTATCACGACTGAATTTTAGCTATAAGGGACCTGGGCTATAACCTAATGTAGTTGAAACAAGTTGTGCTGATGGCAGGTGCTCCTTTCACATGCTGGCAGCAGTGTGAGGCCTCCGCCTGGAAGTCTAGGATAAGAATAAATTGCTACTGCAATATTTAGGGAAAAATGTAAAGTACTATGGCTCAATTTTTTTTTTCATACTTTGTGTTGACAGTGGGTCTGACTTTACTGCTACTAAAGGCTAGAGTCTACTTACACTTTTTTCCCTAGTAGCATATATTTTGTGAACAGAAAGGTCCAAACCCACTCAATTTTATATCAGTAGATTTTCATAGGAGGTTATTAATGGTAGTTGATTTTCAGAAGATATGGACTTGAGTTATTATTCTGTCAAGCCTTAAGTGGCTTAAATTTCTGGACCTCACAAATATGATGCCTGAAAACTTACTTTTCCTTTTTTTCCTGAGCCCCTGGCCCTCGCATTAGGATGCATAAGGCCTCATTTGAAACAAATTACTTTTAAAACCAAAGCTCTTTTCAGCCCCAGGAGATGTACATGATTAGAGAGTTACTAAGCACTTTAACGCAATCGCTCAGGCTGTAAGAAAGAAATATATTAATGGAAGGAGATCAGCAAGAATCAATAATTTGCTGGAAGACCTCAGAGAGAGGAAAAGAGGTCCCTCTGGCTTTTAATTTTGGAATCAGCATTAAGATGTGCTGAGTACTCACGATCCTCATGAGATTGGCCTTTCGTTATTAACAGCGAATAGGATGATTTTGTTTGTAAAAACGTACCTGACAAGGATGGAGGGAAAAATGTTAAGATTTAATTCTTGAAATGATTTGAAGAAGCCCCCGAGTCGATGACATCTTAAATAAATTCAGTTGCATGGATGAGAGTGGTTAAGGCAAGCAAAACATTAACAGTGATGTAGCTGCCTGTTCTGTGGCTGTGAATTTTTGAGTGACATACCAAAAATTATGTGATGTCTCCTCCTCCCAATACAATTATCTGTATGATCTAATAATTACATGTCTCATATAGTGTAATCTGGAGTTTTCTGAGAGCACATTTCCCAGTGCTTCTGCAGCTGTAAAGATGATCAAATAATAGAGAATTTGACCTGAATTTTCTAGTCTGAACCATAATGCAAAACTGGAGTCTCTCTCATTTGTGCTTTGGTGCAGGGGATCTGTTCATGCACATGCACATAAATACATGTGTACATGTATGGAATCACACACAAACATATATAATTTTTTTTAAAGGTTGCAATCAGTGGTATATGGCCCCAGAAAAATGTTCTGGCACAAAGAGATTGTGGAACTACTGCGCCAAGTTCCTTCTTCCTAGATTTAATATTTTATGTTACCCCTACATAGTGGCTACATCTGTGATAAGCAATAGTTTACGGCATTGCCACGTTGTGGTTGAAAAGAAGAATTACTCCCATGTTGCAGGTAAAGAAGTGAGAAACAGAAATATTAAGGACTCTTGAAATCATTTGGAAACTTGTGACAAAGTCAGTACTAAAAATCAGAATTAACTGAGTATCATTTCAGTATCTTAGCTATATAATCCTTTCAATATGTGAGAAGTTCCCTCTTTCTGAAAATCCTCAATGCATTAGAAGAATGTTACAGACTTTTCACACTGTCAGGAGGAGTGACAGAAGAAGTTACATGGTTTGGTCTAATGTTCCTTTATTATGAATGTGTTCAAATGTACAATCTGAACTAGTTTTATCTCCTGTCTAATCCTTCTGTTGCGTAGGACTATAGGTTACTTATTCTGCTGGAGGGGAATCCTTAATGGTATGTCTGTACTTGAGCAAGTTCTTCCACGAATATATACACACTGATATTTTTATCTCTTTCGTTCTCCTCTGACCAGTTTCTTAGATTTTATCTGACTAGTAGGCAAAACAATCACCAACAAAATAGTAGTTAGTAGTTTTTGTAATGCTCAAACACTTCAAGGCAGTAACAAACTCGACGGGTAACTGCAGCATTGCAGAGAGCCAGATTCATATGAATATGCTTATTTAACACTGTAGCAGCCAAATTGGGTCCACAGTGAGTATAAACAGGGATCCCATTGACAAATAGCTTCATTATCCCCTTTGGGCCAGGCCTTCTTCCCCTCAGTCTTGATAAGTAGACTTCCTGTGCATTCACCCAAAACCATTGCTCTCAACTGTAACCTCTATTTTATTTATTTATTGTTGTATGGAGAGGTTTATATTTGGAAAGCAGAACGTAACTAGTGTCGCATTCTTTGTGCCTTGCTGTTATTTTCTCTCTTAGAAGAACATTCAGCTCTATTTTATACTTTTTCTGTGGTCCCTTATGCTCTAGCTGAGTTTTTTTCAACACCTAATATCACTTTGCATTACATTGGCTTACAAATCAGTGTGCATCCTGATGACCTACATTAAACCTAATGACCCTTCTTGTAGCCAGAGAAAATCAAATCAATACGAGGACATGAAGGAAGTACAAATTCCATTTTAGACTTGAATATAATAAATAGAAACAGATGTGTCACAGAGGTTACTGAGTCGAAGTTAAATCTACTGAGCAAAAACATGGGAGCTCCAAACTGAGTCTTATAACAATTTGATTCCTAAGGAAGTGGAAAAAAATCAATAGAAAGTTAGTCATCCATTTTCACAGATGCCCTACTTTTAGTTTCTACCTTCCTGGCCAAGTTTCTGTCACTATTAGGTGGATCAGACTGGCATTTGTCTCTAAACATAAATAAGAGTTGTTCTTGTCCTTGTATTTCTGAAAGCTGTTTCTTATGTTATATGGGATCGTCACTCTGGTGTTCAGATAAATAGTCCACTTTATAATTTAATAAATGCTTTAGCAGAAATGGTTTTGGTATAGTATAGTTAACAGGTATTTAATTTCTCTCTTCTTTCTCCTTTTGCATAGACATGTTCCCTCATTTCCTCTACTTTTTCCAATGTGCACACACATGCACGTACATAAAATCCCTTGTGTGTTACAGTGGCTGATGATACACTGTGATTTCAAGATCTTTGTTTTATCACTGCCTTTCTTTTGGCGGGTAAACACACTCCATAATACTTTATGTATGGTGACAAGGCAAAGATACACTAATTAGAAAAAAAATCCTCTCTGCAGCGTACAAGAGCCATTTTGGCAGCAGAAAGAATGAAATTACGTGCAGATCAGCTAAGCTGTGGTGATGGAGACATTAATGGAACATGGTGTGGTGCAAAATCAAGCTCTTTATTAGCCCTTCTTGTGCTGGGGTGTTGAATCAAGGTAAAGAGCAACTGGTTTTACTCTCCATTTTCTGATCTGTTTCTCCTCACTTCAGATCCGTGGCTGATTTCTGTTGCATTAGAATATGAAATTCTTTACACAAAAAGACACACATAGCAGACAGTATGCAGGGTTTGCAGCGAGCTATATGCAGGTTGTTTTGGTTTGGTTTTAGTGGGTTTTTTTGTTTGGTTTGGTTGTTTGGTGGTTTTTTTTGTTTTTTCTGGAGGTTAACAAGGCCATCTTGAAAGCTTCTGCAACCTCCGTTCCTCCCTGGGGCTGGTAACTCTCTGAATCCTCATGTGCTGGCAGGCTTGTGCTACTCCAGCAGGTAGAGATGAACTTTTCTGAGTTAATGCTTTCTTAGTTTTATTGTTTACACCACCGGGCTTGGAGTACTTTGTAAAAAAAAAATAAAAAATTCGAGAGTTAAAAATTTGTTTTTCAGCTTCCCTACTCTTCTTAATCTGAGATTTAATTACTTCCTATGATGCTTTTAGTGTAAATGTTGAAGCATTTGTGTATGTAAAGAAGGACTTTTGAGCACAAACACTGTAAACCAGCAAGGCAAATAGCAACTCAAGCCAGAGTAAAGGATGAATTTCATGCTGTTGTTGTGATTATATGCTTTCCGGACTTCAGTAGCTGAGGTAAATTTTCCATTGCAAATCCAGTTTTCAGCATCTCTGAAGAATAATGTAGTTCATTTCAGGAGAAGGAAAGCATTGATGGTAGATTTAGGAAAGCACTGATGGTAGATTTAGGGATGGAGTAGAGTTTTTGCCCCTTTGTTTATTTGGTTTTGGTTTGATTGGTTTTGCTTCTTGGTTTAATGAAAAGGTGGGGAGGATTACTATTATAATTTTTTATGTTTTTCTTTTTTGTTGTGGAACTTGTAAATATTAAGATTAAGCCCTAACCTTCTGAAGCTAACATCAAAATGTGATATTTAAAAACCATACATTTCCTTTTAAAGAAGCCTTGGTTTTCATACATCTGAAATAGCACATGCTAATGATGCCACAATTATTTTAATTGCTGAGAATATGATCTTTTTGTTATTCGCTATTTGCAATGTTTGTTTACAGCCTAGCTTCATAATAGGAAGGACTATATTTTTCTGAAATAAGTCTGATTTTGAGTTAAAAAAAAAAAGCGAGAGTTTATACTGCAAATTTTTAATATGTGAAAAGTTAAATGGTAGCAACAATTGAAAAATGTGTATGTGAGACTTTGCTGTGCACATAACTGCACTGATCTGGAACTATTGCTTTATGTTGTATTATAACAATACTTCGTGGTGTTCTTGCCAGTGCTTTGCTTTGTACATCGGTAAATCTTAATTAATACTAAGATAGATATCTCCCAGAGTTGTTCTGAAATTTTTATGTCATAGACTCTAGTGCTCATTCAAGCCTTTTGATGGTCTATGTTCTGTGCTTCTCAGCAGTGTCACACCAATTTCTGCTGAAAAGTAACCATCAGCAATAAAGTAATTGTCCTCTGATTTTTTTTAATAAAAAAAACCAAAAAACCCCAAAAATATAACTCTGGGAGGATGGAGGAGGCATTTATTCTGTTTGCAGAGGGGCACATAAATTGTGTAGTGTCTCTTAATCATTATCTTGTGTATACTTTTCTTGGGCTTATCTTTAAGTTGTTGCGGTGATTTATCAAAATGTCTTGATATTTGGGAGGTTACTGAAGAGTGATGGATTTTTGCCATTGCCTTTCTTTTAAGTTGCATAAAAAGCTGTAGCTCCATTTAAATGTCAGGCAAACTGAGCTTGACTTAAGCAGTTGAGCTGCAGTGCTTTTAGAAAATACAAGAATGTGGTCCTTAAAATCTTCCACATGCAAAATAAAATTGTTGATAAATTGTGGTCTTTGAAATACACTTGTATTTCACACAAGATAAAAATAGGTATCCATGGTAATTTTCCAGAGAAAATAGATATTTTTGATGGAGAAGCGTAAAAACTGTGTTGATAGAATTCTAGTCTCTGAATTTTAAGCTCCTTTTTATGCTCACGATGTGTCATTCTGAGCTAATTTCACTTGGAAAAGCACTGATTTTTGTGCTGCAGACAAGTAACAAAACCTTTGAACTATAGAGAGAAATACGAAGAGCTTGATATAGCACAGTGTGATATCTTCTAATAACTTATTCAGACTATGAAGTCCCAGTACTAGAGATCTGCAAACATATGGATTATTTCAGTTTGATTTATTTTTTTTTTTCCAAACTAAAGCTTTTGGGAGTTAATAAAATAAGGATTGTGGGTTTGTGTGTGTTTCTGTAGAAATGAAATCCTGAAGAGGAACTTTTGGGGGGAAAGAAGATACTTTTTTTTCCAAAAAAAGGGAAACTACTCCTTGTTTTGTTTTGTTATTGCTTTGAAAAATCTAAACAAGACCAACTAGTAAGAAAATTTTTAATATGAAAACAAAGGTGAAAAATGTTCTTTTTGTCTGCCTTACCAACAAACACACTAGAACAAACGTAGTTTTTCTTCAAAGCTTTCCTAATGCATTTTATGAGGAAAGCATCTTACACTGATGTAATAGAAAGAAATTGACAAATTGCTAAATTTAATGCATATAATTGTGTCCAGAGCCGGTATTTCTCACAAACTGAAATGCCCCAGGCAAGTTCTGGAAAGCTTGGCAGCTGGCAGCGAAGGGAGAACTGGCAGAGGCGCTGGCCAGTGAAGGTCATTGCTCAGAGTGCCAGAGTGAGTGAATGGGGAAAGCCTGGGCTGAAGGGCTCACGTTGTCTTTCCAGACAAAGAACTGGGGTTCTGGTTGGTGTTTGTATGTTTACAGGATGTTTTTCTTTGGGATTGCAATGCCTAAAAAAAGCTTCTTCAAATTGATGTGATCGTTAAGTAATCTCATTGTAGTCTGCTGAAATTTGTGGGTGAACCTGGAGAGTCCAAGCTAACAGTTTTGAGGGGATGATGGGATCTACTGCACAAAAATATACACTAGTTTCATTTGAAATGGTAAGGGAGGAGAAAACTGCAGGTGAAGTAGAAGTGTGCTCACTTGATTAATGTTGTATGTTATATATGTTATATATATAAAACAATGTTTTGCACTTTGCTAACACACATTAAAACTGTTTAGCATGGGTTCAAATTTCTCCGGAACCAGAATTTTTTTCTGATCTGAAAAAGCACCTGTTGGATGAAATCCTGCTTCACCTAGTACTTGACAGCAATTTTTCCCATTGACTTGTGGAGCAGGTTTGGGGGGTACTTTTGTTTGGTTTTTTGTTTGGGTTTTTTTAATCTGTACCAATGTAGGAGTAAATGGTAGACCTAAGTCGTAAATCTTTATCCTTAAACTTTGACAGATAATAAGGATGACTCAATTTTTTAGTTTATCTTTTTCCACTGCTTCTCTCTTCTCTAATTTTCTTTTCCTTTCAAACTTTCAGACACATAGGTTGAGTTGCTTAGCGGGCAGAATAACATTCCATATCTTTGTATCTTCAAAAGCCTATTTCTCAGCAGAAGCATGCCTTGTATTTCAGTGTTTCCTTCCTGACTCCATTGCACAATTTAATGTAGTGTAGCTGATGGACTTCGTTTAAAACTTTGGAGCAAACTGACTATACTTTTGTTGCTCTACAAGTCTGATTCTCTCCTGTTAGATGGGAGACTTAAGATGAAACTGAGCAGGATAGTTATGACGTTTATTGATTAAGCAGCACATTTGTAAGAAATTAATGATACCTTAATTGAATAATAAACAAATCACTATTAGTAGTAGCATTGATACAGAACTGTATTTTGATAAAGTAATCCTATAAATGACATATATAAGCACTGTTGCATTGCCAGGTATTTGCTTTCCTCCTGCACAGGGTATTAAGGTACAAGTCTATTTCTCCTAGAAGGCACTGTCCACACAGAGTCTTTCAGATGTGGGCCTGCTGGAGGGTTGTCTCGCTTTTCCTCATGGACCCCAGTTCTTTTATATTGATACCCAAATTAGGCGTTTCTGGTGCTAACTTAGGCAGCAAAGCTGAGCAGGGACTACAGCTGTCCAAATGAAGGCAACTTTGCATCCCCAATACCTTTCTCACCCTATGGGTTGCAGTAGCTGCATTTCATCTGTTATTTGCTCTTTCAACATCATCATCTTGCTTTAGCCTCAACCCTCCTACCTGTTTCTAATTAGGCACTTGGAATTTCTTATCTTGTGTACAAACAGCTTGTAAGCCAGAGCAACAATATAAATCATTTTGTGCTCACACCGACTCCCTGCCCTGGAATAGTTCTTTAAACACTCCTGGTTCCCATCATGGGCCTGAGCCTTCATTACCTTGGAGGTCTCCAGTTTCTGCAGCACCTCTTTCTCACAAGTCTCACATCTTTTAAGAACAGTACTTAACAATTGTTTTCAAATTGATTAGCCTTTTAACTCATGTTAGATGCTAGTAAGAACTGCTGTCGTCATCATTTGTGCCCTTTAGAAAGGACTGAAAACTTGAATGTTTTTGGTATCCTTCTCATATAGCACCAGCTAAAAATGAAGTTGAAAATCAATATAGTTAAACAAGACTAGGCATATTAAGATCTCTGGGTAACTTTTCTGATCTCTATGGATCTGAATGTGTAATTGTCATTAATATTGATGGAAGTTATGGGCTCTAGCTCAAGGACATAAGACCCGATAGAAAATTAAATATTCATAAAAGAACGTCATAATTAGCATTCCAGGCAGCATGTTATTAAAAATTTGTGACTGTTTAATCCCTCCTTCGGATGTAATGGAAATATTTTCATTATGTTTTGGGCTAGATTCACTAGGAGAAATGGTTATGTAGAGAGAATTCTTAAAAAGATCCATTTATCTTCAGTCTGTAACTCTCACAATAATTATTTGTTTCCTCTATCCGTCCATCAGGTTACCAGGACGTGTATGAAATGGGATTGATGTAAATATTTTCTACCCTTTATCTAATTTTTTGGTTTTTACTAAAGGAGAAGTTCTGCTGCCTGTGATTTAAAAAAATGTTTTATGTTTTTTGAGGTTGACAGTGTGTGTTAGAGTGTTAACTGTTTTGAAGACAAGTATGGAGGTATTAGATTGTCCTGATTGATGTATAGCATAGATCAAATCCATGGCATTCTTACATTTTAGACTAAGGGAGTTTTTTAGTAGGCTATAATCCAGCTGAAACATATTTTGTGTTTTTATGTAAGTTTTATTACTTTAAGTACAGTTGTAGTAGCTGGAGCTTGTACAAATTATTTTCGGTCAACTCATCTTTGTGAACAAGATCATCTAATACTTGATCTTTTCCATTTTGATCAGTATCAACATGTCAGCTTTGATCTACTTCTTCCACGCTTGCTGTCAGGGCACTGCACAGGGCACTGTATGTGGTATCCATGGAATTTCCTCGCTGGTCTTTTTAAAATCAATCTATGCCTGCCTTGTATAAGACCAGCTGTTTGGAAAATGTAGGCGAGTGCGTTGAGAGTCCCTGCTAATCTTGTTTGCACGAGGTGGTGAAGAAACAGCATGTAATCTCCTCAGGTTCCTACTTCATCTCTTTTGTCTAACTGACACTAATGATAAGCATGTCATTTGTATGTATTTAAACTTTGCCAACCTGTAAATTATTCACCACATAAAATGCCAGTTTTACATTAATATCCCTAAAGATAATTATACCATCACAGTGCAGGAGAAAAATAGAAAAGTTCATTATAGCACAAACTGCCCAAGTGCTGGAGCAAAATGAGTTCTCATTTTTGTAGGAGTGAACTTGGTTACACTTGCAGGTTTTCTTTCATTGTTGCTCTGTAGTGTGAACGTTGAGAAAAACCCAACAAAGCACTCTGTAATTTGCGTTATTAAAAGTATGCAGATGATTTTGTAGACTCCAATCCTTTGGACGGATTAGGAAAGATCAATTTTTCTTTGATCTGAGTCTGTAGATAGGAACTACTTAATCTAGAAGGAAATGGTGTAGTCCAGAGTTTGAGTTTTGGACCCTAGGTGAAAACACCTAGTAGGAGGGATTTGTAATACAAATTATAAGATCTGTATGAATGGAATGTGAATAGGGAGGTAGGGCTGTGGAAGTACCAGAGGAAACAATGAAAGAAGGATAAATGAGGCAAGGTTTGATGGTGCCTAGAGCAGCAGGGTCACAGCACAGTTATCTGAAGGTTTTCAAGATCTTGAGATTGGAAAAACAAAAGTCAGAGTGAAATAATGGACAGACAGAAGCTGTTAGGAAATGATGAAGGGAAGATAAAGAACAGGACTGCAACCATCAGGCATCCAAATAATGAGACAAAACACTGAGTAAATAACCGACATTGTCTTACTCCCTTAGGGGTAGGAGAGAATGGAGAATTTAAAGGTCAGAATCCTTGTCAACTCTTAAAAGGTATGAATAGTGCAACCGTATCCTCTCCTTTTAAGAACAGCCGTGAAATGTTGATAGCTGGTGCCCCTCTGCTCCACCACAGTGTAAGTGGTAATGGACAGGCTACTTCAATGTATTTGTTTCTATGCCTGCAAATGTGTGAGAAAGAAAGTACAAGTGATTTTTTTTTTTATTTAATTAATTATTAAGCATTATCAGCTTCCTCTCTTGCAGAGGCTTTCCTATACTCATTTAGCTTTGTTGTCACAATATTGCTGTGATAGTCCAAGCAATTATTATTGTAGCCTCAAGAGTTGCCCTGCTTGGTTTATAAATAATTAAAGTTCTGCTTTACTGTTGGGGAGTCACTATAGTACAGACAGATGAACGGATCTGAGACAGACTTATGAATGACTTCTCTGTAATGTCTGTAATGCATTTTATGTAGTTACCACAATTACAGGTAAAAAGTGTGAAAATGTCAAAAAATTTCTCTGAAGACCAGCAAAACACAATTTTTTCCCCTCCTTACCCTTTCTTATTCAGTTGGCCATCTATAATTATAATGACTTTTAAAAATGTACTTATATAGCTAGCCTGGCTTGCAGAGTTTTCTCATATTTAGATGCGTAACCACAGAGCTCTTGCTGTAAAATGTATCAAATGTGGAATTGGGCTTTGCTCTTTGATTATAGTTTTCCAGTTACATGATAGTTATATGTTATAATTACAGATATCAAAATTAATTACAACATTTCAGTTACATTGTTTTATACAACGAAGCTGTTATTTACATGGCGTTGTAAAAATGCTTGGAAATATGTTGATAGAAAATATGAGAAAATTTCCCTTCTCCTGGAGTATTTGCTTGGGATTCAGTCAGCATTTGAAGAGTGAGGATGTTTGAGGAAACAAGAATATGAGCATAAAAGTCAAAATATGATTCAGTCCAGTGCCTGACTAAAGCAATGGCATACTACTTCTTTTTTTTTTTTTTTTTTAATATAAGAAGCTTGATGAATGAAGAATTAGGCAAGACAAAAAAATTATTTCAGAACCTCCAGTTGTTCAGAGGTAGCTGCTTGAGCAAAAATCCCAGAGAGGCTGGGCTTGCTTTGATTATCTGGAAGTTCGGCGCTTTCCCTTCTTCAGCTACTTAGGTGCTGTTTTGATGGAACTACAAATACGTTCTATGTAAAGACAGCTCATACACACGTGTATGTTGTCTCTTTTCTGTTCTGTTTATTCATTATCTGTTCTTTGATGTTTAAGCATGGTGAAGACTATAGCATCCCTATATTTAGCATTTTATTTGTTTCATGATTTGATTGACTTTTTTTCTTTATGTAATATTGTCTTATTTGTGTGGGGATTTTTTAAGCCAGCTGTCATTAAAATAAATGAGGGTACTTTTACTCATTTGAATGGCAGTTAGTGTCAAAACAAAATTTGTTAGAATCTATTTTACCTTGTAATGAAACCTGCAATGCTATATTTGCTGCATAACCAAGAACATTATGAAAATTAACCACTGCACCTGCTCAGTACTTAATATTCATTCTTGCATAAAAATATCTAGCTCATTTCAAATATTTTCCTCACAACACCCAAAGACCTATTCTGAGGATGCTTGGTAGACAAATTCCAGTCATTTCAATTTTGGACCTCTCTTTTATTTCAGGAGCAGAAACAGCCCCAACTCAGGCTACAGTCACGTTTTGTGAGGGTTCAGGTAAGCAAACACATTTAATGATTTCAATGGTTTTCTGATACCTGGTTAAGATCTAAATCCATTCAGACAGGGACTCTGAAAATCTCTTCATAAAGCAAGCACCATCTCAAATTTTCTTCTCTTATTGCTGCTATGGAAAAACAATAGCATTTTGAGGTTAATGAATCCTTTCTCTAAATGAGATGTCACTAAGCAGATATTAAGTATACCAGAGTCTTGACAAGTTTTTATATATTTTAATCCCAAACCATGGTTACTTGCAGAACATTGACGATTACATAGCATTTCTAAATACACCTAATCCCCAGAGTCACTGAAGCTTGTGACACATTATAAGCATTCTTATTAAATCTGCAGAACTTCTGTCTGATTTTGCTTTGCCAGACTGTGCAAGCAGATAGCAGTCTGAAAGGGCAACAATATGTCTGTAAAGAGTAAGTGAGTAACGGGGAGAATTGAAGGAATACATGGTGAAACAGAGATGCTCTGGAACCATACCTGTATGTTCACTTGAGGTCAGATTACGCACATATATATGCATAGTACAAAAATGAAAAATCAAATTGTATTGCTGTGCCCGACTTAGTGTATTTGAGATGAACAGAGTGCAAATAGATTTTGCACCACAGCAGCCTCCGGTGCGGTCTGTGGACAGACCAGTATGCACGGTGTCACGAACGCATTTAGCAAGCACAGGGTCTTGCTTCATGATAGAGCACATCTCCTCAGGAAGATTCTGGGACAAACCGAGTTTTCTTTTAAATGGTGCCGTTGCAGCTCTGCGGACGCTGACTTTACGATGCAGTTTTCCCTTGTCTGTGTTTTTTGGTAATGACAACATTACTATTTTATTGTTAAGGTGAAATACGCATCCTTATCTTGCACTGCTGATAACTACTCTTTTGTTTATGGATTTGTGCGCGCAATCATATGGATGATTTCCTTTAGTTCTTCCACGTGAAAAACAGTTGTTAAACTACCGCTCTAATCTCAGGAATACTACTTCCCCCTCCCCCTTCGTTTTTCAAAGTGCTCTTCAGTTTCTTCTAGTTGGTATTTTTTTTCTTTTTGAAATCTGGTAGCTGTAGAGGCATCTTGCATCTCTGCTTCCTACCTTCCGTTTGGCCAGTGATTAGTTCTCCTTTCTGTTGTTACTTGGGACAGTTTCTGTGGCTAGATGAATTTACTACTACAGCTTTTAATTCATGCCTCCCAACACTACAATTGGGGCTTGTAAATATCAATTAAAAGAAAGAAATCAATACCAAGGAACTCATGTCTTCAAAACGTGATCTAAATCACACTTAGAGCAACTTCACTGATTTTGCTCAGAATATATTGAAAATTCATTCCAGAATCTTTTGGTTTTTCTAGTTAAAAATGTAAGCCTTTTTCCCTCTTATTTCTAACATTATTAAGAGCTTGGTAACCTATAGCATAGAAATTAACTTTTAATTGACCTGTATTGGGGGGGTTTGAAATGCCTTATTAGTCTACTTTTTACGTACATTGATAAGTGAATATGGAACCTGCAGCATTTGTCTTAGAGGAGGCCATATGTAGCAAAAAGTGCACCCCATTTGAACAGAGCAAACAGGTAAATTTTCTTACGTACTTAGTTTGAGAATGAGAGGGAATGAGGAGCAAAAGTGAGATTTGAGGGGTTGAAGTGTTTGGTGCTTGAGGTCTTTCTGATAGCTGGCTGGAGGGTATAGCTTTTTTCATGTGTTGTTCATAACCAAAAAACCACAAATATCCTTATGAGAACAGGAAAGGAATATTGGCCTCAGTTATCACCTGCAATATACTGCATTTTAGGAAGCTAGAAAACGAATAAATGCTACTTCCAGCAGTGGCATTCCATAATTAAATAACTGGACAAAATAACTCAGGGAAAGAAAGAGAGAACCACTTTCCTGAATGCCTTTTTTTAGTGAAAAGTGATGCCTTTTTTTGGTGAAAACCAAACTTTTTTCCATAACTGGAAAACAATTTCACTATATTTCATGTGAAAAAAAATAATAAATCTATAGGGTGAGTAGGATTTGTGTAGAATTTCCTTTCTTACTTCCCTGTTGTTTTTTTTTTTTTTTTCCCTTTTTTAGCCTGCATTCTTCCATGAAACTTGTAAAGCAAATTAAAATTTGGGGATATTTTAATGTATTTTTGCTGTAAGGATAATCTATCTATTAACCTAGGAAAACTTTACAATGAAATTTATGTTGCTTTATATAGAGACACACAGATACGTGCATGCACACACAGAGCATAAAATACCAGATAACATGTTTCATGCTACCAATGCTATTTTGATTCAGTAACAGAGCATTTATTTTTTAAAAAATCATGCAATAAACCCTGGAAAATAAGATCATTGAGTACAGTAAGGAGTCTAGTAAGACTACACCCGCAAAGAAATTATCATGATAACTTTAAGAAGTCATAAAGTTTTCTGACAAATTCTCCTTAATTCAATTTTATCTGTTAAGTATACTAATGGAACTGTGTTTTAATGGTCCCAATAAAACTTTCCTTTTTTTTTTTGTTGTGTCAGTAAAACAAAGCATGGAAGAAAGCTAAGCATGGCACAGGAGTAGACTCTGTGCCATCTGCTGAACCATAACTAAATTAGGAAAAGTAGTCCTCACAATTGGAGGGTTGTTGCAAGATGTGTCCTTTGAACAGAATTAGGTTTTGCCCGAATTAAATTATGCACATGAAGAATGATTATAGGCAAGCCCCAAGACTAGAAAAGATTAATTATGGGCCTATTATTAGAAGCTTCTTTTGCATAATCCTATTAGTTTGATCATAAGTTCATTTTTCCCCATATGTGTGGGAGCATATTTACTAATTTTATGTAATTGAATACACTACTATTTATTTTGGGTTTTTATGTTGGTTTATTTTAGCTTTATTTGCCAACATCATTTCAGTCTCTTCTCCCTCTTCAAAGATGGATTTACTGTAGATATTACACAGAACAGTTAATTATGAGGAACAATTGACTATACAGAGCATTAAGTGTCTTCCCCTGATAGTGACTTACTCTATTGGTACATTGGGGTTATTAAAAAACAAACCAGTGTAAAAGGTTGAGTTTGGCACTTTGAGATTTATCACATGGTAGATGAACAATTATTGCAATCTCACTAATGTGATTGGCTCTGACTTCTGCCTTCAGGTAAAAAAACAGTTTATTTGGCTGGCACAGTACATTTCTTAGAAACTATAGAGTTTCTCTTTTAAAAAATGAATTGGATCAAACACTGTATTTTAAGCATTTGGTTTTCTCAAGGCAAGAATATGAATCTGTTTGGCTTATTGTATTCGTACCATGCTTGACATCTTCTGGCTGTCAGACTGTAGGTAGATTTCATGCAAAACTCTCATTCAAGATGCTACAGCTTGTGCCGTGCTAATGTACCGGAGGCAGATACTTGTTTGTAGAGAATACTAATGGCAGTATCAGGGAAAAGATTAGGAAAGTAATTGTTTTATATATTCAGTGCAGGATATGGATATGGACATAATGAACTGGACTGGGCATTAACTTCTTAGTGTATGGAAGTCATCTGTTGAGGGCACTTAGACCGAAGGTTTCAGAGGGGGAGGAAACCTAATATTTAAATAAATGTATCACAATTTTACAAGCAAGAAGTAGAATTTAAGTTGCACAAATCCAGATATTTTCTTAGGTGTTGATGGTACTTTCAACCTTAATCTGGAAAATTTCTTTTGGAAGTAGATATCATATCATATAAAATGGAAGCAAGGGCATGGTGTCCTGAACGGCTGTCACAGGTTGAGAGCACTCCAGGTAACAACTGAGGTCACGCTGAAAAGGAGGGGACAGATACAGGCTTGGTTGGAGCTATAAGCAACAGAAGAGTTGCAGCCTTTTTTGTGCTTCTCGTCATAAGTAAACCCATGTCTAGAGCTTCGAAGGTAATTGCAAGTATTGCAGTGAAGATCTATCTGTGCAACAGCTGTTTCACATTTAATATCTGCATATTAATTCTTTTCACTTGAAACTGTCTTTCCTGGTTTTTGTGCAAAATTCACCCCTTGAGAATAGTCATGATCTGTAGTCTGTGGAAGGACTTCTTTATCCTGGTGCTGTTTCTTTCCTTGAGGCTGAGCTAGATAATATGAAGAAAATAGCTCTGTGAAATACATCCTCCCCACCCCCCTTACCCTTTCTTTCCACAAAAAAATACTTGACCTTCCTGTTTTGCCTTAATAGAATGTGCCTACCTGCAGATGGAAGTAACATAAGATATAGCAGGATTAATCAAAACGTAATATATCTGTTTCCAAATGATTGTGTGTTTGCGAGATTTTTATGTCAGGGAGAATAAAAGCCATAGGTCTCTAGTTCTTGAAATTTCAAGGATTTCTTAGGTAGTAAAGTAATAACTGAATGTTGTTTGCTTTGGGCCAGCTTGTTTCCTGAGTGCGCTCTAATATTAAAAAAGAATAAACAAAATCCACCTTGCTTATTATCATCTAAAAATGTTTACAAAATTCACCTGACTAGCCATCAAACCAAGAAGCTTTTCTGTTGTGTTGCTGGTGAATAGAAACTGTTGGCTCATATAAACAGGAGAACTACATCTATTTCTTGTTCCCAGCAGTAGAATCAAACAATTCCCAGTGTAACCTCTCTCTTGCCATCTTCTCAGTCTTCTCAACATATATTAGTCACTGCTGAAAGAATACACATATATTGTGTATATACATACCTATATAGTACATACCTATA
>JAOXNO010000078.1:23459712-23481533 GCA_028565335.1 Limnodromus scolopaceus | reverse complement strand
TACATACCTATATAGTACATACCTATAATTATACCCTGAAAAAGCATTATAGTGATGGAGAGACTGCCCTGACCAGTTTTGGTGATGCAGCAGTAGCTGTTACACAGCCAGTAAACAGAAGAGCTGTTTGGTAACTATCTGGTTTTCAAATACCATCTACAATACAAATCCTATTTTAGAGGTTAAATTTCCCCAAGCAGTTGGAATTAGCGGGAAGAAATCTTTGGTCATATCCACTGTGGTCTTTGTGGCAGGGATTCCTGCTGCCTAAAAAAGGAACATTACATCTAGTGTGAATGAACGACTGTGGAATGAAAGGAGGCAGGGTAAAACACTATCCTGTCCCATCAATATTTTTGTCCTGTCTATCTCTCTCTAGTCCTTTTTTCTGGTTGAGTCTGGGGTTGATTTTTTTTTTTCCCCTTCTGGCTTGGAAGCAAAGAACTAGCCTGGGCTCTGCTCATGGCACATTGGGAGGACAGAGGCCAGTTGTCTGGACATGCAATGCTATTTTTCTTCATTTTTGTATGTTGCTTGCTTTTTGGGGGGTTTTTTGTTTGTTTTTTGGTTTTGTTTGGTTTTTGCGCTTTGGAGCTGTGGGTATGAAAACTAAGACTATTGTTTCGGGCAGTCCTTTAACACGGGGTACTTACCTTAATGAATAAAACCTACTTGCAAAATTTTGTCGAGACAAAGTACAGAGCACCATCGTAAGAGAAAGGGCTAATTGTTTTCTTAATTTTCCTGTGCTCACTGTCCTGAAGGAGACATTACTGCTTGTCCTGAGGTGTCTCTGGCTGAAGCTTCTTGAGTTGAGAGTTCAAATGGATTTTCCTCTTCAAGTCTCACTATATTATTTCATTGTAGTGGATGCCTTGATTTCTTTTCTGTTTGCCTAGTAAAAGCTCTGCATTGAGAATGGCCTGTCTTCAGTTTGCTATTCTTTCTCATTAAAGCAAATAATTGCTTTTGTGTGTTGGCTTTTCAACATATTCCCATAACTGAATGTACTCCCTACTGTATCTGGAAATGACATTTTAATACATAGAGCCATACTGAATTAGTATTAGCTTCAGATGAGTGAAGATGGGGAGGAATAACGTAAGCTTTAGAAGTCTGTATACCTGTGACTTCACTGTTACACCGGATAAGCCATCGATAGCAATTCTAGCCTGGATGTCATTCCAGAGATTTCTCAGTGATTTTGTGGAGATCACTTATGGGCTATCTATATGGAGTTGTAAATAAGACAAAAACTGGTGGGAGGGGATCAAACAAAACAAAGACAAAACCGCTAACTGCTGTCCTTGTCAGATCACAGCCTTGATCTTGCGGAGAGCAGTGTGTGTGTGTGTAGAATTCAAGGCCTAGGTTCCTGCATATCTGTGCTAAATGTTCTGATAAATAAGTATGGCATCATTGAACAATATAGCATATTGCATGCCTCTTACTTTTCCAAATAAAGCATGTTCTTGAAGTCAATATTGCTGGAGGTGCTGTGCTGTACCTTTAATAGGCAGGGTGGAATATCTGTGTAACAGTTTTGTGCTTGCCTAATCCCAGTGGGACTGGAGAGCTCCCAGACATAATTTAGGGATTTCTGCAAGGCTGTTTTAATTTAATTTAATTATGACTGTCTTGTTAACTTCTGTAGCAGAATAAGAAATCTTTGCAGTATTGCATGGCACGTGTGCCCAAGTTTAATGTACCCTTGAATGCTGTGATGCTACTTGAAAGCTATTTTCTTACTGTAATGAAAACAGTTGCCAATAGATCAAATGATCATTTTGTAAATTGCACATTTTAAATATCAAAATTAGGTGGGTTTTACTCTAGCTTTCCCTCCTCATCTGTGAATACGTAACTCAAGCTGAAATGAACAGGTGACCAAAGGTTTGCATTTTTTTAATTTGTCAGTTGTATTTCTTCAATAACTACAGTGAAGATAATGTGTAGAGTAATGATAATTCTGTTTCCCCAAGAGGAGAATTAACTCTGGGCGTATGAAGGCAAAGCTTATTACCGAAGAGGAGCTGAGTCTTCAAACTGAAGGAATCAGGAAGCAAATCTGTGACTGTGGAGAGTATTTACACTAGGGAGAAGCCCCAGAACAACTGTTTTAGAACTCTTTTATACAGCCATGTTAAAAATCACGTCACAGTGAAATTTGTATGACATAAAATAATGTGACATCAGGAGAGGTGCTCATTTTTCTACCAGCCGTCACCACTAGAAAATTCTCAGAATTGATAGGCATCTAGTGGTGCTGTTTGTTCCGTTTTAAACTTTGATAAGAAAAGTAGAGCAAACCTTGATTAGAGACGTCCTCAGCTGAATTAACCCATTATTATTATTTTAATAATTTGAGTTAATTCTAGATATACTATTTAAAAAATACCAGAAAGAACCAGTTTTCTTAACATTACTATCTTTGTGCACGTTTGGTTTAGCGTGGGGTTTCTTTTTTGTTGGATATGAGGTGAGGTGTTGCTATGTACTTTGGGATTTTTATAGGCACTCAACATTGCGGTAACCTATTTCAGTAGAAGTAGCAATAGGTTGACATAAAGAGCTTCTAAACATCTCCTTTTCTCTCTAGCATAAAGTTTCTTGGGTCCTATGCTACAATCAGTGGAGGTTCTCTTTCACATCTGTGTCAGAGAGATTCCCTTACTTATCGGCTTGGTCAGTTTGCTCTGCTCGTATGGGTCTCTTCCACAGCAAGCAGAAAGAAAAATGAGAGGTAGAGGGATTTTTTTGTGAAAATGATTTAATATGGAAGTATAATTGTTAAACTTCAGAGTTTAGCAGCATGATTTATAGGTAGCAAAATATTACCTCTGTTTTATGGAATTAGATTTTAAGTTGATGTATCTAGACGAAATAATGGTTTTTTTTCCTTACTGATGACACAACAAGATATAATTGATAATATGTTAAAGGATGAGTGAGTATATTCTTGTGGTGGAGGCAGCAAGTTTATCTTGCCTTTTTTTTTTTGTTGTTGTAGAAAACTCTAAGAAACTAACAATATTTGTAAAGACTCAACTTGCTTTTCAAGTCCAACTGTAGAAATGTAACAGCTTAGAGGGCCCTTGGAGATCTTCCAACTTACCCATCAAATAAACCTTTATTCCTCTTAAACCAGCTGTTAGGAAGCGGAGAGAAACATGATGTTTTATGATGCTGATTAAAGCAGTAATCTAGAGTCTGCTTTATTCAACGTATAAAGATGTGCTGATGAGACAGTGATAAGCAGTCAAATTACTGCCTCAGGTTAACAAACCTGCAATCAGTTATAATTTTTTTCACCCCTCTAGTGGCTTTTTTTTCTTAGACTTGAAGAAAACTGCATTTTAGTCTAACCAGATGTTTAATCATTTTTGTTTGATCATTGCTAGATATTCAGTGACAAGAGATTTCAGTGTTTGAAGGCCTGACCTTGAATTCTTAAAATCACTGATTTTGATACAAACTTGGTGTGTAAGGAATGAGAACTCAGTTGTTGATTATGATTGCTTTAGCATCTGGAAACCACAGAGAAGTCTTTAAAAGTAAATTGATTGCATTTCACACAAGTACAGTAATCTGTCCAAATGTATGAAATTGCAGGCTCATGGCCACAGATGTTTTAATTTAGTATAATATGTTGAACAGCTTTGAGGTCTTCCTTTATGTAGATTTCAGTGCTATAATAGCTTTGGGGTTTGTGCTAATTCCTCAGTAAAAACTGTCCTTGAATTTATATTCTCTAACAGTATTTGTATTTTGATGTAGCTACTATTTTTAATCCACATCAATATAATAAATATAATCTTCTGCTATATTTTCTTTTAAAAGTCATTTAGAAAAAAATAATCTCTCTTTTCATTCAAGTAACTTTTCATGTAGCTGCTGTTTTCTTTATATATGTGGATTAGGTACTAGTAATAGAAGAATTCTGTTTTTTCAGGTCAGCAGAGGTACTTAATACTTTTCAGCTTGCCTTTTGAAAAAGAAGTCTGTATGAATGAATGGCGAGAAGTACAGCTGAAATGTGTTGTCACTTCCAAATAATTTAAGAGTTGATTGATTTAGCTGGTTCAGTCCAAGAACTTTTTCCCAATCCCATTAAAAAAGCACATTCTGTAAGTTTCAAAAGATTGCCCAGTTTCTTTTCAGAAATATCATCAATCCAAATCCACGAAACCTGACTTCTCAGAAGAAAAATAGGGGCATCAGCTGCAAACACTCTACTTAAAGCCTGGTTAAAAATCTGTTTTAATGAAATGGAAAGAAAAACATATTTCTAGATGTCTGGACAGCAGAATGTATGGCAACTGTTGAGTTAGGCAAATACGTCCACCACCCTAATCCCCATTTTATGCTTAGCGAACATATCTTAGTAGGATTGGCCATCTTTCCCTTTCCTGCTTAACAAAGGTAGAGCTGATTGCAAATATCCCTTCAATGCAGAATAGCTGTTGTAACTTACTTTGGAATGCTTGGACTGATGAGTGTTCTGATAGCCACTGCATCAGGTTATTGCATTTGCATGCAGTATAGGCTAAGGAGATAGATAGAATTTCTGTAAAAGAAAAACAGTGGAAGATCATAGTCTTTATAGATTACCATAAATTCATACCTAGTAGCCCAGAAATCTCAATGTTGGAGGTAGGAACCTATAAGTTTGTAGAAGAATGGAAAAAAACCCAAGTTTGAAGTCTGACTGACTAGACTCTATAGGAGCTTTATTGTGTTTGATTTTTAAATTCCTTCAAGAGCTGACCAAGAGGTATGATTTGTCTCTACAGCGTTTTGATTGTAATCTGCGCTATATAAAGCCAGATTTTCCAAAAAAACTCCCCTGATCCGTTGCATGTTAGTAGATGTGGACTTTGGAGTTTTTTTCCAGAACGTAATAATGAATTTACGTTAGTAAAATAACTTCTAGAATATAAAATTCTTAAATGCAATGTCAATAACAAAAAAAAAGTTGTCCCACATAGCCAAACTGTTTTCTGTGTTTGAAATTTCATTGGCATGAGACGATGAAAATGGACAAAGGAAAACCTAATTCAGTCTAGAGCTCTCCTGCCACATAGGTATCTGATTTAAAGTTTTTGGAAGTTAATTGGAAGACTCTGT
This sequence comes from Limnodromus scolopaceus, assembly GCA_028565335.1. NCBI lineage: Eukaryota > Metazoa > Chordata > Aves > Charadriiformes > Scolopacidae > Limnodromus > Limnodromus scolopaceus. The sequence goes on along the minus strand of JAOXNO010000078.1, from coordinate 23,476,406 downwards.
TGCATTTGATTCAGTGAACTCTTGGATGTAAACTTGTCTGAGACTATGAATAAATTACTTGTAGTTTACCAAATAACTAATAATTTTGCTAACTTCTGAACTGGTTATATATGAACATAGGCTAGATATTTTCAGTGATATTTTTGGGTAAGTCTTTTATTATGTGTAATTGATTATTGCAGTCTTCTGTACTGTAGCAACACAAAAGATCAGGACTAAGAAATGGATCAAGTTAAGGTTTAGGACGGGTGTCAGAATTTGGACACGAGTGCTGCTTTTTACATCACCTCTCATCCTCAGAATTGTAATAGTTTTCAAGATTTTCAAACTCTTCTTGCACAGAAGTCAGCTCTTAACTGCCAGAATCTGGAGTCTAGGGCTGCTCTGAAGTCCATTGTAGTACAAAAATATATAGAATTTCTTTTTTGTATGGAAGCCATAGACGGTCATTTGATGCCTGATTCTTCATAGCAGACAGGTTAGTCTTGGTAAAGGCCACCCATTTGGGCAAGCATATTTTACTTTTAGTACCCATTAACTTCCAAACAAATATAATTTAAGTTGTGGCAGAGGTAGATGGAAATCTGCCATTTCTTTGACTGGAAATTCATTAGTTTGTGGTGGGGTTTTTGTGTGTTTGTACTGTCAACCAGGTCAGCTCTGTGGAAACGTGAAACTACTGCTGGGATGGGAGATGAGGAGTAAATTAAAAGCTACATTCTCCCCTGGCCTCCTCTTCTCCCTTCCTTCACTCCATGTCCACCCCAACCCCCACCCCCCCCCCAAAAAAAAAAAGAAAAGAAAACAGACTTTTTGCATGGAGAAGGACTGTATCTTGCCTCTGGAAAAGCAGGCAAAAGCAGTCTGATGTAGTTTCTACACAAGGCGTGGTTCATAGTAGCCATTCCATCCAAAATAAAAAGGTCAGGTCCTATCTGCTCTGTTGGCAGCAGAAGGAGACTGTCAGGCAAAAACCTCAGTGACCATTAAGGATTCTTCATGGGACTACAAACTTTGTTGGTATCTCCATCACCTCCCAGGCTTGTATGGTTTCTCCAGTAATGTGTGTAAGGTGGGGAGGTAAATGATCACAGCCAGCTTGTTCGGGGCTGCATTCCTTATTCTGGCAGGGATTTCAATAGTCCTTATCACCAGAATAATACAAGATGACTGCTATGTATGAATTGATGAAGTGATCCATTTCCTATTGCCTTGTTCAGTACCATTTAGCTGCATAAACATAATACGGTATTATGTAATGTGTGGTCCATTGTAGTCCACGGATGGATGAGTATGCGTTTGTGTATGTAGGCGGCGCGGATGCTACTTCTGTCAGTGGTCATTTAAGATCATATTATCTAAGCAGGCCTAAGACAGGACACTTGTGAGGATAACTGATTTGTAGGCAGTAAGATCAATAAAACAATGCCCTTTTTAAAATAACATCCTGTTGATATTTAGAGATTTTTTTTTTTTTTAACACAAATAAAAGAATAAATGTTTTTTTGATCCTGAAATGGTATGCACAGGCAAGCACTCTGGTGTTTGGTTTGTTGGGTTTCTTTGGAGGTCAAAAGTTTGGGAATAAGGTAGTGAGGTTGTTTAATGTAATAGAAAGTGATGTGCAGATTTCCTAAGAATTGAAGAACTGTTTGCAGCAAAGTGAGCAACGCAGTTCTTGTTTTCAAGGACGCTGGCAGCAAAAGTAGTCCAACATAGGAAGTCAGGCAAGTACTTCTTTATTATTACTCAATCCAGGCTGTGCTGGAACTTCATATATAGATGGAACATGTTTTCCCTGTGGTGATATATATTTTGTATGAAACGCTCTTCATACTTGTGGCAAACAACTTAAAATGCAGTCCATTTTAATGTGGACTATCAGAAAAAGTTTAAAAGCAGAAAAAGTTGACTGAGGATGACTGAAATTTTTTTGGTATCTGCATTGACATTTTTTTTTTCTTTAAAAACGTTGCATTTATTTTGAATATTGTTTTACCTTAATTACTTTTGGAAATAAAACTAGCATTTATTTCATTATCTAATACTAATTGAGTTTGTGCTGATACCAAGATCTTGAAATCTGGGTGAATAATTTCAAGTTGCAAAGATAAGAACTGCATGTAGCAATTCCAAATGAAATAAATAGACAATAATGTTTAAAACAATATCATTTCTTACTTAACCTTTCTAATCTCATACAGGAACAAAAAATATGAGGCCATGAGAAATAAAATGCTGTCTACATGAAATCAACAGGTGTTTTTTTCCTGATAATCTTCAGAAAGAATCTTTTGTACTGAGGTGTAGGGGTGCCTGTAGGGTGCCTCTCCCACTCCCCTCCAGCCTTGGCAAAGTGAGGTAGCCGCATGAAAATCTCTGCTGAGCGTGGGTGTAAACACTATGTGTAAATGGATAGCCCTCAAATGCTGGAGAAGTGGGTGTAAAACTCCAGGAAGAGGGGGCGGTGTAAGCTTGGTACTCACGCTTCGTGTTGGGGGGTGTGCATCTCTGTGCGATTAGGAATTCTTGGAATTACTAACAGATGAGTATTTAGAAAATTAGAAGTATTAACGTTTTGTAAATGTTGAATACTGTTGTTTGGCTGGTTTATTGCAGTTATTGATCCTGAAGATCTAGTTCACCAATTCCAGTTAATTATGCCATTAATGAATCAATAAAGTGCTCCAGTTCTGACTGGACTTTAAGAGAAACAAGCAGTTTTTCCCTGCAGCGGTGAGGAATCTTTCATTAAGTTCAGTAAGTGCACACATAGGAATGTTTGTTTTCATAAAGTGAAAAACTGCTTAACACAAATGTTTATACTTTAGTTTTTGTAGCTTGGCAATGGGTTTGAAAAGAAACCAACAAGTTCTAAGTATCATCTACTTTAATGCTGCATCTTGTAAGCTTCAGGAGTCCAAGGACAGTCTGCAGTCAGTCTTTTCACATGTGTTACCCTGTATGACTAAGAAAAAATCGGAAAAGTCAGTCACTTGAACAGACCATTCAATATGGCCATTTGTTCAAAGGATCCTAGACCCCATTGCTTCAGCTATATTAAAGTGTGCAGTATGTGTTAAATTGCAGTGAGCAGTGATGGTCACACTAGGAATTAATGGTAACAGAAATAAATGGATTTAAATTCCAAATTTTATGGATCACTAAAATTTTTCCTCATATCAGGGGAAAGTTACCTAGCAGTCATAAATTTTAGACATATTAAGAAGAGGTGAGTATAAGCGTATAACAAAACACCAAAACAAACAAACAAAAAAGCACATGCTTTTTTTTTTTCCTGGCACCTGCTATAGAAGGGGAAAGAGGAAAATCCTGAATGAACTTGCAGAAAAGCTAAACTGACAAACTTTTTAATAAAAAACATGTTGACCAGAAACCTAAAAAATATATTCTATGTGGGAGCAATCAATTCTGATCTTGTAAAACTGGGGGTAATGAAGGGTGACCAGAAGTATTCACAGATCTGTGCTGCACCCACCCCTATGTGATTACTTTCCAGACGCCTACAGTAAGCTTAAACTCCTGGTGGAAAGCCAGTAGTCAGAATAGGTTTTTGTCAAGGATGGAAAATTGACAAATCGAATGATCTGTCACAGACATTAGCGGCTATGAGTGGTAGAGATCTAATACCGCCTGGATCCTGCACCCATCCAGTGGAAGCCCTTGGAAATTGGGATTAATGAAATATACCTATAGTGCAAAGGTAAAGCAAGTTACTTTCTTCTCAAGAGTTTGGAGGAGCGCAGATCACTGATAAATTGATGATTGAACACTATTTTTCTATGTAGGGATTCATATGCACAGAGTCCCTTTCATAATTTTAGTTTTAGATGATGATGTCTCAGCTGCCCTGCTTGAATTCAGAAATTCACTTTTCATATGACTAGAAACTTAATTTCTTATTTAAATTACTAGTGAGCAATTTATATCGATTTGGTCTTTTGCCAGTATTATACTTTAAAAAATTCCGATTATTATTCTAGCGGAATAGAATATATTCTTTATTACAGATGCCATCTGAAGTATTCATAAGGCCTAGGAAAAATCTTCACCACAAACCGTTCTGGTGCTAGTTTTTGTTCTGAGAAGATTTCTGCCACAGCAGAACTACATTTCATTCAGTTAAGTGGGTTGATTTGAATAAGAATTCAAGTTGCATGAAAGTTTTGGATAAAAAAGACAACTTTTTTCACTGAAATAGGTGTTCTCTTGACTGTATCTCAATTAAAATTTAACTGAAATGATGTATGGAAAAAAGGGTGTTATCTTTAAAAAATACTGTGAAAAGGGAATTTAATTTTTGAACACCTTTTTGTAAGAGTAAGGTATATTGCTGCCTTTGACACTTTAGTAGTAGCCCTTCCTGTAAAACTAATGATAAGGCTATTAAATCATTAACAGGTGGCTTCTCTTAGCAATTAACCCGCCCCCTCTGGTGTAAGTTTTTAAGTGCCCTTCTCTTTAAAATACAGAAGCAAAATATGCTCATCCACTGCAGATGCCTTAATTGCATCTTCAGTATTGTCCTCTGCCACTTCAGACTTCCTGCAGTTCCTTGCGATAGGCAGCAATGGAGAAACCGAGTACTGGAAGGTATTAACCAGGGTTTAAATCTCAGGATGCGGTGGGGTGGAGATGGGTAAGTGAAGAAACTGAATGAGGGTCTGCAAAAAAGACTCTTGCATTGAAATAGGAAACGGCCTCAAGCTGCAGCAGGAGAGGTTTAGACTGGATATTAGGAGAAATTTCTTCACCGAAAGGATTGTGAACCATTGGAACAGGCCACCCAGACAAGTGGTGGAGTCACCATCCCTGGAGGTATTTAGAAGCTGTGTAGATGTAGTGGTTATGGACATGGGTTAGTGGTGGACTTGGCAGCGCTCGGTTTGACTCCATGACCTTAAAGGTCTTTTCTGGCCTAAATGATTCTATGACTAAATCAAGAACAAAAAAAAGCACAATCTTTTGCTGTGTTTTTCACTTAATCTTAGGAAAAATCACATGCATCTCGAACCCCTCCAGGTAACTTGTGTATTGCCAATCGTTCATATGTATAAAATCTTTTTAGCTTTTATAAATTACATTTTCTTTAGATTTTGTTGCTTTTGCTGTTGCAGTACCTTAAAAAAATAAACCTGTCTCTCTAAATGACTTTTCTCTTTCTGATAATCCAGTTGATGAGGAAAATGTATAAAAATCCCACTAATGTAGGCTGAGACATGTCCCAAAGTAGCTTGCTTCTCTAGTCAAAAAATCATAGAGCACTTAATAATCCTTCGGTCTTCTTGAGAAACGTATAACGGTATTATGTTTGCTCAGATAGATTTTATTTAATCCTTTCAGAATATTGCATTAGGCTTGGAGACTGTATTTACTCTTGTGTGTTTCCAGTTAGCAAAGGATAAAGTTGGAAAAAGGAATTTAGGTTAAATTGACTTCTAATAGGAAACTCTTCTTCTGAAACTCAGAAGCGCATCCGTGTGTGGTAAAGGACTGCGTCACTTTGACTTCCAGTCATATGACTAAATTCTTCTTGAAGATACAATTAGGGATGTGCTACTTTCACACTATTAGCATATGAGTTTGTTTTTTCCCTTTCCATGTGTTAATTATCCTCTATGAAGAAGCATTAGTTCTTCAAACTATGTACGTGACTTGATTAACTGCTTCTGCAGCGTTTAAGTGGAATTTGCCCTGTAGCAGCCAGTTACGGAAAGCTTTCACAAGGAGCAGGTAGGTAAACGTGAAGCAATCTTGTGACTTTAGTAGGTTTGAAAGTGCTTATCAAAGCTATGAACAACCTTTTAAGTCTCTTGATGCTGCAAATGTGAGCTTCACGTGCCAACAAAGCAGCGCACGGGGCAGTTTCCGAGTGAAGGATTATTTTTCTATTGACCTTAACACCACCTACAAACCGTACATTTTCAAGATCGAACTTGCATGGAAATCATGATTCTCTGCTAATATCGAATGGGTGTAAAGCAACCCTGGACAGGCAGTAGAAGACTTTGCGTAACATTGTAATGTGATATACATCATAAGCGAGTACTGTTAATTTGGCTCCAGTATATTGTAATATGGAAATATGAGAACAGTTGGTTCCCAGAGAACTATGGCTCTCAAGAAGTTGAAACTGACTTTCCTCTGCCAAAGCTGATGTTAGTGTTTTAAAGTCATTTTCTAGAAGACTCTAGGAGTTTATTCTAATTCTACACATGCACAACTTGTGTTTTTGGTTGTCAAGATTTAAAAAAAAAAATTAATTTTAAAAAAGTATTTATTTTTATTTTTCCTTCCTCTGGTGGATGAGTGAATGATACCTTCATACAGTTGCTTAGCTGAAGATGGCTGGTATTTGGTATGGGATTTGGGGAGGTATCACAAGTACTTGCCATATGTTTGTAACTTTCCTGGGCATCATCTTCTGGCTAGTAAGAGGAACAGGGCACAGGATTAGACAGTGCCTTGTTCTGGCCCAGGACAGGAGTTTTTTCTGATGTTGACAGGAGACTGTAAACTTTTTCCCAGAGATGAATCAACCTCGTCTACAGGATTTCTGCCAACTGTTTGTCAGACTTGGTTTCTTTTATTCTGATTTCGGTAATGAACTTTGCCCGGATATACTTAGGAGAGCATCTGTGTTATATTCTCAACTTTATACTGTTAGTTCTTCAAGTAAGGAGTAATAGGCAGCAATATTCTAACAGCACCCGGCTTTTTTTTTTTGTCTGTGTATTAAGACATTCAGTAATATTTGAATTCCTTATTCCTTTCTGCTTTGTGACCTGGAGTGAAAAAACGCATGAATAAACAGAGAAAGAAATTAATTCTGGTCAGAATAAACTTGAAGAAAATCTCCTAGGCAAAATTCAGCACTGGAGAGAGAGTATGAAAAATAGTAAACATCTCTTGTTAACATACTGTTATCATGAAATCTTGTCTTGAATAGTAATTGGTACTTAAGGAAAAAAAGGAATTAAAAATGAAGAGCTATTTCTGAACTGAATTTTATAAGCAGTATAGACTCTGTTGACCTTTGTGGGTTAAATAGCTATTGTAGATGCTAGTGGGAAAATAATTTCCCTTCAGAGAGCCTTCATTTCACCTAGCTTATTGACTGCACATAGATAGGGACCAGCTTCAAGGATTTGTTGCTAGTGTTTGCTTTCTGGAGTGTCTGCTTCTCCTGTCTTGTTCCACCAGCTTTTAGGTGAAAAACAAGTGATACACACAGGGATAGTCACCTTGTGGTTCTTCCACCGATTTTTTGGAAAACGGACTTGTCCATTAGTTAGCAACAAACCCTATTTGCATGTTTTCCCATTACAGCACTTTCTTTTTATAACAAGAGAACATTAGATACCTAAAAGCCAAGCAAACATTCTTTGCTGTAAATGTTGGTAAAAAAGCAGTGGAAAGGAAAGACCGGATGACATTAGATACATCTTCCTGTTTGTAGAGTTTCTAATAAAAAGGAAAATTCTTGGGAAAATTTAATTTACTGTAAAGATTTGAGAACTCTTTACGTGTAGTGACGTTTTTCTTCTTTGGGGAAAGAATGTGTTTTAATGAAAACGTGAAACAAAGATCTTTGAATGCAATACTTAATTCTTACTCTTGTTAACTGACTTTCAGAATGTATTGAATCAGTAGGCTTTTGTTTGCTTTGCTTTTTTATCAGAGCACTGTATTCATTTAAAAACTGTTTGGGAAACCTACTGGGACAGCATTACTCTGAATCAAACTGATAATGGAAATTGATGAGGGAAAAATAGTACAATGTTGATGTGAGTAATAGCCCTTAAAACAATCAAAGGAAATTTTGAACACAAATGGGTTTTCTAATCATGTTTTCTTTAGGATTGCATCATATACAAAAGGAAATAGCACATTATTGAAGTGTATTGCATGTCTAACTCAAACCAACAGCACAATTTACCGTATGTCATTAAGTCTTACACAAATAGACAGTATTTTCCCGCAAGGGGAATATTTACTTCTGCTTGAAATATGAAGTAATAAGTCTAATAGAAGTCGGAAGGTGTAATACATTGTAAAGCTATTTTGTGTACCAATAGAATTTCCAATAAGCCTAGCTTTTGTATTCAGTAGCTCTGCTGTAAATAATTTACTATGATAATGGATATTGCAAGGTTTATGTTGGATAGAAAGGAAAAAAATACAGCTATGGGTCATAATTAGCAGTAGACTTGATATGTGATTATATTTTTTTAAGGTATAGGAACTGTAAAGTAGATGGTAAGAACTATTAAAGTTTAATTGCAGTCTTAGCAGTGTACTTACTTTTGATGTAGGGGCGCTTGGAGAATACAGGACAGGGTTTAGTTTACGCTTTATATGAAAAGGTCTGAATTTGAAATTAAGAAAATGGTAGTAGCAGATTTTTTTGAATCACCAGTATGAGTCAGTGGTAAGTGGTGTCTACTTGGAAAGAATGAAGTTAGAGATGAGAATTTTGTACTTAACAAAAAAAAAATAAGTGCTTTTTTATTGTTTAGGGGCCGATTTAGTTTCGTGTCCATTAAAGAATCAACTTTGAAGAATCAACAAAATGTGTATTAAATTAATCAGAAATTATTTGGTTTCTCCACAAGTCAAATTCTTTATTATTGTAGTTATCCTTCTTGGCATAAGCTTTCATTTCAAATTCATTTCTTTCATTCAAGTTAAATGTCTAGAATTGCATAGAGAATTCTCGATAAGGTTTGAACAGGAAATGAAAACGTTAAAATAGCTGAAAATATCTGCTGCTTCCCAGTGTTTATTGGAAATGAATTAATTGAGGAATCCTAAAGCAGCATATATAACTAATACGAATGACACCATTGAATCATATTTTATGACCCCTCTGGGTCATGGTTTGCCGCCAATTAATCTGTGTATCTGAGATCTTGGTCTCTTCAAGGGCACCCAGCTGACTGTCAAAAGGACAAAAAGTGGTGGTATCACAACACAAGTAATATCTGCCTTTTATTCTTTCATTGGGGAAATTTTCCTTTGAGAGATGCTTACTTAGTCCAAACTGATGTATTTTTGCTTATCTAGTGTTGCGTTTTATAAAACATTCCATTTGTATCTATAGCTTTAATTATTTTTTAATCCAAAATTCCCACTATAGTCTTCCATACATTTGAGGTAAAACTAATTACCCAGACCCTTTCCAGATCTTTTAATTTACTACTTTACTAGATTTTTTAAAAAATATAAATAATCCTCCTTTTAAAAAGGTTTATTACAGAACTTATTACTGCATATGCACAAGCAGTATCAGTTCTTTCAGGTTCATGGACTCGGATTATTTCACGTTGAAGAATTGCGTAATACCTCTTTGCATATTGTTTCAAATTTGGTTGTAGTAGCTTCCTTCTCTGGTCTTCCACTCCTGTACACGTTTGCACTTGTATTCCACCTTATCGTTATTTTAAAAAGATGATATTTTAATTTAATTTGAGCTCTGATGATCTTTAATCTCCATTTCTAGCTGTGTATGTTTTTCTTCTTTAACTGCTTAAAATATTAAAGCATTTTCCTAGTTTCATGAATTTCTTTCACACATTTAATCTATGGAAATTTTTATTTTTCTTTTAATTGTTTTGGCAGTAGTAGTGCGTCAGTCCGGTTCTGCCAATAAGAATGTCAATCACAATTTAGCTTATGCTAGTTTTGTTTCTGCAGAATACTGTGATAGCACCATGATCACAAAAATATCTTTTAATGCAAACTTGATAGTTATCTCCGTCTTTTAAAAAATACGCTGGGTTGTCAGAATATGTGTCAAAGACCACTTCAGATTTTTTTGTGGGCATAGGGAGAACAGTACTATTTCACCTCTTTAGGCAGTAACCTAAGTTGAGTGATCGCTATAGTAAATAACGGTTGACTATACTAGATGTTGTGAGGGTGTGAATAAAATTATATTCAGGGAAGTTCTGGTCTACTATAGCTGTTGTTGTTTACATAAGCAAAGTTTTTAGCTCCGAAGGATGTTTCTCCTTTGCCTGAGTTCCTAAATTGTTTGCTTAATGGAGTAAAGGAATTTATCCTGTTGCAGTGCTTTGGGGGATTGTTGTTGTTGTGGTGGTTCTTTTGTTGTTTTGAGATTGTTTTTTTTAACCTCTTTACATACAGCAAAAACTATTCGGCTCAGTTTTAAGCTCAACAAAGAAATCTTGCAGAAAACTCTGGTTAAATATTTGGGACGGAACGATCAGGATTCCAAACTTTAAAACTAGTAAACAGGTTTTTCTGCTCTTCAGAAGAACAGCTAAATAAGCCACATGTGAACAAAATACATTCAGTCATTGTTTCATTGTAGAGTCTCACCCCGTCCAACTAAAACATGTGGGACAAGCGTACATCTTATTTACATGTAAAGAATTTAAAACCAGCTGGAGTTTCATCAAACTTTGAAGAGATATGGACCTTTTGAGGAGAGGAGTTCAACTGTGAATTTTATCAACTCTAAATCCATGTGTTGATTTCCATGTGAATTCCTCTGTCTTTATGACTAGAGTAAGGGAAAAGGCAATTTGCTGATTCTGTAACGTTGCCCCCCGTAAACTTCTCATTTATTTGACAAGCTGGTGAGAAGAGCTGGGGAAGTGAAGAAGTGAAATATACTGGCAGATGGGTATTTTACATCTCCCAGTGCCTGTTCTATTGCTGTGATAGGGACCTTAGTTGTGGACAGATCCATGGATCGTCATATAAGTAGGCAAAAAATAGGGACTTTGTTGGCATTTCTCTGACTAACCTGCCAAAGTTAGAAATGGCCACGTTGAAAGGCGACACGCATTCTTCCTTGAAGAAATAACAAATGAGAAAACTAGTGTGAGGGGCTTGCAGAATAATGTCATTTGCTGGAGTCTTTGTAAGATCTTACTACAAAAGCAGCACATTTCTTTATCAAAATTATTATGGGATCTTTCCTGGGTATTAGTACACATTTTTTTTGAGAGAGAAAGGAGGGTTTTAAAAGTACATGAAACGCTGCTGTTTGTCTAAAAATTCATGGTCATTCATTCGAAGTGAAATCTCAAGGAGAAAACAGTAGAATTTGGTAGAAACTCTGGAATAGCACCGATGGAGATGTTTCCCTTTTAATTTAGTGTGACTTCACTGACAATCTCTACTTCTTTAACCTTATTAACTGGAAGAGACGAAACCCCTGTCCAGGAGATAGCAGAGAGAAATTGATGGCACTTTAACTCCCTGCTAATATCTTTGAGAATGAAAGAGCTCCTTTGAAGACAGAGTGCAGTAATCGGATGACAGATCCTGTGATAGTCGGGCGCTTTTTAATGGCTTGGATCCTGAGGGGTCACGGCTCCACAGCTGGAGAAAAGGTAGCATTTCTGGAGGGACATGAGTTCTCCTGCCTTAGAAGTCATCTTCTATTCCTGGATGACTGCTCTGTAATTGAGTTAAAAGAGCAGCTGTATTGGTTCAATAGAGATGTTTTTATATAGAGTAGTACCATTAATTCCTTAGAGGAATATTCTGCTGGCAGAACGATGTTACGTGGTACTATCTTCCCAAGGCAAGGATAGGGAACCAATTATAGAACAAAAAAAAAAGAAGTGTAAGGAAATGGCTAACAGCTCAGTGAGCTGCAGTTTCAGTGTAGCAGAGTTATGAAAATAGTGACTTTGCCCGGTCCAGATAAAAACAGGTCTGGAGTTAACAGCCTGTGGCTATACTCTGGTGGTGCCTCTCTCTATCTATCAGAGGTGTTCACGATGTGCTTATTTAAAATGAAATTTCCTTGCCTCCTTAGGTTATGCTTTAGCAGACTGTTATTTCATGCCAAACACTTCTGTGGACGTTTGGGGTTTATCTCTTAATCCGGCTTGTTTGCTTTGCTATTCTCTGTCTCACAAGCTTTGCTATTAATAATACTGCCAGCAGTAATGGCCAAGACTTCACTGCAGGTAAGCTCACTAGTAAGTCGTCCTGGATGAAGAAATAACATTGTAGTAAGGTTTGTACAGGTTTTCTCAGTCATAAGTGGTTTAAAGAAGGTAATGACCGAATGGGGCATATGACCGACCCAGGTTCCTAAGATTGCCCGCTGCCAGTGAGTTGCCTAAAATTGCACTTAACTACACACCTTTCAGTACTTCCTACTTCCTTTTCTGGGTTTCTGTTCAGTATTTCTATGCTAGACTCCTTTCCTACCAGCAGGAAAATATACTTTGGTCATGTTCAATCTCTCAATCACACAACACAAGAAGCTCCCTACTGAATTTGATGACTGTCTGACTCCTCCCAGGCATTTACCAAGAAAAGCCATTCATTGCAGAGAGCAAAGTCGCTGTCATACTGGTGAAGGGTACGCTGATCCTCATGAATGTGTCTTGACTTCGGGATAGTGCTCAGTCTTTTGGATATCCCAGCAGAATGTGAAGGACACAAGGGTACAGCTGTTGATCTGCAGCCCAGATAGTTGCATAAGCCACAGGGAAGCTGAGCCGACCCATTTGTAAAAAGTTTTCCCCGGTATTTATGACTTAAAAAGGAAATTTTTTTTCATAGATTTCAACCTGATTCGTGTATCTGAATAGAACTCCTGTTCAAATCAATGGGAGATTTTGCTGCAGAAAGCTAAAGTAGTAGCAGGAAAAACTGGTCCTAAATGGTTTTGAAAACACTGTCGCTCTTTTCAGAGATAAATGTAATATCCTCCAGAGGGTACAGTTTCCCTTTATGAAACATGCATGACTTGTATTAGCTGCTGTTTATTGCGCCTGTGGTTAGTACTCGAGTGGTAACTGAATAATTTAAAATTGCAGATGTGAGTCATTAACTCTCCTATCTTCCAAGGTTTTATTAGAAACTGACCTCTACTGAGTCTGCCTGCAAAACAGAGGGAAAAACAATAGTCAAGTTTTGGTTGGTGCTTCTAGCTATTCTGCAACCAACTTTGCTTCTTTGATAAATATAGGTGACTTGGGAAAATAAAATACAATCCTTAAAGTATTTATCAAAAGCTTGATCACGGCACAAGACATATAAGAGACTGGTTAGGGTTTGTTTTTTTTTTTTTTTTTTAAATATTAGGTATAGGTTTTTTTGGGGGAAAAAAAAAGCATGTTTGCTCTTGTTTCTGTCAGTATGTACTGGTATTCACCATGGTAACAGGGAGCACCAAAAATTGTGGACAGAATATCTTTTCCACTTGCTAAATAATTTTATTTTGTGTACTTATTGTTTTGCTGGTTGAACATGCTTTAGAGGCTTGAAATAAGGCTCAGTTGTTGTAATCAAGACTTAAAAGAACTTTTGAAAGTTTCTGCTCCATTGGTTATGCAAGAATAGAACTGAAAAACTCGCACACTGGGGACAACAGTCACGACCATGCTGTGCCACCCTTGTGTTTGTCTGTTGGCTGCATTATGATCATTGGCACAACTTGCTATAGGACTGTTGTGTGCTTCTTGGCTTGCTTGCCCGTTCAGACATCCAGCTTTCTTTTTGGAGGGAGTAAGGAGTCCAGGAAAGACACTCAGCACATCTTATGAGTTTAAGGGCAATTGCCCTCTAAGTTGTTCATCTGTTAAAAGTTGGCAAGTGGTGACACTGAGATAGGTAGTGCCGGACTGAAAGTCTTCCTAAGCGATAAATGCAGGCTGCTGTACCTGCTTTCATATTTTGCCAAGGCAAGCACATCCTTAGTCTCATTCACAAGTGATGCTATAGAATGGTTCAGGTTGGAAGGAACCTTAAAGGTAATCTAGTTCCAGCCCCCCTGCCGCGGGCAGGGACACCTCCCACTAGATCAGGTCACTCAAAGCCCCATCCAGCCTGATCTTGAACACTTCCAGGGATAGGGCATCCATCCATCCCATCCAGGCCTGCATCTCAAGCCTGGCTAGGTCCCTCTGGATGGCATCCCTTCCTTCCAGTGTGTCGACCGTGCCACACAGCTTGGTGTCATCGGCAAACTTGCAACCTGCAACTGCAAACTGCAACCCTGGCGGCCGTCTAGCCAGTTTCTTATCCACCGAGCGGTCCATCCATCAGATCTGTGTCTCTCCAGTTTTAGAGACCAGGATGTCATGCAGGACGGTGTGAAATGCTTGGCAGAAGTCCAGGCAGATGACATCTGTTGCTTTCCCCTTATCTACCAGTTTCCCCTTTTCCAGTCAGCAGGAACTTCACCAGACTGCCATGACTTCTCAAATATAATGGAAAGTGGCTTAGGAACTTCATTTGCCAGCTCCCTCACTGCCCGTGGATGGATTTCATCAGGTCCCATGGACTTATGTACCTTAAGCTTCCTTAGACGGTCTTGAACTGATCTTCTTCTAAGGTGGGCAGTTCTTCTTTCTCGTAGCCCCTGTTTTTGTTTTCAGCTATGTGGCTAGAGCCCTTGCCGGTGAAGACTGAGGCGAAAAAGCCATTCATTACCTCAGCCTTCTCCATATCCTGGGTGACCAGGTCTCCTGGTTCCTTCGAGAGAGGGCCCATATCTTCCCTAGTCTTATCCCTGACAAAGAAGTTTTTCTTGTTATCCTTGATGTTCCTGCCCAGTTTTAATTCTCTCTGGGCTTTAACTTGCCTAATCTGGTTCCCGGGCGCTCGGACAGTTTCTCTGTATTCCACCCAGTAGTCTTGCCGTTGCTTCCACCCTCTGTAGGCCTCCTTTTTGGTTTTGAGCTTGTCCAGGAGCTCCTTGTTCATCCATGCAGGCATCCTGGCTTTTTTGTCTGACTTCTTTCTTGCTGGATGCATCACTCCTGAGCTTGGAGGAGGTGATCCTTGAACACTAAACAGTTTTCTTGGGCCCCTCTGCCCTCCAGTGCTTTTTCCCATGTTACCCTGCGAAGCAGGTTCCTCAAGAGGCTCAAGTCTGCTCTCCTGAAGTCCAGGGTAGTGAGCTTGCTGTGTATCGTCCTCGCTGCCTGGAGGATTTTGAACTCTACCATTTTGTCATAACTGCAGCCAAGGCTACCCTTGAGCTTGACATTCCCCACCAGCCCCTCCTTGTTGGTAAGGACAAGGTCCAGCATGGCTCCTCTACCATTTGAAGAACAAAGTTGTCCTTTGACACATTCCAAAAACTTCCTGGATTTTTTGCGCCCCGCTGTGCTGTCCTTCCAAAAGACACCAGGGTGATTGAAGTCCCACATGAGGACCAAGGTCTGTGAATGTGATGCTGCTCCAATCTGTCTATAGAGGGCCTCATCTGCTCCATTGTCCTGGTCAGATGGCCTGTAGCAGTCCCCTACTCTAACGTCACCTGCCACCGTGTTCCCTTTAATCTTGACCCATAAACACTCTGTTGGGTCTTCATCCATCCCCAGGTGGAGCTCCCACGCGCTCCTGTTGTTCGTTGGCCTAGAGGGCAACGCCCCCTCCTCATGTTCCCAGCGTGTCCTTCCTGAAGAGTCTGTATGCCTCCATTCCAGCACTCCAATTGTAAGAGCCATCCCACCACATGTCTGTGATGCCAATAAGATCATAACCCTGGAGGCACACGCACGTCTCTAACTCCTGTTGCTTGTTTCCCATGCTACGTGCATACCTAAGCCTGTACTAGTCTGTTGTTAACATGACAGGCGTTGAATACAGGTGAAGGCACGTGCTTCAAGATGAACTTGGGAATTGCTGTTCTCCTATGACCTGAGGAAAAATAATTTTGCTCTTGATACCGTTGTAATAGCGATGCTTAGCAACCGAGCTGAATTACAGTACTGTAGATGTGACTCTTGCGGTGTGTGCTGAGCTCGGGCAGTGTGCGCTGCAGTCAGTCTGTCAGACCGTATCTGCTGGGTTCTCCTGGCTGATAGGCTTAGGAGCTGGAGAGACTCAGAGCAGTAAATGATTAGCTCGTGGCACATTCCGTGAAAGAAGCACTCTTGGGGTGAGAACTGCTCTGAATCTCATGCTAATTGATGGTCACATTGCTTGTTGAGGCAGTCTTGACAAGATGAATGCGGAAGTCAAATGCAAACATAATATGCAAATTTCCTAAGATCATTATTCCATGATCTCATGGGGACTACATAATATTGTTATTCAGCTTTATGATGGTGATTTTATAAAACTGGAAGGCAAAGGACAGATAACATTTTTCTGTGTGACTTTTTAAAAATAAGGTTCCTGAATATGTTTAAGCTCGACAAATCGGTGCTTTATTCCTGCCCATAATTAGAGCAGTGACTGGATGTGAAATAACAGAACGGGCTGGTAAAAATAATTCCTGGTGGTTTATCTTCTGAGGAGAGAACAATGGGCAAAAAGGTTTGCCATCCTCTTGTTTTTCTTTTCAAACCCAGGTCTAAAGTGGAAATTTTTTTAAAATGATGTGGACTGTAAAATGACAGCTTTAATAGGCTATACTCCTGTAGTTAGTTTACCTTACAAAATATGATATAAACATAGTATTAGGTTTGTATAATACACATACATACCTATAACTAATCCATATTGAACCAGCAGGTTTTTTAGGTGCTGTTTTGCTATTCTGTTAAAAGGTTGTCATCTGCTAACCTCTACAGGATTTTTTCATAAAGGTGTCTAATAACAGAACAGAAATAAGATTGCATTAGCATTTGCGTTGGTCGTTTTCTTGGTCTTATGACTCATTGTATTGACTGTCAGCGTCTTCCGACCTGGCCACAGGCCCCAGCCTCGTCAACCTCCCTGGG
>JAOXNO010000078.1:23409682-23426695 GCA_028565335.1 Limnodromus scolopaceus | reverse complement strand
AAGTAGTAAGAAAAATAGATACATGGAAAAAGGAAAAAGATTCACTCTGGTTACTCCACTATTAGCATCTTTTGGCCAGGAGGGCTCCTTAAGTAGCAGGTCCCCTGTGAAGTCCCAAGCCAAGGACTGTCTCAATGTCCAAACCTTCTAGGAGAAAGACAGCCAGGATGATAGAAAGGGGGTAAAACCAGGCTACTATGTTCAGGAGCTACTTCTTTCTACAAAAGAGATGGATGAGCACAGTTACAGCCTGGATAAACCATCACAACCCCAGTCAGACAACTGCTGTGCGCTTAATTCCAAAGCTTTTCTGGTCCCACCACTTCAATGGCATAAATCTTAGCGTTCATACTGCTCTGTAGCCAGCGCTTTTTCATAGAGGTATCACCCACCTCATCAGCCTAACAACTGGTGCTGAGCCCACTGTAATAGCTTAAACACAGTAGCAGATAATCTCAACAATATTTGAAACTTAGAGCCTGTAAGAGTCCTTAGGAATTTGTACTTTTTACGAAGAAATATAATTACAAAAATAAAAATTAAAGTGTGTGTCACTGGTCCCCCCGCACAATACACTTTTACCTACGCCCATCCACTAGATGGTTAAACTTGGTGCTTTGAGAAGTCACTATTCAAATATTTTTAAAGAAATCTGTAAGTTATAACTGGCAACTTATTCTTATTTGAAAATACTGCATCAAGACACCCTCACCAGAAACAAACCCACAACTTTTTAGAATTTACTTCTGTACCCGCTTCCCAGTTGCGCAGGACAACATGCTTGCAGCTCTGAGAGACTGCTTGTAGCACACTGCAGACAACTGTCCCCCAAGCCTGTAATTAGTCACTATTTACTTCTAATATTTCTTCAGGAAAAAGCTCGGCTTCAAGTTTTATCCCTGAGCCAAGCTAAGATGCTTTTAAAGCTACCTAATTAGGAATATCACCATTTCTACAGCTTCTTTCATGTAAAAATTACAGAGAACTTCAAAATACAATTCCATTAAAAAAAAGAAAAGGAGAAATTTTTTTTTTTTTTTTTTTTGCTAATCACACCACCAGCTCCCATAAGATGCAGGTGTCATTCTCATTCCCGCTGTAGATTTCATGAGTACTTGTAGGGAAACTGTTTGTGTTCTTGGTGGTTTAGTTCTCTATTCAGTAAACTAAGATAATAGCATTTCCTTTTTGTGACCTTTCTTACATTTCCTCTGAAGTCTATTGTAAATTTTACTGGGCACGTATTGTCTCTTACTATGTGTAAATTCAGTATCTATTAAAATAAAACCTTGATTTCAGTTGGGGCCTTGAACAACAACTAGAGAAGTAATAATAACATACAGACATTTCAGCTGGAATAAATGTGTAAGTTACTATTTTATTTTAAAATACAACAATACAGCTGTGAAGTTTTAAGATGAATGAAAGTATAATACTTATTTTAATTCTGTGCTTTGTAATGTCGCATTATCTTGTGAGCATCCAACATTAAATGTGGAAACTTCTTTCAGAATATGATATTACTTCAAGCAACCAAAGTAGCATTGATTAACTCATTCATCCTTTTTAAACTCTAAATTTTATAGGTTATGCAAGTTATCTTTAAGATACCATCTTGAAGAAAGTGACTTTCGATACATGAATAGCACTAATCCTCTAAAACAAAGCCTGTACACATGTGACCTACTATTATATCAGGATTGATCCGCTAGAAAAAAAATAAAAAAAAATAGAAAATCAAGAAGCCGCAGGCAGAAGCATCCTCTACTTAATCCAGAGACATTAAAAAAAAAAAAGTTAACCAAAGGGCATATTAGAAATGGAAGTAAAAACTCCTGACTGTGCTTAGATATATACAGCACGATTTCAGAGAAAATATGATTTTCAAGGATATGCTGTTAGAACTAATTTCCTGATGCCTTCCCTCCCCAAGTATTTGAATGTGAATGTTAAGTACTAATGTTGCCTAGGATCGGTTGGAGTATTCTCTTAACAGACTGATTTTGAGCATGGAACAATGTTTAAGGTACATCAAGGAATGAGCAAGGCTGATGGTAAACCCTAGATTACCAGTTGTCTTTAAGCACTTACTTTTACTGTATTTCAGACCTACTGTTATACAGTTACACAGAATACTGTTACACAGAAAGTCACTGGAAAGTTACACACTCACACGCACGCTCTTTTTCACCTTTGCCTGCATTCCATGTCTTTTGATATGAAAGGCTTTTCAGATGCATCCACTGCAGTCAGCAGCATCCCACTAATATGGTATAAAACCAGCTGCAGGAAATTGATTTTAATATTATCCAAATTTTTTTATTGTTTAATAAAATAATTTATTTTCTGTTATTGTTTTTCTTAAAGATAAAACAATGAGATAAAGAACAAGGTGACGGATAGGTTGCAATGTTTCCTTTGACAATACTGGCTCATACCACGCAATCTCCAAGTGCAGGGTTCCAGATGCGTGATTATTTAAAACTGAACTTGAAAGTTATTTATTCAAAAAGGTGAAGTTTCACTGAAAGAGTTACCATTTTTCTTGCCAGCTGGCAGAGTTTTAACAGACAAAAGGGATTTGAATTTCAGAAGAATTTCTACTTCTTTGTGGGGCAATACTTTTGCTTCTCTTATTTGGTTTGGAAATTAACTGATTTTTCTTAGAGGTCTACTTCAAATTAAAAGTGTCTACAATCACCTTATTGTTTAGAAACATATTAGAAAGATTTACTAAAAAGTCTTCTTAATATTTTAGCATAATAAAGTTCATTACTGTAATAGCTGTGAGTCTCATCCAACTTTATACAACTGGTTGGTGCCTTCAACACAGATCTCCAAGAGGCTGCACACTGTACACTAGTGAAATCCTAAACTGGGAAGAGTTGCAAATAGTCAGCACAGAAAAATAATTAGCACAGGTTCTATGGACTTGAAAATACAGGAAATAATATAAGGTTGTTTTCTGAAAAAAAAAAACAAGCTAATGACATGCAGATGAAAAAATGTTATTCAAAGACGAGACGCTTGGGAAAAAATATATCTGTTTACATCTATACATTCCTGTTATTTAGTTAAAAAAATAATTGCAATCTATGTTATCTCTAGGTCCCTTACATAGTCAGACAAAAAATAAAAATCATACAAAAATTAGAAACTACTGCTATTTATTAACTGATTACTAAACTTACTACTAATAAAACCACTCTCTTTGTCACCAAAGAAAAAAGTCATGAAAACATCTCTAGCTCCACGTACTGCACCTCGCCTGGCCCTCCCCTCCACTGCCTGAGAAAACAATTTTGTCTAATGAGTTTCTAGGAGGTAGTGACAAAAAAAGCCCACCAGGTAACTTGTGAACCACTCATTCAGATTCTAACAAAGGGAGATTTCCTTCTGCCAAAATCAAGAAGTAGCCAGCAAGTATCTGGAGTAGGTAGCTCACTTTGTTTCACTGTGGCAGCCATCCAAAATAAAAGATCAGAGTGGAATGACTAGAGGTAGAAGAGATCTTACTCAAAAGCCGTGGAAGGACTTTGGCTTTGAGGTACAACCCCCTAGAAGTACTTGGAAAAGTAAAAAACAACAATAGACGTAAATTAATAAACTATTAAGCAAGTTAAGGGTAAAAATCCCCAGCTAATACATTGGGAATGCTATGGCTGGAGAGAGGAGGTCTACTGAAAATGGTATTTTGGCAGAAGGAAGATGTTTTGAAAGTGTGCAAGAAAAGACCTAAGGCTGAGAACTGACAGCTAATTAGATATAAACTTGTAAATTGATGTGACAGCAAAGAACGTTATTGTGATTTTACACCCTATTAATAAAGATTTCATCCTGTGGACAACACAGCTAATTAAATGTCTTCCATTGACAACTGTCGAGCCCAAATTTACCATATTGTACAAACCTAACGCAACTCACACAGATACAGACAAACTGGAAGGAGTTCTGAGCAGAGGAAAAAAAAAAAAGAAAAAAAAAAAAGGTGTTGCCAACTGCATGTGAATAAACGTTTCAGTGACATTAATTAGGGGGTTGGATAAGATGACCTCCGGATGTCCCTTCAGCCTCAACCATTCTGTTGTTGCGTGACTCTACAATCGTTCCGATGGTTCAGGAGACACATATAACAGACAGAAAACTTACAGCACAGGTGAGACTACATTTCACACAATAGTGAAACTGTATTTCATAATACTGAAACAGACTAGAAAGACACAGTATTTGCATGAGTGAATGCAATACAAATAGAGGATGTAGTATCAGTTAGAGTAGTCCTGTGCCAATCCGAGGCTAAAGTGAAGTCAGATTGACTGACAACTGTCAAACTCCAATTTAAAGATATGGCGTTCTTGTTGGAACATTTTGGGGAAAATTCAGAAAGTTTTCTTTGACTCAGCTTCAATTAGCAAATGGTCGATGTTGTTTTGCTAGGACCAAGGGACAGGAAATACACATTTTCTTCATATCCAACCTCAGTTTATAACCGACTCCTATAATCACAGTGGTCTGATTACAGTGAGAATCACTTTAAAACAGAAACCTCTATTTCAGCAACAGACATGAGCACACAGTTGGGAATCGCACAGAATTTTCAGAGCAAGCTTAATAATTACTTTGCCTTCTTTCCATATCCTGTCCTTGTCTCTACACCAAGTGAGAAAAGGAATTAATCTGTTCGGGCAGCACTGCATGCACTCAAGGAAAAGAAAAGCATCCCCACACAGAATCCCAGTTTGTTCCTAGTTCACCTAGTGAGAGAATATCACCATTTTCTTGTGTCAGAAGGAAAAGACAGACAAATCAGACGATAGCTTTGTTATCTATTTGGGTATTTGACATGCTTATTAAATATTCTTCAGGGGATATTGCTGAAGGGCTTGTGTTGGCATTAGTCTGGAACACGAGGGGACTGGTTGCTCTTCAGTTTTCAGAGATTTCTTTCCAAATTTTGCATTTAATTTTACCAATCATTTCTTCCCTGTAAAATCACTATAACTAATATATTTTTTAAAATAACCCACTTTAATAATATACTATGTATACTTAAATTTGTATATTTATACGCATCTATATATACACACATAGCTATTTATGTATATATATTAAAACAACTGAGTTGACAGTCAAACAACAGCCCTCAACACCTTTCCATTGGCTTATAGATTTGAAGCAGAGCCCTGAGACACGATGAGCGGCAATGACAATTCCAACTTCAAGTTTCGTGTTTGCTGTTGCAACATTCTTGGGCAAATACAGGAAATTTTCATGAATTCCCATGGAGGGCACACAGCCAATTTAGCTGGTTAACAAGTGAGTTTTCTGGACAAAGAAGGTCTTCAGACAACATGGGTAGCAATGGTGCTTACAACTACGTTCCTTGAAGAAGCCCTTGCTTAATTAATATTTAACTGTTTTAAACTGATCTGTTTAGATTTCACTGGACTGAGGAAATATTCGTGATCCATTGTGAGACATTAAAAAAAATCCATATGTAAAGCTAAAATGATATCAGATGACAATCTTATTTATAATGATGGTTGTAGTATCATGTCAATATTAAGAAACTAATTTCTCACTCTATTTCCCTCCTGCAATTTTTTGAGATTTAACTGATCATTCCTCAGCTGTAATTTTGAGCTCCGCTGAACTGTTGTGGATGTTCCATTTAAAAAAAGAAAAAAAAGAAAGAAGAACATGTGTGAACTGAAGTCTGTCTTCTGCAGCCAAATGGTGCAACTGATTGCGTTCTAACCTTACAAGAAGTCCTCAAATGGTGACTTACTATCTCTCTTGGATAAAGCAAAGTTATCGACACTAACCCTGCTTTTTTCCTGATTTAAAAGCCAACATTGTGAATAGAAAGACAGAATCTCTGTGTGTGTATATGAGAATATGTCTGTATATATTTATATTTTATGTATAAATTTGTGCATATGCAAGATTTGTATTTTAGCTATTCATCCTTCAAATCACATTCTTGGGTGAATGGCATTAACAAATTTAAACAGAAAAATAAATATCTGTGTAAGACTGCAAATTCACTTTTTTTGAAAGAAATAAGCCACACAAGCTTATGTTATTTTGAGATCCTTCAAAGTGGCTACAAAAATCCAAGACACAGCATAAATCACCGTTGATTACTGGTTTTCATATCTCAAACTGGAAAAGGACTTTAGTTATTTGTGACCAGGATACCATTAGAATCAACTCATTCCAAATTACTCAAAAAAAAAAAAAAAATCACTACAAATGGATAAGGCTATGGTTAGAAGAAACAAAACTGTTCTGCAGTCGCAATTAACCTGTTTTTGTATTAAAGTCCAAATTTTTATATACCCATATTAATGTTATTTGGCTTTAGTATAAGACCATTTGAACCTTGCCTTTGAAAAATACTTATGAAGTATTTCTATGATTATCGGAACAATTTTTAAAGCTACAGTTTTTTTATATACTTGTAACAGAGCCTTACTAATTCCATTAACTGTATCCCATATTTCTTCAATGTCAGTTATTTGTGCCTTTGCATTAATGAAATGAATAAACTATTTCATTCTGAGGCCCTTCTCATTACATAAGATCAAGAGAAGTTTTATAAAAGAATGAAAAAGAGAAGTTTTATAAAAGAATGAAATGGCTGCAGGAGGGAAGGGAATTCTACATTTCCCTGCATATGACGTACTGCAGAGATTTAGATACTGCGAAGCTATCCAAAGCTCCAGCCAATATTTTATTCTAAGCAGGAAGGCTTCTAAGTACTAATATACTAAGTTTATCTACCACTGTTTAAAACAATTGTGGTTGATTTTTAGCACAAGAAAAACACTGAAGGAAACAAATGCAGTGTAACTGTTTAGGATATAATAGAATAATAGTAATAGAACTAGAGGTTTGCAGAAGTTTGAGGAATATTTAAGTAAGATATGGAAAAGAACATTTGAAGCAGCACATAAATCAATTCCTCTGTGGAGATGTAATAATTTCCAATGCATAGTGTTGCTCTTTTTTCCCCCCACAAAGTTGGATGTAATTTTTCAAGGTCAGTTATGTTTATTCCTTAAAATACAATAAAAAATGTCTATATTGTTTATTTTTGACTCTGGAATTCTAGGAACATTTTAAACATACATGATATGTTCCACTTGCTCTCAGCAGAAGGTCTACTACCTTTTACATTTCTTCAAGATTATAATATAATTACTGTGGAAATTTTACATCCGAAAGCTGCATTTATTAATAAATATAAATCAAAATGTCTAATGTAAATTTTTGATATGCTATATTATCTCAGCTTTTCTGTAGAGGCCCTCATAAAAATAATTCCAGTCTGACTTCCAGATTTGTATATTATAGCTCTCAGTAGGACACAATCATATATATATATGTTAATCTTTAAATAAATTTTCTTTAAAGAAATATAACCTCTTTGACACCAATCCATGCTCGTCCGTATTTTGAAGCTTATATTTTAAAATTGCAATCATTTCATCCGTTTTCTTAGAGTGAAAGGCTAGAGATTTTCCAGAAGGAAGATACTATTAAAATATCAAAATTTATGAAAGAAGTTATTCTTTAAGTAAAACTATTGCTATACCTCTCAGAGTTAACCTACATTGTTGCACACCCTCCACCACCAGCCACACATGTGGCTTGAAAACCACATACATTTAAACCTCACTAACCTCTATGTAGGACGCACAGCAGTTGACACACGTACCACAGCACAGCAACATACCGGCATTCATACATACACACCACAATCATGATGCATGCACGTGAGCTTAGAGATTCTATATGCATTCCTGCCAGTTGCTTGTAGCAAGAGTGTCATATTCCTAAAGACACTAGATCCATCATCCTGAAAATTGAAGCCTTAGATGCCCAGCATGAACATTCCCATGGTTTGTTTTTTTTTTTTTAAACAATATTTTCAAGTAGTAATAGCATCTATCTAAACAGTCCACATCCAGAATTAAGCTAGCTAACCATATCTGTCAAAGATATCTATGTGTCAACCGGTAGTACCTAGTCATTATAGTACCTAGTCATTATAGAGAAATGATTACTGGAAAGAATCGAAATCACTGTTAGAGCAATCTCAAAGCGCAATGTTGTAATTACAATTTGAATTTCAAATACTGAATACAGGGAGCGCTACGTCTCTTTGGGACAGCTTTTGCCAGTCTTATTGCCTTCAATTTTTGTGTCTTTTTAGGTTTTTTATTAGAAAAAGAGTATTTTCCTTTTTAATTTTTTTTTTTTTAACAACTCGTTGACACACTGCAAATGCATTTCTACAGGCATAGTATACAATGCTATGAATATATTTACATTTACTCTAAATATTTAAAGAGGAAAGCCCTGGATATAATCACATTGGAGTTATTTCTAAGCTAGAATATTTTTGCATTTTATCCGTGCATTCCACTGAAGCTGAAAACCAGTGGAGAAATAAATCACCAGCACTTTATTTTGACTACGTCTTCAGGCTCTGTCAATTCGCTCAAAATCTTATCAGATGATCTTTAGTGATAAGAAATAATACACCTGGTCTAACAAAATACCTCTTAATCCCCCTGTCAGCGATTAAAGCACCATGGTGGTCCCAGGAAGAAGGGACTGGTCTCCACAGGCAGTGGCAACCACCTCTGGGGGGAAGCAATGACAGTCTCTGCCACCAGCATCCCCCCCAAGACTTGCCCCCTCCTCCCGGTCTCCTGCCAGCAGCAGGAGCGGCAGGCCCAGCTCTCCTTGCCTTCCCTACATGTTCCTCTTCCCCTTCCCTCCATTTGGTACAGCTCGGCTTAATTTTGTCTACACTTTTCCAAGAAGCCCCACATACAAACTTTGCTCTTTGCACACTGAAGGCTACTCAGAACTGCGGACCATCGCTTTCATACGCCAAAGCAGATGTTCGGTACACCAACTGTTGTCATATTCTGGAAATATTTTAACCTCTGTGTCGTATAATTTAAATGCCATTGACTCAAAAGAGAGATTAATAACTGGCATTAATTGGAGCACAAATAATAAGGGTTTGGATCAAATACAGAACCCTGCTCTCCCGCCTGCAGTTTTTAATCTGGTGAAGGTAAAATTGATCTTTTCTATCTGGATATGTAGGAAGTCCTGTGGCAGCATTCTTTACACCGCTGCAGATGATTTATCCTCCAGCAACCTTACAAATAAAGTAGATATTTCTAGTCTAAAAAAAAGAAGAAGAAAAAAAGGAGAAGAAAGGGTTTGGGGGCTTCCCTGTTCTACCATCAACCCTCATTTTTGGTGGGTTACTTAAATGTATCCAGGCTCTTAGCAGCAGAGATGATTTTTAACCCTAAGCTTCCTCTCAAATTAAAATTTGAAATAAGCACTTGTGGCCAGGACTAGTTAATGCCCAGCAACAGAATGCTTCTACATGTAGACACTATTGATAATCTGTTATTTCCCAACTGTTACGCAGAAGTATCAAGTACAATGGCTACTGTGATGATCATGTAATTCCTCCGGAATATCACCTTTGAACAGAAATATTTATCTAGGAAAAATGAGCGGTAATCTTCATGACAGGTTTATTATTCACATTTCAATTTTCTCATAGCAAAATACCAGCCTTCCTAATTAACAAACAAGCAAGCAATTCAGTTTCTCCAGTTTAAAACACAGATGTTACCAAGATCTGTTGGGAGACTTCCAGGCTTGCTTCGTTCTGCCAGTTTTCCCAAGTTTTCCCCTAATTTTAAAGGCTTTCTGTTCTTGTCTTTTGGTGTTGGGCTTGTTGTTGTTGTTTGGTTGTTTGGTTAGTTTGGTTGTGAGGTTTTTTGTTTGTGTTTACACACTATTTATTGACAGTCCTCTGACTGGCTGTATTTACATTTCTTTCTCTCACCTCTTCAAAGAAATTCCAGAAAATCTAATTTTTTTCTACCCGTAAATGAACAGATATTGTTTATTTCTGGCATGTCTGATTTCTCATTAATCGAGCTCAGGGGATGCTTCATGATGCTATGCTCCCACCAACTTGTACTCTACCATACCAGTACAGTTAATTCTGAAGGACACGCCAGCAGTCTCCAGAGCTCATTAGAACCAGCTTTAGCATATTTTCATTATAATTTCATAGTAACTGAGAATAATGCTAATGCTTCTTATTATTCCAAGTATCCTTTTCAAATCAGGTTCCACAGGCAAATGAGGTGAAGGAAACGCAGTAATTAAACACAGTAATTTAGTTTTCACTAACACCCAGTGCAGCACATGCATTCCTGCCCACTGTTGGTAACCCAGTCAGAGCTTCAACGGGGAGTCAGTAACTACGTAATGTATAGATGTTACATCTTACACCCCGTTTGATCTTTTTCAAGTGTTCTGTAGTCAAACCATACCTGCGGCATACCTAAGAGATTTGCTAGAGACTGATCATGCTTTGCATTGTCAAATATGTGGACTTTAAGTCCAGAGCATCCAACACGTAGCGCAGCACGTGTGGGCTTGACTTCAGATTTATTTGACGTTCAATACGCATTACACATCAAGGTTTCTTTCTGGTATTCCCATACTACACATGCAATATACGCTATTGCAGATATACACAGAATCAGACTACAGTTTATTCCAAAGTATTTTGGATCAGAAAACATACCTGGATACAGCAGGCAAAAGTGGTCTAATTTGGAGACTTAGGAGTTACATGATAAGGGACCAAAAGCTGCACAGCTCAGATGCTAATGCGGTAAAACCAACTCAAGGCTCAGACACTCTTAAATCCACACTTGTAGGAGATAATGACGTTAATAATACAAACAAAAGCTTTAATCAGGAAGTATTTTTGTTTGTTAACTAATCAATACTTGCAGCAGTTAGTCAGTTATAGCCAGCATCCTCCAGAACTGCATTACTTCTAATATAAAGTACTTTATGGCAGAACAATGAAAAACACTACACCATCCAGTATTTATGGGTTTACCTACAAAATCCTTGCTATACACTAAGACTGCATTTTTAGAAATATTTAGCTACTGAAAATAGATTTTTAGTCTGACTTACAAGGAAGCTGCAAATTTCTAAAAATCTTGTCCTAATATTTTAATTGTTAAAGACTAAGGGAAGCAGGGAAGTCACAAGAGGAATTTTGCAGGAAAAGCTAAGCATATGAGTAATGAACATCTTGACAGCTACAGAACATCAGGAAAAGGAGAAAAGCCCACACAGCTTCTGAGGTTGGCTTGTCCCCTTCCTTTCGTTAACAAGGGTGAAAAATATGCTACCTAATTGGAAAACTGCATGATACATGACATTCTCACTGCACGTATTGGAATGAAAGCGAGCAAGACAGTCTGGGCTCATCCGATGGAGAGCCAATAAGGCTGCACGTATAACTAATTAACACGCACTGACCACAAATAAAGCATGGCATAAAACCTGTATTATTTTGATTTTAGCTGCAGTAATAGTAGTCGCTTCACAGGGATTTGGAAACAAAAATCGGTAAGTGCAGGTCAGATAGAAACAGCACTTTTGAAATTAGAGCAGTAATAAATTTTGGTATTTGTTATTGTCTTATTCATAAGCACAAAAGACGGATCTGTGTTATAAGTCTGCCAAGCTACCAGTTGGGCACAATCAATTTTCTGATTTTATTTATTTTATAATAAACCTGTTTTATACATAACATACCCTATTATCACTGTACAATTCAAGAACAACCTAGCCTAGAAAATCTTAGACAGTACATTAAACCATGGAGGCTTTGAAGTATGTTGTCCTCACAAGGAATAGTGTTTCTCAATTCAAAATTTTATTCTATTCTCAATGATCCATCAGCATATTATTTCACCGAACGCACCCAAGTGCCTATCCAATTTTTGCACAGAAACTCTGCAAATACCAAGTTTTCCAATGAAGTGAAAATTTTTCCAGTGAAAATTTTCCATTTTTACAGTGAAGATAGAACATATGCAAAGTCTTATGAGAAGTTAGTGCAGCTTAAGAAACTGTATCAAGGAAAAATGTATTCTAGAAAAATATGCTTTTACATTTGCCTATTAAAAAAAAAAAAATCTCTTAACAGTTAGTTAGTGTGCCTATTATATTTATGGCACTTGAAGTTAATGTTCCAAAAAATAAATTTGTACTTTCCCCTGAAAGTGATTACTATTGTTCCTGACATTTGCTATGAGAAGAATTAATTTAAAAAACATCAGAAAGCTAGTGAAGTTCTTCTTAAAATATCCGGTATAAGATATTTGGGCTTTGATATAAATGTATATGGATCTCCCCCCAGTTCCCAGAAGCTGTACAAGGAGGACTACAGATTTATCAAGGAAGTTTCAGTCACTTAAGTAGAGAGTCATGATATCTCTGAAGGAAATGTTTCTTAATCCTCAAGAAGATACAAGACTATCCATGTGGGTGCAACTGATCCTGGGATCTAGTCATTATGACCTTAATTCACACATTTCCAGTCCTCATATTTCCTGTTATTTTCTCTTTCCATCAATACGCTATTAACATACAACAATTATCCTTAAAGATTGTTTCAGTTGAAACATTTGTTTCCTTCACTTGAAAGATAATATTTCTTAACTTTTAAATTATTTAGTAGGCATTTTTCTTCAAATAATTTTTCCTAATATTCCAGTTTTCCTAAAATTCCAGTCTTACAACCTTCAGTATATTTTCATCCGTTTACTACGGAACGTGCATCATTTCCATAGTACTACAATGATTCAGGAGGGAGGGGGGAAAAGCACCAAACCAAACATA
The DNA here is from genome assembly GCA_028565335.1 of Limnodromus scolopaceus. Lineage (NCBI taxonomy): Eukaryota > Metazoa > Chordata > Aves > Charadriiformes > Scolopacidae > Limnodromus > Limnodromus scolopaceus. Next base: position 23,413,927 of record JAOXNO010000078.1, on the reverse strand, counting down.
ACTTTAAACAAAACCCTTTTAAAGCCTTTCTGAAGTAGTCTGAATTTTTCTGCTGCATGCAATAAAGTTTACCAGTGATTACAGAATGTCAATAAATCAGGACAAACTAAAGATAAAATGGGAAATGGTACCTTAAAACTTAAAGGCAGTCAATTTTAATGCTTCAAGCTTCCAATAATCTGTTTGCACTTCCTGACCTCTACAACCCTTGGTCTTCCACATGCCACAATGCCTTATTCAGACTGTTTGGTTTATCGTTCCTGCATCCAAATATCTGACTTCATTCCCAGCAGTCAGACACCAAACAGCAATCCCCTACCCCTCCAAAATCCTTTGAGGGTTGACAGAGTTTAATTATTGCTTGAATAGTTCATCGAGTATCAAAGCCTTTGCTACTGGGGACCGCAAGCATTGTGGATAACGAGCCAGCAGTCACATTACCAAACACAATCCCCAACTATTTGTTGCGAAAGGTTGTGCAATAAGCATTGACAACCTCATCTTGATACTAAATCTGTATAACAGCCAAGTCAGCCATTGATTAACATGTTTCCAAGAGTAGCAAAATGACTTTGATCACCTTGGCTGTGCTAGAGGGCTGAGAAACCAGGGCTGTTTGCGCTTGCTTCTACTGCCATGAGTTTGGGAAGCGTATGTGGAATACTCTTTACCACAAAGAAGGTAACTCTTCCCAGAAGTGAATGCCTCGGTCCTTTCCATGCCCTGCCAGGAGCTTCATTTAGCAAGTCTAGCCATACCCTACACCATCTTATAACAGGAACGGTTCAGTGCCAGCCCATTACCCTTGGGACAGCAAAATGCCAATTTGCTCATATTTTAAGACCCTTGATCTGAATCAGTATCATTCTTTCAGATCAGTATAATATATTCATTACTCAGGAATATGTGATTTTCATGAGTTGGCAATCAAAAAGAACCCAGGGAGTCAATGCATATTCAATAGCTGGCCTTCCTTGTCGTGTGTCACACAAAATCAATCCTACCCAGACTACTTGAGGGCATGTCTCAGTGCCTGTGAGTAGATGGACAGGGGAGCATGAGTGTGTAGACTCAACTTGCTTAGAAAGTTTAATCAAAACCATCTTCCATGCAGTCTCAAGGAGAATTTTGTTGTGTTAATTGTGGCCTATGGAATGGGTCACTAGAGAACAACAAGCCACTCTTACCTTTCACAAACCCTATCATCTTACAACTTTTCCCTTATGTTTTTTCCCCCGCTTCATGACTGGCTACAGAGTGCTGGTGAGCATGAGTCTATTTATGCACACATTACAAGGGCAATAAATACGGACCACAGGTCTTTAACTATATTGAAGGTCTCCAAGACCTGGTATAATGCAACTCATATCCCATAACTTTATTAGCCAATGTTTTAGAAACAAAATATCAAGTCCAGACATACAGGTTGTTATCAAAATACACCAAACTCTTTGCAGACCTCATTATCCTCAGGACATCATGATTGCACATACCTGCATAGGTGACGTACCTTTTCCTTCTAGTATACCTGTATTTAATTGCTTTTAACTAAAACTCTGTATAAGGAGATCACCTCAGAAACTGCAGCCATTAACTACCCAATTCCATTGCAAGGAAAGTCAAAGTCAACACTAGTCTTCTATAGAAATTTTAGTAACATTCCTAAACATCCCCGCAGATGTAACCAGTTTCATTGCATTTCTGGACAGAACTGTTTTGCCATAGTAGTGACAGTTTGGGAAATAAGCCTGCGTCCAAGTTTAAGTTTCATCTGGTTCTGTAAACACTAGTTGTAAATATAGCTGTCATCACGTTTTACATCATGGCATAACAGGCAGCTAAAACATCCAAAAAAGCTACATCTCAAAAACACAACAGAGGAACCGAAGGACCATCAATACAGCTCCTTGCAAGTTGATTTTTTTCCACGTGGGATCTTTGTACAAACTTTGTTTTTACAGTAAAGCATTTGAGCACACCGATGCAAGCCCAATGGCTGCGTAGGACAATGTTTCTTATCCAGTCTGGTTAGAAAGGAATTTTCTTCAAATCACAGGGAACTTGTTGTGCCCCGTGAAGTGTAAACAGCCTTCAGCAGAAAGAAGTACGTATTTACAGGCTCTTCTCTCAATCAGCTAGTATCAAATCACTGCCTGATGAAAGAAGCTAGAAGCCAGGATCACCTCTAAAACTTTAACATGCTTTCCAAATCTGTACTTTAGTGTTTGTCTCTATGTGTGTATCCCCCATACATCCTATTGCTACCCTTCTTTCCGAGCGCTCCTTTACCCCTAAATGGCAGCTGAGCAATCAGGTGTACCTGTGAGGACTGAAGTATTAATTCCCTTGTAGATAGCTGAAAAGCAAAACCTCACCGCAAGAAGCATTACTGCTCTCCTGCCACTTCCTAGAGCATCCAGAGCTAACAACAAGCATCCAACACCATCTTGACGCTCAGAGTTTCCCAATAGATGCCAGGTAGCATCTGGAAATATTAACAGCAGCTTAGTTCCCAAGCAAAAAGCCACGCAGCACGTGACACCGCAGCCTGCGCGTTTAAATTTCTCTCTGCAGACTCGAACCCTCCCCTAAGAAAAAGAGCACATGCCCCACTCATTCAGAAATGGGGGAACTGCAGCCTCTGACATTTTATACTCAAACAGCTCTCGGAAGCGAGAGCTCACATACTTCCCTATTGGTTCAGATTCATTTAAGTGGGTGGTGAATTGGACCTGCATATGCTGGGCTTAAAAATGCTTCAGGAAGGAAAACACCATGTAAGATATCAGATCTTTCGATTTTTCCCCACACAAATTATTTTGAACTACTAAGCTATTAAACCCCCTCCATATTAATACATTACCTAACCACACTTCATTTGAATTCGCTACAAGATTCCAGCTAATTCATATTTCACCCAAGAAAGCAAGCTGTGTTACAGCACTTGCTGAATTGCTACCAACTAACTGGTACCAAGCAAGAACGCTGTATTGCAAGCAGAGATTTAAAGTCTAAGCACTTTGGTAAAGACAAGACATGTTTGTCTTGGTTAGTACTTAAGAAAATTACAGCATATAAGGTCATCCCATTGCTCTGTTCTTAAAAATAACAGCACTGACCTCACAGATGGGGCTTCTGATCCCAGCAAGCAGAGCAGGGATGATCACAGCAACAAGACGCATCAACAGTCCAGTGATCCTCAGCAAAGGCAGAGTTACAAATCAGGCCCAAAGTCAGTCCAGGAAATCCAAACAATAAGCCAGGAAAAGGACCGGGAACAGATATACCTGAAACAGCTCAATCCAAGACTAAGCCTTCAGGCTGGAGCTTAAAAAAGCCGCAGGTGTGGGTGGAGCATCAGGTGAAGCTGGTCAGGGCAATTATAGCCTAGCACTGCCCTTAGGGCTGCCAACCAATCACCCCTCATTTTGTCTAACTCCCTTTTCATGGAATCACGGAATTGTCAGAGTTGGAAGGGACCCCTAGAGATCGTCTCGTCCAAGTCCCCTGCTAAAGCAGGGCTGCCCAGGGCACATCACTCAGGACTGAATCCAGGTGGGTCTTGAAGATTTCCAGAGAAGGGGACTCCACACCCTCCCTGGGCAGCCTGTTCCAGGGCTCTGCCACCCTCACCCTAAAGAATTTTTTCCTTGTATTTGAATAGAACTTCCCATGTTCCAGCTTGTGCCCGGTGCCCGTTGTCCTATCGCTGGAAACCCCTGAAAAGAGTCCGGCTCCATCCTCCTTCAACCCACCCTTTAGATATTTGTAAACATAGATAAGGTCTCCCCTCAGCCTTCTCTTCTCCAGGCTAAAGAGCCCCAGCTCTCTCAGCCTTTCCTCATCAGGGGGATGCTCCAATTCCTTAATCATCTTTGTTGTCCTACGCTGGACTCTCTCCAGCAGTTCCCTGTGTCTCTTGAACTGGGGAGCCCAGAACTGGACACAGTATTCCAATTGTGGCCTCACCAGTGCAGAGTAGAGGGGGAGAATGACCTCCCTCGACTTACTGATCACACTCTTCCCTATGCAGCCCAGGATTCCATTAGCCCTCTTGGCAACAAGAGCGCTTTGCTGGCTCATGGAGAGTTTACTATCCACTAGGAGTCCCAGATCCTTCTCCTCAGTAGTGCTTTCCAGAAGATCCACCCCTAACCTATATTGGTATCTGGGGTTCTTCCTCCCCAGGTGCAGGACCCTACATTTGCCCTTGTTGAACCTCATTAGGTTCTTCTCTGCCCAGCT
>JAOXNO010000078.1:23385907-23409582 GCA_028565335.1 Limnodromus scolopaceus | reverse complement strand
ATGCTGGATGGCAGCACAGCCCTCTGGAGTGTCGGCCAGCCCTCCCAGTTTGGTATCATCAGCAAACTTGCTGAGGACACACTCTGTTCCCTCATCCAGGTCATCGATGAATATATTGAACAGGACTGGGCCGAGTGTTGACCCCTGGGGGACACCGCTGGTTACAGGCCTCCAACTTGACTCTGATCCATTAATGACAACCTTCTGAGTTCTGTCACAGAGCCAGGACTCAATCCACCTCACTGCCCCCCCATCTAGCCCACACTTCCTTAATTTTCTAATGAGGATGTTATGGGAGATAGTGTCAAAAGTCTTGCTGAAGTCAAGGTAGATGACATCTGTTGCTCTCCCCTCATCCAGCCATCCAGTTATAACATCATAGAAGGCTATCAGATTGGTCAAGCATGATTTACCCTTGGTAAATCTGTGTTGACCACTTTCTATAACTTCTTGATCTTCAATGTGTTTGGAGATGACATCCAGAACAAGTCGCTCCATTATTTTCCCAGGGACAGAGGTGAGACTAATTGGCCTGTAGTTCCCTGGGTCCTCCTTCTTGCCCTTTTTGTAGACTGGTGTGCTATTTGCCTTCCTCCAGTCTTCAGGCACTTCTCCTTTTCTCCAAGACCTCTCAGAAATGACGGAGAGTGGCTCAGCAACAACATCTGCCAGTTCTCTCAGCACTTGTGGGTGCATCCCATCAGGCCCCATGGACTTGTGGATGTCTAGTTTGGCCAAGTGGTCTCTCAGTCCTCCCCAACAGAGGGAAAGTCTTCCTCTCTCCAGACCTTTCCCCTTGTCTCCAGGGTCTGGGATTTGTGATTTTGAACCTGATGATTCTTTTCCTGTTAAGCACCTGGTTTTGGCCACCACCAGAAGCCGTACAAAGCTAGACAGGCTACTGGCCTTGTCATGTGTGGTTCTTCTCAAGTTAAGTGATTTTCATTTTATAACTCTGTTTATTTTTTGGATTTGCTCTGTTTCAATTCAGGTAGAGAAGGAAATGCACAAGTATATACTGAGCTCATACTCTACTTGTGCCCTATGCATAGCTGCTTCTTAAATTGCTACCAGCATATAATCTCCTCCAGGGCAATCACCTGCAACAATAATGCACAGGTGGGACTTTTGCCCCACGTTATCTACAGCTACAGTTCTTCTGTTAATGCTTTTGAAAGCAAAACTTGACCAAAAATACCAGAGCAAATGTTTTTCAATTCAGAATCCAGAGTGAGACCTGAATTTCACAGCCACTCTCTAGAAAGTAATTTGCTTATCTGGGCAAACTGATGTCCCACATCATCTTGAAAATTCACTTTTTGAAGCTCAATTGCAACTCTACTCTAGCATCTACTAAAAGGAAGTGTAGTAAGATGTTCAGCTGTAGAAACCAGAGGGATAAAATGTAATTATGTTGCATGTAATGAAATAAATACTTTGATATTTTGACTGACGCAAAAGATCATATTTCTGCCACACATCTCGGAATGATTATTAAATAAAGGTTTTCATATACACATGTACATTTTCCTACAGAAAAAAAAAATTACCATACAAAAAATTAAGCCATTATATTCCTTCTGCTCCACTTCAAATGAGACTAAACAGGAAAACAATTAATTTATTCCTTTTCCTTAAAAGAATAATAGAGAGAGACAGCAACATTATACTTCATCAAAAGAAAATAAGCTTTTTACAGGGCTTCCTTTTCAATGTTCATTTTAAAAGCCTCATTTTAAAAAGACAGTATTTCAGAAGAGAGAAGAAGATATATCATTTCTTTTTGTTGTTATACATGAATATATTCTCCAGCTTGTCAAACATCTAAAGTGTAAGCTGAGATTCTTTAAACCCTACAGGGCTTACTTATTTTTAAATTCTTATAGATCTTTTTTCTGAAGATATGAAAATTGTGAAAACAGACATCAGAGAAAAGAGATCAGCCAATTTTCCAAATTAAATTGTGGCAAACCATGCGAGCAAAGGGATGAAATAGTATCAAACTTCACTATGACAACGTTGAATTTCCCATGTTCTTTAAACATGGCAAAACTGAAGACACCTTCCAGACCACACACTTTGGCCTACTGCTATTGAAAAATGGAACACTTTTCGCAAAACTAGCCAAATAATTATAGTGGTGTTATTGGTATTTTACATTTGTGACACAAACTTTTCAGCATACATTTTGTTCCAGAATTATTAATTAAATTATTTAATTAAATATTCAGCTTTAATAACATGTCTGCACCTGCTGCAGCGCACTGCAGATCGAGTTCTCTGGTGGGAGGCCCAACACAAATGGAATGGAAGTGCTCTATTAACCTAAGAAAGGGTTTCCTTTGGGTATCTGCATGACACTGTGAGAAGGATGCTAAAATAAATCATCAATTAAAAGAGGTGATTCTTGCCAAGCACTGACATAGGTTAACTACAAAACCGAATTTAATTTCCTTAAAATTACATAAAGGATGCGATCCAATCATTTTAATGAATTATCTCCCATGAAAAAAATATTACACTATCAAACGTTATGCATTTGTATGATGACTTGATGCCTTTTAGAATGGACTCTACTCACCAGTAACATCTACCTTCCAAGGGTTTTTATATGCTATTACACATACTGTAAGTACTGCAAACATTTCTAAACGCTGCGTATGTGTTGTAGCTCAAGCTTCTGCCATGAATACTTAGATTCTGTTTCATTAAGTGCACCACATACATAAATTAAAATTAATTTTTTTTAAAAATTGAAAAAAGAGCTGCCACAGCAAATGCTGATATATGTATATGTTTGTCTGTGTGTGCACCCTTTGCACATTCGTGTATAGAAAATGTATGTCTGGAAATGCTGTCCATGTCATTTTTGGCCATAGCATGGCATGCCACGAATCAGTATGGTTTGCTGTATGCTTCAAAAGTAATATTCACTTATATATGTCTTTGCATTTTCCAAAGAAAAGTCTTATAGTGAAGATTCCTATAACTAATCAGTGTTACCAAAACAGCCTCAGAGGCAATAACCCAGCCCTCAAATCCTGCCTTGCTGTACACTGCCCTTAAGACGCTGGACTCAAGCACTTTACTTGCATTGGTTCAGAAGCAGCTATAAAGTTTGGGATGATATTTCCCTCATCTGTTCATCAACTAAGACAAACCAGCTGATTTTATGAGTGCTCCTACTCTATTTCCATAGAAACAGAAAACAAGATGTTTGATTCATTGCTGAAATTCTAGAGGGACTATGTGGGTAAATCATGACTTCAGAAATGCAAGTAACAGTTTTAGGAAGCCACTCCAACAGTGGTTTGTGCTATGCTTGGTGTGATATGTTATCACTAAAGCTGTGTAAGGAAGGCTTTTTGTTTGTTTCAACTATTGAATTTAAAATGGAACTGCTTTAGAGGACAGAGAGTTGAACTGCTATGGCTTTCTTTTCTCTACAAAGTAATACAAATTTTGTTCAGTTCAATCAGCGGGATACATAGCAAAACTCTTCGCTTTCAGACTCATAGAAGAAAAGTAGTGAAGGGCAGCAAGTGGATTTCAACCTTGCCTTGAGTTCTACTTCCCGGCTGGAGTGTACTTCCCCGCCATCCCCTTGTGAGTGGATATCCCGCTTTGTACGTGTTGCATAAATTGTGACAGAGGACAAGGGAGTGAGACCAACTGGTTTCTTTGATAATTTACTCCATAACTTTCAGAGGCACTAAGGTGAGGCTGACTGGCTGGTCCAGATCCTCTTTCCTTCCGTTTTTGAAGACAGGCGCAATGTTTGGTCTTTTTCAGTCACTGGGAAAACCTGCAATTGCCATGACCTCTCCCACGCTGGAGAGCAGCTTCGTAATGATGTCTCTGTCCTTCAGACACAGGCACAGCTCACTGAAAGAGTACCAGTAGTAAATGACGATGCCAATTCTGCATATTTTATAATATGAACCACATACAGTGATTCTCAGACTGAAAACAGATTGTCATCTCAATGACAATCAGCTTCTCGAACTTTTCCAACAGGCACAGAAATGGAATATAATCGGGTTTTTTATTATTATTATTACTTGTTAAAGTGCAGCACTTAAAAAGTCTTAAAATTTTAAACAAATTTTCAAAGATGAAACCAAAAAAATGAAATAAACATGCACTTTGATATCTCTATCCAGTGTTACATTAAAGATGACAAAATTCAGAAATGGGAATGCTTTCCCAAGAGCCTGATGGAGCATGCCGGGCATTATAGACTTCCAAGCTTTATCATATCCCACACAGATATTAACACCCACTGTGGTCAATTCTGATTATTGAATCTCATTTCTGAGGTTCTGAATCATCAGGTAAATATGAGTCAGTAAAATATTACTGCTTTAATAGACACAATCGACAAGAGGGTGGGGGACAGAGGAGGAAACCTCCTATTCCAAGTAACAACATCTTCCTTCATAATTACCAGATTTAAAAAAAGTTGTTTACTGAGTGAAATTATCAGCAATTTCTGTGTAGCTATGGCAACTTTCACAAAGCATGACAAGGAAAAATGGATAAAGCAGGAAAAAAAATTGCAAGGAGATCTGGAAATATAAAATTGAAAATTTCCAAAATTGAGTGCATTTCCGTTTAAAAATTATTCTCTCAAAAGGAAATTAAAACTCTCCCAATATGCTGGTTTTTTAGCCTACAATCAATTTTTATAACTGGAAATCTGTCAAGGAAAATGAGTCCCTTTTCTACAGCCAGAGAGAAAGAAGAGCTCCAACACCAGATTTTTAACTGCTTACAAAACCAGGCTTTTGCTTCAGATTTAATCCTATAATCACACACAGTGTGCAGACAGAAAATGTTACAGTATTTACTTGTAGTTGAATTGACTGAGAAAAGTGTTACTGCTAGGCACTTGTCTTATCTTAAGAAGCATTAAATCTGCTGGATGTGATGAAATCTGTTCCAAAGTGTTTATCAAACACTGTGAAAATTGGCCAGATTACTAACACGGCAATGTCATTATTTGTCTAGTCAAGGGTAAAAGGTTCTTGAAAATGAGAGAAGTAGAGAATATTTACTTCAACTGGTAACCTCAGAAAACTCAGACATATTATGCTGGAAAAACCTGGAATATAGATGCCATTCCCATACAGTAATTTGTTTGAATACACTACGTAACACTTTGCATGGCTTTCAGTGCACTTTGGCCAAAGTCCCAGATGGTGCAGTCATTCCCAGGGCTTATGCTTTGAGGCTACTGCCCTGAACACAAGCTTAGTCTCACACCACGGTGAATGCCAGCTAGAGGAAAAAAAGCCTGCTCAGCTGAATCCCCTGCTGACATGGAGAGTGGGGATGGAGCGCACCCCTCCATCATGGGGGGGATGGAGCGCACCCCTCCATCATGGGTAGCTGATGGGCGTGGGAAGGAACGAAAGCCACCTTTGTCACCAGCAGAGACAGGCAAATGGCAAAATCACTGTGAAAGACTTAACTGGGTTTTTCATGTGCATCATTATTTGTTGTAGCTGAATCAGAGATATTTGATGGCCCAACCGTCCCAGTACCACCACTCGTTTTCAGTCAAAACCTCTTGTCTTCTGACATCGCTCAGTATGCTGCATAAAGACTGCTATTTTCTGCAGCCTATTATCCCCATTTCCATACTATAGCAGCATATCACTTTAAGGAATAGGTGGATTGTTTGAGAGTTTGTGCTAGAAACCTACTCTGTATTTTACAACTCTGAAGCAATTTAGTCAAAACATAAATAAAAACCAATCAGCTTTTTTTTGACTTGTTTGGGAATCAGGGGCAGCATTATTCAGTCACCGACATGTTCATATTAAAAATCAGTGACCTAGCAAAAGAAGAAAATTACAGAATCATAAAATGGCTTGGGTTGGAAGGGACCTTAAAGATCATCTAGATCCACTCCCCCTGCCATTGGCAGGAACACCTCCCACCAGACCAGGCTGCTCAAAGGCCCATCCAGCCTGGTATTGAACAGTTCCAGGGATGGGGCATCTACAGCTTCTCTGGGCAACCTGTTCCAGTGCCTCACCACCCTCACAGGAAAGAATTTCTTCCCAAGATCTTAATCTAGATCTACCCTCTTTCAGTTTAAAACCTTTACCCCTTGTCCTATCGCTACACTCCCTGATACAGAGCCCTTTCGCCAACTTTCCTGCAGGCCCCCTTTAAGTACTGGAAGGCCACAATAAGGTCTCCCTGCAGCATTCCCTGAACAACCCCAACTCTCTCAGCTTGCCTTCATAGGAGAGGTGCTCCAGCCCTCTGATCATCTTTGTGGCCCTCTGCTGGACCTGTTCCAACAAGTTCATGTCCTTCTTATGTTGGGGACTCCAGAACTGGCCACAGTACTCCAGGTGGGGTCTCACCAGAGCAGAGTAGAGGGGTAGAATCACCTCCCTGGGCCTGCTGGCCACTCTTCTTTTGATGCAGCCCAGGATAATGTCGGCTTTCTGGGTTGCGAATGCACATTGTCAGTTCATGTTGAGCTCATCCACCAACACCCCCGAGTCCTTCTCCTCAGGGCTTCTTTTAATCCCTTATCAACCCAGCCTGTATTTGTGTTTGGGATTCCCCTGACCCATATGCAGGACCTTGTACTTAATCTTGTTGTATTTCATGAGGTTTGCACAGGCCCACCTCTCAAGGCTGCCCAGGTCCCTCTGGATGGCAACCCAGCCCTCCAGTTTGTTGACTGCTCCACACAGCATGGTGTCATCGGCAAATTTGCTGAGGGTACATTCAATCCCACTGTTCAGGTCGTCCACAAAGGTGTTAAATAGCACCAGTCCCAATATTGACCCCTGAGGAACACCACTTTTCACTGGTCTCCACTTGGACATCAAGCCATTGACCACAACTTGTAGAGTGTGACCATCCAGCCAGTTCATTATCCACCAAGTGGTCCATCCATCAAATCCATGTTTCACTAGACAACGACAAATGCTTTGCACAAGTCCAGGTGGATTATGTCAATTGCTCTTTCCTTGACAGGAAGACGGAATATGATACTTGTTTTGAAATAAGGAAGGACTGAACAGAAACAATGCATAAAATATACAGATCTCATTTGCCTTTAAATAAATCAAAAAAGGCACTTTAAAACACTGTTATTTGACAAATGGAAAATTCGTGTCCAATGTTACCTACTATGTCTCAGACTGGGGCCTTTTAAAAGCCCGTTGCTTCTATCTTACAAAGGCAGTAAGTACGTGTCCTCAGAAATCTGTGGTGTTAGATATTAACCTTAAAAGTCTATGCTTTTCAGTGGATACTCCGTATTTTCATTCCTTCCAAACATTGTGCGCTTGTGGAAAATGAGTCAGAAGAACCAAACAAAATTTTCCTTTTACATAGCAGCTGGAGAGGCAATTATTTCATTAAACAGAGACCTCCAGGGCTGCTCAAAGCACAATGCCAGTTTCCCTTTGCAAAGATGCTGCTGCGACGCTCCTCATCCCGCCGGCTCCACTGAGAGGGGTAACTGTACCCCTCTGCCCATTAACACTCCTTACGGATTGCTCCCGAGAGCCACGTGCCGCGTTGTGCTGCACCAGATGGACGGTGAGCGGGCAGCGCAGCCCCCTGCGAAGCAGAAGCTGAGCACTGTCATCGTGGCTCGTTGCCACGCGGTCTGATAACAGATCGCCCAGCTCTGCGATTCCCGGTACGGCACAGTGCACTAGCATTTGTGAGATCTGCAGCTGGTTGGGCGTCGGAGAATGCGGTGGAAAGAAGCGAAGGAGATTGGTAAACTGGCTTTAATGTAATCACACAGCCTGGCTGTAATCTAATTTAATGGCACCCATGAATAACCTTGCTAAATAATATTCTGTGATAGAGAACGCAAATGGAATTGGCAACAAATAGGAATCCAGACCTGGAGATTTATCAATATCTTCCAAGACACAGAGACACTGGCTGTATTCACAATGGGAAATTTGGAGCATACAATCCTCATACGAGATGTAGGAAATACATGCTTTTTTGAATCTGTGGGGATGTAATGCTATGTAACATCATTCCCCAATTAACACGAATGATAACAGCAGTAACACAATGACTACACTTCTGGCTAAAAGTGATACCTGTACTGTTGCTTCATCTAGGTATAACATTACCGGATTATTTTTTTTTTCTGGAAAACTTTTAAGAAAAACTAAAAAGTTAATCAAGATAAAAATTAGTATATTGAACAAAATCTAATGAAATAATAATATTCACTGTTTTTTTTTTTTCTAAAGTGAAATAATGTTGTTAAATGTAGAACAAGAACATAAGTAAAATCCACAGGATATGAATAAAATTTCTTACAGCTGCATTGCCTTACAGCTATGCAGCCCTCTCCACTTCTGTGGCACAGTTAATATTTTTTTTTGGTTTTTTTTAAGAGTGCTGTGTCCATATTTAATATTCATGTAATTAGGTCTTTTGACTAACTTCTCACATCCTGGAATTGAAGGAGCAATTTTATGTCCTAAATTCCAGCTGATTCAGCGGGTGATGAAAAGGCAGAGATTTTTTCTATTAATCTAGAATTCTCATAAAGACATTTGGATTGTCCCACACTGTATTTTAAGTTTGAGGTGCCCACTGACCTCATCTTGGCAGGTACAAGGTCCCCCAAAAGGTGTTTTATTTGCTTCTGTTCCTTTACTTTGACATGTGAGTATCAACAAACATCAGCAAACTGAGGATGTTTGTGATGTTATTGCAGTCATGCAGAATGAGGGCTCCTAATGAAAAATACAGTGCGTGTTGAGACATGCAGTCTGCTCTTTTCAAGCTATTGCTGCTTGGCACCCATGAAGTCCTAGTGAACTACTCCAATGAACCCATGAGCAGGAATGAGCCATCCAAACAGATGGCTGCAACTGCAGGCAGCCAAGAGACCACGTTTTTTTTCATGACGTGTGGGTGTTGACAGCATTTCCAGACATAAATCCAAATGGCTGTCAGTTCTGAGCTTCTTGTCTAAAGGGGATATGTCAACGTTAATCTACCTCTGAGACAGATTACCCTTCACAATAGAAAATCTTCCCCTTCCCTTCCTCTTAGCACTTGCAGATCTTTCCTTTCCTGAGCTGTTATGTAGTGGGTTTTGGATGCCTTTAGCTACAATTCACCTCTGAGGTAGATGGATCTCAAGAATCTCAAGAATGAAAGAATAAGTTGCACATGTTTTGTGGGTTTGATGTTTAGTCCAATAGAATCATAGAATCATTTCGGTTGGAAAAGACCCTTGGGATCCTCGAGTCCAACCATCTACCCTACTCTACAAAGTTCTCCCTTACACCATATCCCCCAACACCCCATCTAAATGACTCTTAAACACGTCCAGGGAGGGCTAATTACAAGCGACTGTAGAGGCAGGGTTACTGGAGAATTTTTTTGGCTTTATGCATGTTTACACATAAAATAAAATACAGGCACATACTGCTTCTGTGTTTACAAAGGAATGAATTCACGTATGGTGTACCACTTTTACATACTGTCAATGTTGTGTGAGGTGCTTATGATCAGGAAGATTCCTCACTCCCAACCAGGTCACAGTAGAATTGCTACACTGCTTTAAAAAAGGTGATGCTGATATATGTAATAAGAGCACACGACCTCTTAGGATTTACTGATGAACTGCCAAAGTCAGCCAGGTAAAGTTTAAGGCATAGCCATTCACTGAATTTCACTGAATTTCACTGAATTTTTAGAGTTGGAAGGGACCATAGAGATCATCTAGTCCAACTCCCCTGCTGAAGCAGGATTGCACATAGAATATGCAGAAACTTTCCAACAATGATTAATTAAATAGAGTGGTGAACCAAGTTTAAAAAAGGTGATTTCAGCTAAATCCACTTACCAATAGCTTCTCTGGCATTGCCCAGTAAGAATAAAAGTATTAAGAAAATTAAAGAACGCATAGAGGGAACAGCAGAGGACTATCCTTAGTCTGTCTCAATACACTAATACAGTTAGATAGTGTTTGCAATAAATCAGTAACAGAATGTTTCCATCAGCTTTAATTTGCACTTACCTTCTCTATTAGCTCACATCAGCCTTAAAATAGCCTTTGTTTATGAATTGTGTCCCGTGGCACAGTAAATTGCCACAGCCTTCTGTATCCTGGGCCTCAAATGAACCCTTGACAAGGCACGGTCATTTCAGAGAAAGAATACCAGTTATATCAGTTCAGTATTAATTACAGAAATGTGCACGAAAAGTCTCAGTATAGCTAGTACCATCAGGTGAAATAAGCTTTCTTTGGATCACAAGCCAATGGCAGCCCCCAACAAAGCATGTTACAAAGCCACCTGAAGTTTGATTACATAAAGGTGAAGATAAAAATCTATAATTGCATTCTAATTTGCTTTTCAACAAAGGACAGATGGATTTGAGAAGGCCTAAAATGCTTTTATTACTGTTGCGCATGTGACTTCCTTTGTCCACGTCATAATACTACTTGACATTTGATTAGGAGATGAGAGGAAGGAGAGCCCTCTAAAAAATCTTGTTGCTTTTCTTCCTCAGCTCCATTCTACATTACTGAAAGTTTTCATACCTCTTGGAGATGCCTCAAAGCTGAGATAGTTTATGACACGTAAGAGTTTGAGGCACCGTTGAAGCATGGAGATGGTGCTTTCGTATGTTCCTTCATTCCCAGATGAGTTCATGGACAGCCAATAAATCCTGTACCTTCCTCTACTCAAGACTGGGATTATCCTTCTGTTTATTTGCCATGTTATCACAGAATCTAAAAAGCTTTATGAGTATATTTACAGAGAAGACAACCATTAATAAGAGGCCTCTTGGGCTCTCCCTTGGAAAACAAGTCATTCAAGTAGCAGCAGATGTTTCTGTCTTTCAGAGGGACAAGAACCTCATGGACTTATTTCTTCTCCGCCAGCAGCCAACCCAAAAGCTAAGTTTCTGGCAAGACAAAGCCCTAACAGGCCCAGAGGCACCAGAGTTTGGAGTGCCATATTGGTTTCATAAGCTTGCTGGAGACAATTATATTTTTTCCATTGGATCTCGGAAGTGATGTGTACAGGCTGCAAATCCAACATGAAAAAAAAAAAGAGTATCTCACATAGATTATCAGCAGCTGCACACGAGGTACTCATTCGAAATTCTTCCATAAATGTAAAGGGCCCCTTGAGAAGAACAAATAAGACCTGCCATGTTTCCTAATCTTGCTACACTAGTTAAACAGGAAAATGTTCGCTCCTAATGATGACACAAAAGCTGCTGTAAGCTTTTCTGCTGCAATGGCACTGCTTATATCAGCTATTATTCAGTTATTCCATCCTAACAGCGGAGAATCATTTTTGTGCTTTTCATTCTTCCTCCCAGAGGGCAACAGATGTAATAACTTATTCCCTGTCTGGCACATTAAGGCTTGAAAAATTAATGCAGTGCTGCTGAGATTTCCTCTTTCTGCTTTACTTAGAGTGCCAAAGCTTTGAATTTCAGTGAAAAAATATTAAGTAATAAAAAGCTTATTTTAAGTTTGTTAATGTACTTGTCTGTTTTAATGCCTTTCTGAGGTTTCCACAAAATAAGGATTCCAGTGACTAATCTTCCTGAATTTCTTTTGCTTCTAAGCTATTACTCTACTGTCTAATTGAGACCCCTCCCATTTCACAATTATGATACACCAACTAAAATTTAAACAGTATTATTGACTGTATTATGTTAAAAAAAAAATCAATTAAGAATATCAAAAGAATGTGGATATGCTTACTTGCAATATGTTTTATCAAGCTGCTCATAAAAACTCCTTGGTCATGTCACTCCACAGCTTAATCAGTCACATATTGCTCTGTACACGTAGCTTATGCTTTATACCCAAGCCTATTCGTTCCTTCAAAAACACCATCCAGCGGTGTGAATTTTGTATAAGACAGTAGTAGTGCAAATCAAATTTCACCTGTGGTTTTTTTTTTTTCCTTTTGCTCAAACTGTCCCTTTGGAAGCAGCATGAAAACCAAACATTGCAGTCACTATGTGAAGCTTGCCTGGGGTTTTGATAACCATGCCACAAGGCTTGCAGGATAAAATCAGCGCTCAGCTAGCTGAAAATTTCATCGCAGAGGGTCCAGAGGATGCCATGGAGATAAATGCTTCATGTAATCCTCTGGAGAAGTACAGGGGATTGGTAAATACAAATGTATTTCCCTCTAAATTAGCACTATTTAATCATTCATGTCATACACATTCAACAGGCATATCTACAAACTGGCTACCTTTGCAAATAATAAACAGACCTATATAGAATGATTATAGTGAAAGAAAAAGGCAAAGAGTAGTACAGCGTGAGTTGAAGAAGGCTAAGGACAAAATCAGAACTGGGAACCACTTCTCATCCAAAAATACTGTGAAGATCTGGGATTCTGCACTAAAAAAGATGAAACAAACCCTTGATTATGACTTTATCTGCGCAAAGCCCGTTCTTAGTGTCAGAATTCTAACCCAAAAGGACAGGATGGAAAGCCTCAAATTAAATATACAGGTTCAAAACGTATTAGCAGCCGCAGGAAGGAAAAGTCCCAGGCAATTTACCCTAACACTGCAGAGCATTTGCTAATGCTACTGCTTCGTGTATTCCAAGTCTGCAAGCATGGGAACATCATTAGCCACACATCATGTCAGGCTGTCCTTTCACTCCTACATACAGCCACTTAGCTCTCTTCTCCTCCTTGGACAGACATCCTCAAGTAATTTCTCCTTTGTCCTCCAGGCTGCTGGCTGTGGCCCAGAGAGTGCTGAGCGTTAAAGAGCACAGACTTCTTATCTCTAGTCTCTGGCAACACTTCCTCCTTTATTCCATAGAGAGGGATCTCTGCTTCCTTAAAAGCTGGCTTTGCTGATTCAGGCTTCCTCATCTCAGCAGATTTCAGTTCAGAGTTTGATCTATCAGCATCAAAGACATCCTTCTGTTCAGAGCATGCCTCGGCAATCAGACAATAAGCAGCAGCAAAGCTTCAAACCAGGCTAGCAGTTCCCCAGGAGACCAAAGGCAATTAATAACATGTTTTTCAGCAAGGAGCAAAGCTAACGAAGCCTGATTTCCTACACATCTGAGACATTCATCTTCTACCCTGTCTGTAAACTGTTAAACCAGTTATCATTGTAATCCTCTACCTCACACCTCCCATCTCACCTGCCAATCCCCCTTTTGCCCAAAACTCCCCCTGTATCTTACTGTGACAAACAATCTTCTTGTTTAAACAATCTTCTTTGACAAACATCCACTTTCCTCTTGTTCCTACTAGAACCTCCACGGCGTCCTCAGCTTCCTCTGTGCACCTTTATTTGGTCCATCACTTGCAAGATGACACATGCCGTGGCTAGCCCAGAGTCACATGGGTACGCAGGGGCCAGCAAGCTGCTGCCGGGCAGAATGAGAAACGTTTGCACCTTCAGCAAAAGGCATACGGAAACACATTGCCAAACTAGCAATTTTAATGAAAACCATAGGCAATTCACAGCTACGAGATCTCAGTTCAGCCAGAGTTGCCAAGTTTGGCTGAAGCAGGCCGATAAATACAGAAGTTACCAGGAAGCATTGGACAAGTGAGACAGAAGGAGCAAAAATAAACAGTGTGAGTGCAAATTTTTTTCTTTGAAAACCAGGCAACCGAAAGAAGTTTTTCAACAGCTGAATTGTGACCCTGACTTGGTTGCGTATATTGATCGGGGTCTGATATGAATTACTGCAGTTGTGACACTGACCATCTTTATTTTTGCAAATAACGATGTGGAAACTGTAATTTTATTAACACCTGCATCATGATGGTCAAGTGCCATTTAAAAAAAATGAACAACGTTAAGCTAGAAGATGAACAGAAGTTGATCAGACTCTAATTTAAGTCATTTAGTTCCTCTCAAGTGTGTGATTAAACTGGATTATTCTTTATCAAACGATGTGGGAGCACGCTTATTTAGAGGAAACGCCTAAGCACAGCTATCCAGCTGCTCAAGGGACTCATCCTGTGGATTCTTTGGATTTAACTTTTCAACATTTAGTCCTATTAGCAGGAACGTGAATGGGTAACTACTTTCACTTAGAGTTGCTCACCAAAATTTTTAAGCCAATGTTTGACTCAACCTACAAACCAACACATCTGCTCTTAGCCAGGATTTAGGGCAAGCCATACAGATCAAAGTATTCAATATCTATGGAACCACTTAATGACATCTCTTACCTAATCTCTAGATTACCTGGACCGTACCTTGTCTTCAATCATGTGCTATCGTAAGGAGTATCAAGTGGAAACTGAGCAGACTTCACAAAATACTCTTTCAAGAAAAGAGTTTTGATTTAGCAGGCGCCAGCTCAGGGAAACGGAACAGCCTTTATGAGATGCTGCCTCCCTTCCAGTCAACGGCTTTCTTATAGGTCACGGCATATTGCAATTGCTGCTGCTTGTAATAACATCTGCATGACTTGTTTGCAGATTTCTCTTTCTTCTTATTATGAAAACCAACTCTGTAGCTAAAAAAAAAATATAAAAAAATCAAAGGAGCATAACATTACTAAGAGCACAGTAGTGGACAATTTAGAGCACAAAATCAAAGGAGTTTGATGCTTTTTTGTTTGGGGAATTTTTTCAGAGGCAAACTGTCATACAGCCATAAATCAGCTATACTAATTGCAGATGTTGAAACTGAGGTGTGTAATTTCTGCAAAGGGCCTGGAATAAATGTCCTTATTTTCTGTAATCTTCCCAGACATACCACATTTATTGAACAGGACTATAACTGTCCTATTAATTTCTGCTTTCTGTGATCAATTAAAATTGAGTAAATAGATGTTGCCATTCTGATCAGATCATTTACACCTTTGTTTTTAGTGCTCTACGTACAAGAATTATGGAACTGCATCTTTTTCTGAGGGGAGAAAACTTCTGGCATGACTCATTCATCACATAACACCTTTTGTTCACACCATTTAAGAGACCTACTTGGAACTTAATTATTTAACTTATGTTCTTCTTTTAACTGACTATTAAAAAGTAAGATGATCATGCCTTAGATTTAAACTAGCTGATCACAAGAGCTGAAAATCTGTATGTTTCTTGAAGATGAATGGAAACACCATCAAAGGCAGAACAGTTTGTTTGTTTGTTTTATTTCAAACTGTGGTCTAGCTCTAAACCGAGGGGCAGAAGAAAGATGCACCAAATGGCTTCACTAAGAAGGAACTTAATAGCAACTTGGAAAAAGAATCAAAAGAAAAACAAGGTGACAGGAGAAAAGAGAGAGACCACTAATGAAATTATTATTTAGTTTCTCAGTTGTGTCCTAAATTGACCTCTATCTAGTGCAAAATTGTGATACATTATAGTAATTGACTAATAGCTTCTGTTTTAATAGAAAATAATTTTTTATGAGAAGAAAGAGACTATTTAATTTTCAAGATGGACAGTTCCTACAAATGAATTTGTTAAACATCTGCAAAGCCAAGGAGAAATATTTCACAGCAGCAGTGAGGACAAGCTCTGACCTGGGATTTACAAACTATGTGTGAAACTATTTCAGACAGCGCTTAATCACTAGCTTAAAAATCAGCAGGCTCTCTGAATGTCACTAGTATCAAGCTGAACGTCATACATACTGCAAAGGTTGGGGTTTTTTTAATTGTCAACACTTGAAATGGATATGAGAGATTTTGTAAGCGATCAGAAAGGTGCAGAAAATATAGAAGTAATAGAATGCCAATGCTGCACTCATTGCAAATATACCCTTTCACCAAAAAAATTACTGAAACATTGGAAAATTTGCAGAACATTTTGCTTTAGCTAGGGGTGGGGAGGGAGGAGGGGGTGTTTCCTTCCCTCCCGTCAAAAATCTGTCTTTGCCGTTTCCCTTTCCCTTCCGCCGGTGCAGCAAATCCAGTAAATTATTGATAGTGGAAATTGCATGGCGGAGGCAATAATGGCATCCCCTGATTGAGTAGCTCCATTTGATCTTGGTAAAGACAGGGAGATGGCACGCTCCCCGCTCGGGGCCGGCTGTGGCGAGCGGCAGCGCACGCGTGTGCCGGTGGGGCACCTCACGCCACCTCACGCCATGTCCCACAGCGAGGGCCGGCCGCGGGACAGGGACTCGCTTCATCCCCAAGCCTGGCGTGGACCATCACGGCCTCACCTCCTCACGGCCTCCCCTGTCCCCTCTACCGGTCAAATTGGTGGTGGTCGATTTTCAGAAGAAGATGTCTCCATCTATCCCGCGAATCGGTTAAAACAAGCGTCTTTCTACACCTTAAAGCCTGACCGCTCTCTAATTGCAATTAACGCCGAAGGCCCATCAGCTTCGGTGCACTTGTGGCAGTTTATTTATACTGGGAGAAATGTGTGCAACTCATTGCTGCCCTCAGACAGTCTGATTGCCTGTGTGTTTTTGCTATGAAACACCTGCATTTATTAGATCAGTAAAGTAATAAAATATCCCAGGCGTTTGAAATTTGAGTACACCTAAGGCCTTTCATATAAAAAAGCTTTTAATATATATTAAGGGAAACAATCCTGGTGGTTAATATCCTTTGCAGCTTTAAGAACTTCTTTAAAAATCATGTTCCAGTACCACATTACCATTCTTCTTGCACTTGGGGGTTTGCTTTTGCGTGTTTGAACTAAAAGTGTCACTGAGCTGTGAAGACAGTTCCACTGCTTTTGTCCCAGCGATTTCCAGTCCAAATCTACTCAATTTTCAAGAAAGGAGATGGCTTTTCAAAGTCCTCGCTAACGGCCTGGGCTGGAGGAATCATACCCAGCTCATGCTGTCTGATACATACTTGCTAATAAAGGCAGCTCTTCAGGCCAAGTCCTGCTCGGCTGTTTCTCTAAGATTCAAATTCTGCCATTAGGAATGCATCAGCCGTTTCTTTTCCCGCTCTGGTATACCAGTATAACCTTGTATCTCGCAGCAGTACTGACCAGGTGGGTGTCCGAGTACGATTTCAAACGTAGGGATCGTAACCAGAACTTGCGAAGTTAACGTGGGCGTTTTATTTTACCGTGTTGGTCATGGACCATTCTGATCACGGACTTCTCTCCACCATCCCGTTCAGCTCTCCGGGTACGGGTGCCTGATTTCACCGGGGCAGCGTGTTTTCGGCAGCCTTTTTGCATAACGATAAGACAGCACCGTTTTAATATTCTGTGTTCATGAGACGATGCCTGCAAATATTTGGATGATCTATGAGTCAAGTTTAACAGCAGCAGCAGAGGCTACTTTAATGAGCTGTAATGTAATACATAACACACATGTTATTCCTGGAGGAAGGGCTCTTCTTCTGGTGCACTAGACATGCAGATGAGCAGCGGCGAGTGTCGTGCTTTAGAGACACTGAAGCATCTGCTGGCTTTCTCTCAGGAGTGAAGGAGAAGGCGCACGTTCTGAAAAAGTCTGCTTGCAATCAGAACAAGTTTTTTAATTTTGGAAAGGAAGCATGTTAACGGACCGCCTGACAAGTCCTCGCTCTGTGGGATCCGCTTCCAGCTCGGCTCTGCTAAGAATGTGAGAACCATCAATTCCAGGCAACCATGTGCTGAAATTCCCATTTTGCTGTGCTAGAAACACCCTGCCTTTTGCCCCTGTAGAGAGATTTTCCCAGGGAAGCGGTGTGGTCAGAGAGCTGCTGTATCTCACCAGTATAATCAGCCCTTTGGGGATTATTACCAGCCAGCGCTTGATTACTGGGAAAATGAAAAAATAGTCTAAATCATGATCTATTTGGATTTTTAATGCACATACAACCTGGGTTCCTTATTTTTCAATCAGACCCTGACTTCAAGGAGAATTTTGTATGAACGAGCCCCAAAAGATTGGGCCCACAAGGTATTAGTTTGTGAAGCAACCAATAGTCATCCCATGGGGATGCTGCCCTGGTCAGAGCTCTGCTCCTTTGTCCGCAAGACGGACTGTAAGCTCGGAGGTATACATACGCCCTCGCCTTCGAAATTTGTGGGATACGTTGGATGCAATGATCAGACATCCTGATGTTTCCCATGGATTCCCAGGTGAACCCAGGAAGAGTTGTCTCTTGTCGTCTCTGGAAAATGACGTCTCCCAGCCTGTCTCGGGCGCGTCTCTGTTTTCCCCATTGGGGTTGCACGGGCGTCAGAACTGAGTGGCACTCCAAAGGAAAGCTACACCGCAGGCTGCAGGGGGAAGAACTGGGCAGGCAGGCCCTTCGCTGGTGATTCCGGCTCGGTTAATTCAGCGTGTCGAGCCTCTCGGTGTCATTGTCACGGCATGCCCGCCTTACAGCATTTACCGTGAAATCGAGTATCTTTTTCGTACACCTAGCTGGGTAAAATTCTGTTTTGCATACACAAATTATACTTCACCCTTTTCCGTGCAGCAACAGGGAATGAGTAAGAAAGAATAGGAGTTGTCAATCAACGTAACATTAATTTATCCCTGCAGCAATATCAGATTGCTTGCAGGGGGGTAAGACCATTGCTTTTTGCTGAATTCAATTTAAACTGTAGCACAGGCATTAATGATGCTGTGGGTACTATAAAGAAGAAAGCAGAAGCACGCACATCTGGTTTCTGTCTCGGTGGAGGTTGTGCATTATAGTGATTGATGTACGGGGTCCAAATTTACTGATAAACTAATAATATGATAAAGTAGTTTGTGGGGCTCTTAAATTCCCCCCATTGCAATTGTAAGAGAAGCAATAAAAAAAGTCAATATTTGAAAAGAAGTAACATTCTTAAAAGGTCCATAGTTAGTCAATACATAATCGGCCATTCAGTCTTGCCCCACAAATGTATCTTTACACTCCCCATTTTATTCATGTAGTATCTTGGCCTGGCTTTGAATGAGAAAAAGGTCAAGAAGCTACAATTTGGACTGCCTCTCACCCGGTTGTCAGGAAATATAAACTAATCCTGATTACACAAATGAGAATGCTGTTGATGTACTCGGGTTTTGACACTAGAGTATTTTTTCTATTAATAATTTTAATTGGCTGAGGTCAGTTCTTATAACACTACATTTTATGTTTAATTATGTTTATTCATGTTTCCTAGTTACCTATCTTTGCTATTTTTTCACATTAAAGGGCTGGAAAGTTCATGGAAATAAACTTTTCCAACTCAATGCTAAAAATTGCGACGGATTATAAACACCATTGGAGGTTGCAGGCATGTCGCGTTTGTAAGAAGATGACTGGGCTGTGACGCTGCTCTCCGGTGATTCAGCGATGGCAGCGCACACTGCGGATGTGTGCTCCATCCTGATGCTCCACACAAACATCAGGGGGGCTAGAAAACCCTCAGGGTCTTTGAGAACCGAACCCAAATTCTCTTTAACTACGTAAAGTCTTTGTAATCAGCCAGGCTGTGGCTGAACGAGAGGTGAAGGGAAAAGGAAGGTGGCAAGCTCTTCCCTAGCCCACCCCTTGCACCCAGGGGTCAGCCAAACCATGGCCACAGCCTCTCCCGGGCATCTGTGTTGCCTGTCAGTGCCCGGGGGTTGGTGGCACTTGGATCTCACAGCCTCAAGGTTTACTTTGCATCCAGCCCGCAAAAGAGTTGCTGTGCTCTGGTCTGCCAGGAGCTTGCTGGGTGGCCAGAATACACCCTGTGCCTTAAAAATAGCACAGGGTACTTGCTCTTAATATCAAGGATAATTTCGCCTTCAGCGAACAATGTCTGCCGAGAGGCCTTTCGGCCTCATTTTAGCAGGGAAAGTATTATGTGAAACAGCAAAGATGGGAATACAAACCCAAAGATCTTTCATTAGACATAGTTTGTAGACTGCACGTGGACAGGCACCAAAACCACAACATTTCTGCTGAAGAAAATACCACCTAATAGCTGAGAATTGTCACTCTGCACCTACAGTGAAAGTGAATTTAAAAATCCAACAAACAATTAAAATAATTGGTCTCTTCTTGTGCCTGCTAGAGGTACGCCAACTTTCTGTCACACAGGGGGATCTGTACTCTGGATCTTGTCCCATGCCTTCTAGTCAGGGATTTCAGCACAATTTGTGTGCATAAAACTGCTTCTATAACAGAGCTCTGTGGTAGGTGCAGATTAGTCTTTTGCAAACGAGGAAATGCATGTGTCTATTATATATAAATTTATTAAGCTGCTCATGAACATGCTTGTTCAGTGAGCACGCCCCTTCTGTGTTTGCTCCTTGCCACTGCTCATGTAGTTGTCTCTACTGGCATCAACTGTCATAGAAATGGAATATGAGTCATACATGACAATTACCACATACGTCGAGTGATGGACACACACACTCCTCCCCATCCAAATGCGCGTGCACACTTACCCGAGCCATGTCACCCTATGTGACAGCTAACCAACACCACCACATGCTGGTGGAGGACACGGCTGATGAACACAGAGCGAGGTACAGGTGGGAGGTGGCTGCAGCCAGCACTGGGATGCACGTACTGGCCCTGAGAGGGCTGCTGCAAAGGGACCGAACTCCCAGGGAACTGCAGGTAGGGAGTTAGAATCATAGAATAGTTTGGGTTGGAAGGGACCTTTAAAAGTGATCTACTCAAACCCCCCAGCAATGAGCAGGACAGATCAGGTTGCTTAGAGCCCTGTCCAACCTGACCTTGAATGTTTCCAGTGATGGGACATCTACCACCTCTTTGGCCAACCTGTGCCAGTGTTTCACCACCTTCATCATAAAAAGCCTCTTCCTTATATCTAGTCTGAATCAACCCTCTTTTAGTTGAAAACCATTACCCCTTGTCCTATCGCAGCAGGCCCTGCTAAGAAGTCCATCCCAATCTTTCTCATAAACCTCCTTTAAGAACTGAAAGGCTGCTATAAGGTCTCCCTGGAGCCTTCTCTTCTCCAGGCTGAACAACCCCAACACTCTCAGCCTGTCCTCATAGGAGAGGTGCTCCAGCCCTCTGATCATCTTCCTGGCCCTCCTCTGGACCCACTCCAAAAGGTCCATGTCTTTCCTGTGCTGGGGGCTCCAGAGCTGGACAGTACAGAGTTATGGGGTTTGGCCCTGGCTTGTGCAGGGCAGGGTTTGACAGCCTCCCTGGGCTGCCTCTCCAAATTTCTAAGCTTCTCTTTTGGGGCTTTGGAGAAGCCCCATGTGCTGCTCAGACAGCGAGACTCCAAAACAAGGCACGAGATCCCGCTTCCCCGTGCAGAAGGGCTGGGGGTAGCTGGGAGGATAATTCACGCTTTGTCCTGCCCTTGCAGGGTTCCACAGCTGGTGTGGAGCTGTGCCAAGCCGACCCTATGCTGCGGGGTGGAGGCCAAAAAGGTGAAAACCAGAAAAAAGGAAGGAGAGAACGAGTCTGACTCAGCAGCAAAATTAAGAGTTGACTTTACTGTTCCCTGATGCTCCAGCACTCGCTAAACTTGGGAAAATTCGTCTCACAAAGGTCTCTGCCTTACTGCTGTCGTTTTGGAGGCATTAAACACCCGGCATCTGAGCAAAGGGCAGAGTATCTGGGTTGTGCCTGAGAGTATCCAGTGTACCGGGTGTCTGGTGTACGGTGCCCGAGCCCTTCCCGGCTCGTCCCTGACCTCCCCGCTAACAGCCCGGCCACCACTCTGTCACAGTGGACAGGAAAGAAGACATGAAACGACAACAACAACAAAAAAAAAAAAAAAAAAAAGCAGGCTCTGAGTGAGTCACAGATGTGGGAAGGGAAAAGAAAAATCCCCTCTTCCCCAAAGAGGTTGTGCGTGATTCTGCGGGACGGGGGAAACCCGAGCCGAGTGCGGAGAGATTAGATGGCTGGAGATGCACTCCCGTGACGAATCCGGCCATTGGAGCTCTATGATTAAAGAAGATCAGAAAACTCTTGGTGCACTTGTGGGTGAAAGGTGTTGGGATTGACTCATCTCTCCTTTCCTCTAAGTATTCAGTGGGTTTCAATTAGATGCAGTACAGTGGATTATTTTTAATATTTAAAGGGATCAGATTCCAGGGGTTTAATAAACTTAGCCAGGCATCTTCTCCAAGCCTGACAGTAGGTACGTGCCTTACCAAATCCTTCTCAGTGCATAACTGTAGAGAACTTATTTTGAGTATGTCCTAAAAATAAGCAAGCCCCTCAAAACCCCAGGTTCGCAGCCCCGCGAATGCTCCTTTGTAGTTTATTTCTATTTAAGCAACTAAAGTCTCCTCTGACACCGAGCTCAAGCACTCTGTTTGCCAGGTGCGGGCCGCTCGGCAATATTGCCCAGAGGGTGCTGGGCGATAAGAGATCTAAAGCAAACAGTCAGCGAGGGGAGATGGAGGACGGGCGCTTGGCGCTGGGGCCAGGAGCTGTGCTGGGGTGCCCACCACCCACGGGGCCCTGCTCCGGCCCAGCGCTGGCAGGAGGGATCCTCCCCGGGTACGCGAAGATCCTTGGGAATGAAAAGCATGTGTAAACATTAAATAGCTCTTCTAGCTCTCCTGCCCTCTGCTACTTTCATATTAAGACATCTTATGCTACACTTAGATAGATGTCTTCATCTTCACAAAGAGGTTAAGGTGCTTTGGCTCTGTCCCTCTTTAAAGCCACGTCAATACTTTTAATGAGCTGATGTGTTTAAAGATAAATTCAAGAGGTTGTGTTTTTTTTTTTAATAGGGTATCAAGCTATTTTACCTAAGAAGCAACTCTAGAGGTCAAAATATTTTTCATGTTAACCACCTAAGGCATTAAAGAGAGAAGTATCTGAGGAACAGTAGATATTTTTGTTAATTGCAAAGTAAAATTATCAGTGCAGCAATAAAAATTAAATAGAGTCCTCAAAATGAAAGCCAGACCACATTATGTTCTCCTCCTCCAGTTACTTTGACTTGTGGCTCAAGAAACAAGTACTGGATTAGTTGCATTAAAGCCAAAATTTCCCTTGACTAACACGTTTCATTTGTTTGCTGTCTCTTCTGTTTATTGAACGCTTGGGATTGTTAATCTTCCACTAATTTAAGGACTGGAACCAAGTTGTGTATAAACGTTACTACATTCCACTTTGGATATTAATAGGCAGCCATGTGTCAGTCCGGCAGTTTACACTTGTCCGGATAAAAGGGATCATCCTCTTAGCCACGGCAGAGGAGAACCCAGGCAGCACGCAAGCACCAACGGCAGCAAAAGAGTCAAGTTCTGGGCCACCACCAAGTCATGGGCTTGCCCGTTCCCTGGGGAGTGTTAACGCACAGCAAAAAATGCCAACGAAGAGGGTGCCGTCCCCACTCCCTCTTCCCTTCCACCCTAACCCCCAGCCCAGCCCCAGGGAGCCGGATTTGCACAGGGACCTTTATTACTCTGCATTGGCCAGATGAAATGGTTTAATTGACCTGCACTGCAGAAATTGCTTTAAATAGTAATTAGTACGGGTAGTAGTTGTCGTACCCCTGTCAAAATATTATTTTCCTCCCCGCAAGTACGGTACGGGAGTAATTGGATGCGCAGCCAGTTCTCTCTCTGCAGCACGTGACGTGCCTGGGCTAGCGTTTATAGAGACAGAGGGATGGGAAGGAAACACAGGACGGATGTATGGCTACTCTGGAATTCAAAAATCCTGAAATATTGATTCAGAAAATCAATACAAATTTTAAGATATTTTAAAATAACTTTCCTCAAGTTCTACACCATTGCTCAAACGGGAAAGCATATTGATTTCTCTGTCTCGGGAAGAGGCCGTCTTGCGCAAGGATGGGGTG
>JAOXNO010000078.1:23332929-23385807 GCA_028565335.1 Limnodromus scolopaceus | reverse complement strand
GGGAGGGTGGGGGAGGGGGCGGGGAGCAGAGAGTCAACCCTCTCCAAATCTCAAGAAAATGAGTCTCTAAAAAGGGAGAGGGAACAGGAGAGGAAACAAAGATGAAAAGCAACAGGAGAGTAAAGCAACTTACAGCATTCTAAGGCTATATAGTGGAGCTGTTCATGACAGACTCCCAACAACCTCTTTATTTCATACAATCATAGAATAGTTTGGGTTGGAAGGGACCTTTAAAAGTCATCTAGACCAATCTCCCTGGCAATGAGCAGGGACATCTTCAACTAGATCATGTTGTCAGAGCCCTATCCAACCTGACCTTGAGTGTTTCCAGGGATGTCACATCTACCATCTCTCTGGGCAACCCGTTCCAGTGTTTCACCACTGACATTGTAATGAATTTCTTCCTTGTACCAAGTCTAAATCTTCCCTCTTTTAGTTTAAAACCACCACCCCTTGTCTTATTGCAACAGGCCCTCCCGAAAAGTCCCTCTCCATCTTTCTTATAAGCCCTCTTCTCAGCTGGCCACGCCTCTTTTGATGCAGCCCAGGATAAGGCTGGCTTTCTGGGCTGCGGGCGCACAATCTCAGTTCGCATCCAGCTCTTCATCCATCAGTATCCCCTAGTCCTTCTTGGCAGGGCTGCTCTCAATCCCTTCACCCCCCAGCCATACCAGGGAGGCTGCCCCAACTCAGGTGCACTTGACCACTCAGCTGGCTCTATGTCCAGATGGAGATTGGTGACAAGTGGTGTCCCTCAGGGGTCTGTGTTGGGACCAGTACTGATTAACAGCTTCATCAATGATGTAGACACTTGGATTGAGCACAGTCTCAGCAAATTTGCAGGCAACAGTAAGCTGAGTGGTGCAGTTCAATTGCACTGACCTTTTGAGCTGGCGGGGTGATGACACCCTTTCTGATGTGCCACGCTCTGTTTGCCCGCTCTGTTGCTCAGGCGCTTCCCTGCCTCAGGAAAACCCCCGGTGGCCGGAATCTGCCACTCTGCTGTAGGCCAGGCTGGCTCTGGAGCAACTCACCTTGTCGATTGACTGCTAGTTTCTGTTACATCACATTTAAATCTCCCACCATTGCTCTGGCAATGCCCAGGCCTCACCAGCATCTATCGGCAGAGCTACCAGCTCCTGGCCAGTCTCTCCACTGCCCGGGCATTTCTCTGCCTCAGGTGACCCTGAAGAACATCTCCTTTTCTAACACAGGCATGGCACACAGAAGTGTTATTTTACACCAGCCAAGAACCTCAACACCTAAGCATTTCAATAAACCTAAATCAAGCATGGCTACTTCTGTTCAAACCCAGAATATTTCTTAAAATACTCATGGACCAGGCTCAGCTGGAATATCCTTATGAGTCTGATTGTTTGTTCCAGTTACACTCCACAGATGCATCAGCTCCCTCCACGGAGCACAGAGGGTTGCATGGACCCAGCTCGTATCCCACATCAAAATTACAACAGCTTTCCTTCAAGGGCTTCTTACAACAAAAACAAATCAATAAAATATTAACTGCCATTTCAGTTGTTAGGATAAGATGACTGCAGTTTTCTCCTTTCTTTTTCTTCTTCTTCCTTAAAAAAATAACTAGAATACATAAACTACAAAATCTTTAATGACGTCCCTGTTTTTACAATGCAAAATATGAAAAAGTTACGTCAAATACCAAAATGGGCATGATTCCTCCTTAACATGTTTCCGAGGAGACTAAACCAATCTTTGGAGAGAGTAAGTAGTTGTATATACAATCATTTGCAATGCACAGAGCATTAGGATATAATTTATGTTTATTGGACTTTGGGGGGGGGCAATAAATCATTGTTTTCATTTGTGGAGCATTATTACAGGAGTGATTTAACTGCAGAAATTCTTCCTCGTGGCCTATAGGAGTGAAAGGTTAATGGCATAATGAATTCCTATAAAACAAATAGTAGACTTTCGCCATCCTTCAGCCAGCAGGTGGTAAATTAGCAGGTAATAAAGTGTGTATGCAATCTGCATTCACAGGCCAATAAATAATATTCAGGGGCTAGTTTTACCTGGTCTAGTTGACAGTGCATTACTGGGACTATATAGCTCCACAGTGTCTAGGAAAGGTACAGAGAGCAAAAGGGAGCTGATTTTGCAGTACCCTGACTTTTAGCACTGATATATGTCAGATATTACCAGGGAGGCATATCTAGAATATTATAGCAATGCTCATAAATTCCACATTGCGCTGTAATAAAGTACTGCTTCTACATGTGGCAAATACACATTCCTGTGGTCCCTTCAGCTTGTGACATTTACTCTGCCATCCTATTAATACTGGTGGCATTTCATTCTGGTAATGGAATAGCTGAGGGGAAAAAAAACCTTAATATGCAGCACCACTTGGAAAGCCAAAAAAAACCCTCCTAAAATAATATGCTAACTCTCACTGTGAAAGTTAAACATATTATTAATGTATTTCTATGAATGAGCATTAATTATCCATTCAGTCTACAAAACTTGTGTAATACGTTGATGCTTTCCAGCTACAAGAAATACTGCTACATCGCAATGCAATTAAATAAAGAAGGAAGTACTTTTTTTTTTTTTTCAGCTGTGATTGTATTCTTTGCCCTAACCAATCTCAGCTTTCCCTTTTCTTTCTGGTACTGGAGTTGAACAGGTCTCCAGTTAATTCCTTGTTGTTGTTATTGATGGTTCTGTACTACACAAGTCAAGACGCAAGACTTGTGTAAGGGCCACTGTTCCGAATCCCAATGCTGAAAGTAAATTCAGCAGCTTTGTTAAAGTTTGTTTTTGTTCTATATTTCCTGGGGAAAGAAGTGTTTTCTGACAAGTAGCTGGAGGTTTGGAATAATATTTGAAATCCTTTCACCCTGAAGAGAAGAAGATGGGTCAGGTGTCTAAGGGTATTAGGACGTTCCTCTCTTCAGCCTGCACAGATCACATGGTGACATTTGAAAACCTCATTCCGAGTCCCAAGTACCTCGTAACATAATCGGCCTCAGAGGCTTGTCAATACTGCGAAACGAAACTGCTCAATTAAGCCAAGTGGCATCAACTGAACAAGACCCTAGTTCTCCTCAGGGCCCCAGTGGTCCTAAAATATAGTTACTGGTTTCGTTTGATATTTTTCCCTGAAAACTACCTGTACTGCGAGGCTTCCTAGCACATGCAGGTGGCAGGGGGAGCTGAGGCTACTGGGACAGTGCTGGGGAGCAGTACGAAGAGCCCACGCCACTGCCAGGCTTTCTGGGAGGACTGCCTGCAACGGGGCACCCCACATCACTCCCCGAGTTATTGCAGAGACTGATAACCGGGCATAAGTTAAAACTAAGTTATAACTAATTGCAAAGCCGCCACTTAAGCCCATACTTAATTTTACTAATTTTAGTAACTGGTTTTAATACATTCAGGAGAGTTAATTCTGTGATATGTAAGTTTACAGCTCTCTACTGAGAGAGGAAAAACAGATATTTAAGCTCTTATCATTACTCCAAATAACATTCTCATTTATGAGCTAATTAAAATAAATAAAAAAACAAAACCAAACAAACCAGAAAAAAAAAAAACACATCACATCAATCAGACTCCAATTTCAGGAAAACTTTGTATGAATAAAAATTAAAACATAAAATAAAATAAAAATATACCATTATCCTACTTACTTGAGTGAGAGTTTGACAAATTACATTTGCTGAACTAACAGAACACCAGAAAAGCAAATAATGCCACCACAGCACTATCATTGTCATTAAATTGCTGTTTCAGTGATAGTACTAACTGCCCTGTGAGACAACTATCGACAGATCAAGGAACAACATGAGTTAGTCCATATCCCTTATTCATTTTGTTTTGATTTTAGTTTGATTTTTCCATCACTCCAGTCTCAGTTTAACATTAAGCTTACGCTTACAGCAGTATAAGTAACCAAAAAAGATGTATCAAGAATATGTAATACCTGTAAGTTGATGATGCTTTTTGTAAAGCAATATTTATCCAAGGGAGTCAGGAGGAATTGTTATCTTTCACTCTCTGATCTTACTGTCGAATGGGCATCTCGTTGCTTCCATACCTACATCAGTACAGATGCTGGAATTAATAGTGGCTTTTTAAAGAGTATTTAGCACTTTTAAATAGACAACATATGACTCCACATGGGAGTTCAGGGCTTTTATCAGGTGATAAAAATGGACCTTCAGGAGCCCTGCTGGGGCAGAGACATGGCAAACAGCTTCACAAAAGGCTTTCATTCTGTTCGGCTTTAAAAACACATAATTGTTGTGATTGGTGTAAAAAATAGACAGGTAATTGTGGACTGCAACATTGCTTTAATTTTGAACACTGGCTTTTTTACAGGGCCATGCAACAATTTTTGGATGCATATACTTGCACATATTTTGAAATGGTTAGCATAACCTACCTCCTTGCATTTAGCTTATGATTTTTAACACCTATTTGAGACAGTTGCTAACTTTTTTTGCTATTGAGTAGTTTCCACTTGTGTACAGCGGTGGAAAAACATTTGTCTATTTATTGTAAAGAATATGCTCCAAAACATTAAACAAAGTACGTTGGTTGTGGTATCTTGCAGATATTAAGACCATACTTCCATTAATCCGTTGGTTGCAATTCTAAGACCCTCCCACATAACTGTATCCAGACCGAAATAATTTTATCAAGAACCATACCACTTTTTGAAACTATGACTGCTATCTTAAAATCTACTACAGAGCCTTTTAAACTGGAGCTGAGGTCAGGGAGCCATTTTGATGCTGCTGGCTGGAAACCCTGCCCTCAGACACGTGCACCTGGTGGTTGGAAAAGGTTTCCCGAATGCCTCTCTTCACTCAGCCCCATCTGCTGCCATGGCACAGTGCCCGCTTGCCCAGCTTGGTGCCAGTTTTGCTCGGTGCCAAGCAAAATGAGTTTAGATGGGCAGTTTATGAGCAGCATTTCTCCTATAGGAAGTCCCTCCTCTGTGAGGGTACTGACGCACAGGTGCCAAATGCCATCTTATACTTGATCGCATCTTCCGGTACTTACATGCCAAGAGCACAGCACCTAAATGGAGGTGGTAACAAACATAGGAGCCTATATTTATGCTTGCCAAAAGACTGCCTATGCTCAAACATAAAGCTATTAGAATAACACAGGATATCAACCTCAATGTTAAACTAGACCACAAGCTCAGAAGAGCCTGCTAAGGCTAATTCACAACTGATGATGACACCAGAAACAAACAAACAAAAAAAAAACACAAGGGAGAAAAGGTCCAAAACACAGTTTTGCACCTTCCTGAAGGACTATAAGGCATCTGAAACCATATTACCCTTGTGTGTTCTTTGATATGTTTATGGTGGAAGAATTGAAGACGTTTTGTTGAGTTAAAAACCAATTCAAATGCAAAGGTGCATAGAAAAAAAATCAACTGAAGCCTTACTAAAAATTCCTTAGCCTGTCTTCCATTTGCCTGCATAAATGTTTATGCTCTACTCATTCTCCTAATGGACCAACATGTTAAATAGTTGTCTATTCCAGACCTCATAAGCAGAAAAATGTAACTTTCCTTTCCTTATAAGGCAGAAGATTACAAACATTTAGAGATTATCTTCAAAAGACAATAGGTGTTTATCGATAATTTTTTTCCTGCAGCTTCCTCCTTGTCTGACCTCACTTACAGATAAGCTTCTGGCATTCATTTTTTTTCCCCTCAGAGGCTATAAATCATAATGGATTATAATTAAATGTTATTTCATTGTATCGTTCGTGCATCAAGAAGAGGTGTCTGTTGCATGAGACAGAAAGAGAAACAGGCAAGCAGTCCTGTCTAGACAAGGCTTAGAAAGGTGTCCTAGGTGCTGCTCATCAGCCTGTAATTCCCCCCTCCTGAGATGGGGAAAAAGGCTAAAACAGAAGAAAACTGCAATAATGAGTAAACCCTTCCCAGTTCTTTATCCCTCTCTTTCCCCTTCTTGTCCATCTGTCTCTACTATATGACCCAACCACGAGGATGGCCATACTTAGTCATGGCAAAGGCTCACCCAGTCCCTATCTGTCTGTTCTGGCAGGGGGCCGAGGGGGCTGTTTGAGTAAACACAGATAGAGATAAAAGCTTCAACCCTTATGCTTCTTCTGTTTGGTTGGGGTTTTTTGTTTGATTGGGTTTGGTTTTTTTGTGTTAAGCTTTTCGGTCTAACTTGTCTTTAGCTAAGGTTTCCACAAGTGATTTTTCACAGCAACTTTTTTTTTAACAGAGGAAGCATATTATTTTGTTAACACTTTTATTTCAAGAAGAAATCTTAATAAAACCTCTTATTTTACTCTATATGTCTGTAATATATTTAAAATGCTTGCATCTTGTCTGAAAGAAGTGTTATCCTATTCATAGATTAGGTGACAAGAACACACAGAGGCAGCCAGAGCACATTACTCACCATTTTCTCACCTAAGCTGTTTATGAAACTTGCATCTTAAGGAAGAGGAATCCATCTCATGATGTCACTGCCAGTAAAGAGCAGCAGCACCCCAGGCTAAAGTTAAATAGACTCCCTGGCGGGGGTGGATGGGGTCCCAGGTGAGGTTAGTTAGGGTCATTCAGGTGCTCTAGTGCCTCTCCTGGTTCTTTTGGCTATACTTTCTGCTGTGCTGGTATTGAACGGCATTAGTCATTCATCCAGGGGAAATGGTTCTATCATTTACTGAGAATTCTGTAGTTTCATTGTCCTTTTCAAGAATTGTCCCAGATGTTTTCCTGTGCTGACCCTGCAAATCCCTAAATATGTAACCAACCTTCATATATCCAAGTTACTCCCCTGACTCCCCATCAAGTTATCTTTCTTCTTCACTCTGTAATTAGGTAATTTTTACCGTCTCAACCTCAGATGCAGCAATGCTGTCTCCAAAACAGTTTGGATCAGGCCTAGTTTTAAAATCCATTTCCACATCTCAACTGAGTCAACTGCTATTCAACTCAATGGGAAAATTAAAAGAGATCTTACTGTTTTTACTAGGACTTGAATCAAGCATATGATCTTGTAACTGCTGAAACTCCTATTGCAACTAGCAAAAGTGCGAGTTCCTGGCAGCCTGGTCAAGTTTAAGGAACACTTAAATATCAATATTGTTTACTTTCTATCAATATTGTTTACTTTTAAGCAAGTGTAACAGTCCTGCAGTAGCACATACTTAAATTTAAGGATAAGATGAAATATTATCCTGAGTCAATAATATATATCACAACTGTTTTTAATCACAATAATTTGTAAATATGTCTTTCACACTGTACTATCCATCACGTATGTTGGATTCCCAATAGCTACTAGCATTTTTCCACTTTCAGTATGTTGCTTATTTCATCAGCACAGACTATGCTGTTGTTTTTATTCTCCAAACCAGCCTGACTTTATGATTCTGTTCATTTCACACCTGGCAACACAGAAAATGCAGAGGTAATAGAGGGGAAATCCTTTAGCAATCAGTAAAATGACTAGAACTGCAGTGGTGATGTGTGTTATTTTCTCAAGCAGCAATAAAATGCATGTGAATTTTCAAGGGAGCTAGCAGTCATTGTTTGCTACGGTGACATGCCAGCATATGCTCATATTATCATTTAATAATGTGGAAGATAGCACTCATCATAGCCATCATAGAGCAAAATACCGGGGAGGTAGGTGTTGCAATACAAAGTAACTCTATGTGAAATATGTCTAACACATTATTGATGTTAGAAACAGATTTTATGTAGACGCATATAAACACAAAAGCTTACAAACATACATAGGCATACAAATGCATGCTCTTATATTGCTTAGAACAGTGAAAAAGCATGGAATATACTTTTACCTGAAACATGACTCTGAAATGTAAGTCCAGTAATGACTTTGTAGAATTTCACATTTGTGGTTCCATGATGCTTATTTGGTCACAGCGTCTTCTACCTTAGCCTTCTCTAGTGGTGACACATTTCTTCCTGAGACTGGAAAGATAAACTGCATGTTTTGCAATAGGTATTAATAGGAAAGAGACTACTAAAAATCCTACATCTGAACTAGCAAAAATTTTTCAATGTCTTCATCTAAACGGTGGTTTATGTAGTCATTTTTATTCATCAACAGTAAATAATCTACAGTAGGAACCACATATTGTTACTATGGATCCAGACACAAACCATCTTCCTCACCTGTGGATGGCAGAGATGAGGAACCAGAGCACAAGCCATGCTCAAGTTACCTGGGCTTGAAATTCTGCAAGATATACAGAGGGAAATACCAGAAAAGACATCTGAAACATGCAGGGGGAGAGAGGACAGGTCTAGATAAACTCATGAGTCCTTGTCTTAAACAGCTAGCTGAAGAAATGTAAGAAAAAAAAAAAGACAGAAGATACGGAGTAAAAAGAGCAACACCACACCTGGGATTAGATCCAGGTCCCATGAAGGACAAATCAAAGGCAACCAAAACTTGGAAACCCTTCTTAAAAATGATTTTACAGGCTCCTGACTATTTCAAATTCATTTTCTGCACTTTTTTCAAATAAATTCCTTTGCATATTTCACCATAAAAATAAACTTAATAAATCCCTGGTGATTTTATATAGTTTGGAAACGTTGTTATTTTACTTATGTAAGCTAACTTTCCTTCCCAGTGTTTCATTTACTGCTTCAATAAATATCGAAACTGCAATGAAACAGGAGCTCTTTCAGTAAAATATATGCTGGGGAATTGTTTCACAGTTAGTACAGAAAGTGTCCCTGTAAAATAATACATAAAGAAGGGATTCAAATGCAGATTAATTTTTTAATAAAGCATAAATGATTAATAAACACTTAATAAAATTAAACAGTAAACTAATTACATTTACATAAATATTTAATACCTTTTATTATGTTTTCATGAACATTTATTATTTAAATTTGATAACATTAAATAAATTAATTCCTAAAAGCTCTAAAATGGTCATATAACAGACACATGCAAGAACATAAAACTTTTGGGAGAAAAATTTGTTATTTTAGTGGTATTTTGTAAATAATCATTATTCCATTGTTTCTGGTAAAGGCTCTTGATTTAAAAAAACCTTCCAAAAATGTCATGTGTAGAGAAAGAAAGCATATAACTCTAATGACTTATTTTTTCAGGGAAGGGCAAGCCTGTAGGGGCCTTAGGGAAGTCAGGAAACAAATGTCATCTTTCTTTTCATATAATTGTACACCCATGCGCTTTACGTAATCAAAATGAATACTGCAATTTGCTACATATTTAGCTGGAGGAACAGAAGGCATATGGAAAAAAAGCCCCAGGGGCAAATGATCTCACTCACCTGGAAAACAATGTGTGTGTTAATAGAGTAATTTGTTAATTAAAGATTCTAAGATGTCCACCAAAGCCATTTATTTCTGAATTACCACTTCCTAGAGTTAAACAAGATCCTGGGTAAAATGTAATTAGAAACTCTATTTTTCCTCTGTCTCAGTTGTTCCTGAGTGCAATCAATTTGACAAGTATCCCAAGAGTTACCTCAGCAGCAGATGGTCTACGCACCAGCCCAATCAGCACAGAGCACCAAGAACAAAAAAGATAAAACAATTTCACGCCTGTCGCTAGAGCTCTAAGATACAGTGTTGTACTGAATTATCTTCAAATTAAACTCCTTGCTGGCAGTGGAACACAAAACAGCGACAACTGCAGAAGACAAATAAATACTCATTTATAAGACTCCAAACACAGTGAAATTTTTGTTTCAGGAATGCTTAAAACAGGTGGTGTTTTTCAGCTCATGGTAGCAACCACGAACTTGGCCACAAAGATTTATCCAGCAGCAGGTTACCCTGATGCCTAGGAACACTTTCCATTTCAACTATGTGGCAGCCTGTTACAAAACCGATAGCTGATTTTTTTATTTTTTAAAAAAGAAAATAAGAAAGAATTACTCTGTCGCATGTTGAGAACCCTAATAACTCTGTTTTGTTTGGGTTTATTTTTTAAAAAGGAACAGACACAAATTGCTACTTTGCAATTATAGCAGTAATATGAAACAGTTACAGAAGTAACCCACAGGTGTGTGTTATTCAGGAAAGTCCTAATTTCCAAGGCTTTCCAGGGGGCTTTACAGGTTGCTATGGCAAGAAGAAGGAAGATTTGTTCTAGCAGAAACCACTCTGTTGGGCTCTGACTCCTGCTGCTGCTGTTGGCTGTGCTCCCAGGTTTATCCCCCTGTGCAGTACTTGGTTCTCCATCCTTTCTGAGGCAGGAACCCAAAAGGATGAAAGAAACTCGTATTACAGAGTGGTATGGAACTGGGGATTATTTTTAAAAGTCCACTTCCAGGTTAACAGGCTGCTAAGATAGTGGGGAACTGCATACTGCATGGTATGGTTGCTCTTATTCTTAATGGAGGAATTTGGCCAAGACCATTGGCAGATGATGTTTGAACTACAAGTAATCACAACCGAGCTTCCTTTTGGCAGGTTGTTAAGAGAAATATTTAAGATTTCAAAAGCTCCACTGTCTGGTCCCCAGGAAAACTAGGAACATCTACACAAAAGAAAACTCACCGTGTATATTGAGGATTTCTCAAACAAATGCATCAATGAAGAGCTATTCTTATTTATGGGTTCATGTTAGGTTAAAAGTATTATTACATGTAGTCTCTGACAGCAGGTGTTGGGCAATGGTTCTTCACCAGTTTGTTCGTAAGGGGTTGTTCCTTCAACTAATTAACGGTTGTTCCTTTAATTAATCATATACAATTAATGTTATCAAATTTTACAGTTGATACTAAAAACAAGATGTTATCTTTGCATGAATACTCACTTTGCCATATTTAAAGTTACATATATAAAAGCATAGCTGTCTTTAGTGATCAAATCATATAAATACATATTTCTAGACATAAAAACCTAAATCTGCCATTTTTAATTTTTGAATGAAATACATGTTATGCATCAGTCAGAGAATGTACTATGAATATGGATACTCTTAAACACTATTCCACACTGAAAAATCATTTTGCTGCAGTAAGCATTTAAAAGCAGGGTAATTAAAGTTGACATGAAAATAACACATCTGGAAGGTTAGTACTCTAAACACAGCATGTAAGACATGACAGTTCATGAAGACATATGGTAATACTACTATTCTGTATGCCAGATAGTATTTCTACAAAAAAGTGACAAAAGTCTCAGCATTGCAAAATCAAAATGCTTAACATTTGGGATTGAGAGTTCATATTCTGGCTATTACTGATACCGGGGTCTTATTTTCCTGTGTTGGCCATTGTATCTTCAAAGCCCAGTGATTCTGACATTGCCCGTCTCCTTATATACAGCAGTTACATGTACTTTTGGCATTTGGCTTGATTTCAGCCATTGGGAACTTTTAATACTGCTTCACTTTGCAGCTCTGAAAAGTGTATTTCTTTACAGAGGTGAGTTTTCTTTTTCCTAAACTTCCTGGACATACCTTTCCTGAGGAGAGACAGAGTTAGTGGATTTTTTAGTAACCCGCACACTTCCTCAATAGGGAGTGGCAAAGCCCATTGCTGCAGAGGTCTACAGAGAACCCCACTGCACACTGACGGCTCAGCAACCTCTGTCTTGGATGCTTGTGTAGCAGAGTAATATTTGCAAGTTCAGGCAAAAGTCTATGTATTAGTTTTGCACTAAAATGTAAAGGCTTAATACAATTATCTCTTCTAGGAAACTGATGTCTGTGCAAACTAAAATAAAAAAGGAGAATACATTACAAGGCTAAGATGAATTGGTTAATTCCAATTTCGTTGCCCAAGCTGTTTATCAATGGGAAATGCTTCTAACATTAAATACATCTTCTTTTATTTCTACACAGAAATATTTTTAAAGGCAAATATGACTGAAAACCACAGAGCCTATTCTGCAAAGTTAGTCTGTGGACAGGAATACTTTGGAATATATTTTAAGGTTATAAACTCTATGATCTTATGGCTGCCAGCGGAGCAGTCAGTAAATCAATGGCTGGCAAATCGATAAGATAATCTAATGGGACCATGAGAACAACTTGAAACTTGAGATGCTGAACCAAAGTCCAGAAGAGATCTGCCACCGTAACTGAACTGTATCTTAAATTACTTCAAGGAATGAAAGAGTTTTGAAAACCTTTGACCCACTCTATTTGACAGAATACAACTTAAGTGTAAAATAATCAATAAAACTAATAATTCCCTTAACATCTACAAGTGAAAAGGTTCACTTGAGGTGAATAAATATATAGCATAATTGTGGTTTGTTAAAAACAAATCAACTCTTGATGACATCTATAGAGATTAGAAAATGTCAGTTGTCAAAAGGAATGTAAACTACTGTAAGAGAAGGGTAAATAGAAATGTGATCTACCCCAACAATGCACCCAAGGAAGGCTGGAATAAGTTATAGATAGCCATGCAAAGAATGAAATCCTCACATTTTATGTCTTCCAAAGTATCTTTAGATACAGTCACCTGTCATTCTTTTCTCCACAATATCACACATGATTTTTGTACCAGTGATAAAAGGTGAAGAAAAATACTAATAGAGTTGGATAAAACATTTCTTAATTTGCAAAATAATCTGGGATTTCAGTGCCACCCACCAAACCCAGATTTTAATTTTTTTTTTTGAGGTGGTTGTGATAGGGCCTAATGGAGATTCTGACTAATCTCTGCTCCAAGCAGGAGAGAGACTTAGCTGTCCTTTGTCTTCCCGTGTCTGCTTGGGCTGATTTTTAGCAGTGTGTCCCTACTGAAATCACTAGGATCTAATGGTTTTCCATGCAACCTGGCAGGTTATCCTTGGCTAAGTGTACCAGACTCCTGAAAGCCTCTAAGGATGAAAGCGCTACCACCTCTCTGAATAACCTCTCTCACTACCCTCTGAATAAAAATACAGAGCTTCAAGCCTCAATAGAAATTTTCATTGAAACTCTGTCAAAATGTTCAGACTTTATTCCCAACATTTCTGGGCAATTAAAAAAATAGAATTTTAGATATTTAGATATTTAAAAATAAAATATGTTTATAAAAATTAATTATTAAAAAAATTAATAAGTACAATATATTTTAAAATAATATTTCAAAAATTGATTTAATATTCACCCGTGTATGTTTAATTAAGGCTTTAAATCATATCATCCTGCACTGTTTAGCAATGTTTCTTTACATTATTGAGAAATGGTTTCACATCACACCAAAGACAAACGCAACATCAGGGAAGTCTGGCTTTTCTCACAGGTTTTGGAATGCTTATGTTGAAAAGCAGGCATTGATTTATTGATATTCATCATCTGATATTAATTATCAGAAATATATAAGAAACCTATACCAATGTTTCTAATATATTCCAAAGTCCACCAGAACTATTTTATCACTGACAAAGAGTTTAAACTAAATCAGTATTAGCTTCAGTAGATTACAATTAATATCATAAAACATTTTATGGCCTGGCTTTTCAACCAACAAAGAGGTTTTTCTTTGAAGTCTGAATAACAAGTTCCATACTGTCACACGGATGGTACACGGCAATACTAAACCAATCCTCCCCACCCCTTTCATCCCCCACGTTCCCCTCAAAACTAAAACCCTGGGTGTCTTCTTGTTTTGACAAATTCAAATAATTCTCATTCAATTTGAATTCTCATTCAAATAATGAGAAGATTGGACATAAAAATAATGAGAAGATTGGACATAAGCATAACTGCATGGAATCAGTCATCCCAGTTAGTTCTGTTATTCTTCATAATAGAAAAATGAACTTTGACTCTACATTGAATGTCATTATATTAGGAAACAAGTCAGGCATATACACACAATTATATATGCATATATAATATATATAAATAGATAATTTTAATATGTATTCTATATATATCCTTTGATGTGTTCTACATATATTCTTTTGAGGTAGTTGTGCTGCTTTTAGTTGAAAGTTTTAATAATTTGGGTTTTTTAAAATGATGATCCATTGATTGAAACTGATGTAAAAATGTGTATCTAAATGCAAACTCATACACATACTTTATTTCACTTAGCATTCCGTTATCACTACCTAAGTCAAATAGTAGGTAGAGCCCTGTTGCATAGTTCTACAAATACACTTGCTGTATTTATAGTGAATGGCACCAGAATCCAAAAGCAGCCCTCTTAAGTTCATGAGTTTTTAAGTTCATGAGTTTTTAAGTTCATGAGACAATTTATGAAGGAACATACTACTTATAGAGAACAGAATTATTACAATGTAACCCCAAACAGCTAGAAGGAAACACAAAAACCGTTACATAAAATGTTCTTTACTCTACTATGTAAAGCGTACTTACCTAAATTCGCTGGGTACAGAGCTTTGTTAGACTCCAGCCATGCACAGGTCTTTGGCACCAAGTGAATGCAATTTCTGGGCATTATTTCAATTGGGAGTTTTTCATCTTTATTCTGCTGCTGTTATTGTTGCTGTACTATGAAATTCACAACGTGAAGCTGAGTTTAAGTGAAGTCATTCAATGAAGTTATGCTCCTGGCTACATATTCTTTAATGGGATGGGATTTTGCCTCATAAGCTGCCATGATCAGCTACTGCTTTCCTGGTGGGTTCCCTGTTGCATTGCCAGGATGCAGGCACGAAACAACTGCACACTACTGCAAGTGGAGGGGGACAGAGCAAGAATAAACCTCCAAAAGTTCAAACAACAAGCAAGACATGAACAGTATGTTACTGTAGAAATAAACCTCTGTAGTAAATGAAACCTCAATTCAGGCATCAGCAAGGATCTAGAAGACAAAAGTGCAACTATGAAAGCAGGAGAGAAATGTCACTATTCACATCATTCATAGATGGAATGCCATTTCATGGCAAGGCACTCAAGAGAAAGTGGTATCCTACCTGCTTTTTTTATCGGTGCCCCTTCATTACTTAGAGATCATGCACTCAAAACGTTTTTTGTAGATACCACCTCCTTTATTTGTGGCGCTCACAATTTAAACTGTGAATGTCTGAATAAGAGGCAATGTGGATAACTAATAGAGGTAGGATCTACCCTCTGGTGAGGAATGTTTCCAGCCAGTGGGTTCTCTATTTGTAATTGAAAACCATTGATTAAAATGTTCAAAATGAAAGCGTTTGCTTATAGTGTAGTCTCTTTGCAGAACAGAATTAAATTCACAACATCTGTGACTATGATCACTTATAACCCTCAAAAAACAATTAAGGTTGCTGCAAGGGAAAACATTAATCACGACAGAGCAGAACTGATGAAGAGTAGAAGGCCATGGGCATGAAAAGCCTGTTCAGATCTCATCAACTATGTAGCACGCACAAGCTGACAACAAGCTGTATAGGTCCTGTAAGAGCAGGTTGTAGCAGAAAGATAATGATGCATATCACCTCTGAGCTACGCATTCACACACGGCTAGAAAATACTGTCGTTTCTCAAGGTACATATTAAAGGGGTTTATAACATTTCTGGATAAAGCTTATTTCCAAATATCTGCCTTTTTAAATATTGTACCAGAAAGCAACTTGGTAGTGACATCAAAAGTTATTTAATTAAACTCAAATGTACTACTTTCTATTTAGAGGCTTCCTTGTATGTACCGTTCCTACAGTAGCCACGTGTACTCCATCCCATCACACAGCACCGACCCGGGACAGCAAGATAAAGTGAAATTGCGTATCACATAATTGAACGCACTTTCACATTCTTACAATATGACCTGACACAATTTCATTTACAGTTTTGGTTGTCATTTTTCAATCTGAAAGAAATTTCTACACAGCAATGACCTATTGCATATACATAGAAAATCACGCTTATCATAAAAAGAAAGATTCCTTCAAAAATGCGCAATTACTTTCTTATTGTGTACTAGACCAGATGACATTTTGAGAAAAAAATAAAAAGTTGTGAC
This sequence comes from Limnodromus scolopaceus, assembly GCA_028565335.1. NCBI lineage: Eukaryota > Metazoa > Chordata > Aves > Charadriiformes > Scolopacidae > Limnodromus > Limnodromus scolopaceus. Next base: position 23,369,898 of record JAOXNO010000078.1, on the reverse strand, counting down.
CAAAAATGAGTAACCAGGTTTTGATAAGACCAGATATGCCCCATACATGTATTGCTTGTTTAGCCACAAAATCTAACACAGTAACTCTGAAAAACTGTTGTCAGTCTGTCCTTTCCTGCAGTGCACCTCCAAAAACTCCGACCAAAAATAAGCTTTGGGTTACTAAGTTCAGTTCCCTACTGATTCAAGCAACAAAACCTTACTTATAAATAAATCAATCTTCATTTAAAAAAAATATATCTGATTATTGTGTTTTTAGAACTTGATCATCACATGATACTGGTTTTACTGCAGCTCTTGGTGTTTGAGTTTGGTTTTTGTTGTTCCACCTCTCCCCAGGTGTTTTGGTTGTGGTATGGGGTTTTTGTCATGGGGTTTTTTGGTGGTTTGGTTTTTTGGGTGGCTTTGGTGGTTTTTTTCCTGGTAAAAAGTAAATCATGTAATTATATAACTATTTTTGCACATTATAAAGTCTTTGGTATTTGGCTGCATCTCACTGATAAGTGTAGGTGTGCCTTGGACAGTTACAGAACAGCATACTGTAGCTGACTACAGGTGTCACTACATTGCCTTGCACAGACCCAGCTTACACCAATTAGCACTTTCCCAAGCAATTACCAGGCACAGTTTTGCATTTTGAACAATGTGAGAAACATCTCTTCCCTGTTTGCACACACCCACCTTTCCTGGGGCGGTACAAGAGCCCTGCCATAGGGCCAGCTGGTTTCAGCACCCAGCAACATTTGTGAGCCCATTTATTTCATTATATCCCAGTGAAAGAGAACACTCTGCTTATGAACCCTGCCAGTCTAGTAACTGTAAGGCAGTTTCTCTTGTCTTACTAAGTAGAATTTAGTAGAATGATGAGAACAACTCATCATATTTTGTAATTTCTACTCAGCGAGCAGAGACATAATTTAAGAACTGGATTTTGTGTTTGTTTTCTCATGAAAATATACATACCTATGTGTGTGTTGGGATCTGTTGTTGTTTGATTTCACTATTTTTTCCAGGCTGTTTTCCCACAGCAGTTTTCTTGCTCCATTTAGAAAAAAAACCTGACTTGACTGTAAGATATGGTGAGATATCCATATACAGAAAAGAGAGTTACAGTTAGTGAGAGTGGAACAGCCTCTTACTTTAAGAAATCATAAAAAATGGTCTTAAATGCCTTCAGAATACATATTAGATCAAAATCAAGCACTTTCTATAAGTGCTTAACCAAAATGATGGCTGAATCATTTAAACACTAACTGAAATACTAGAGAAATATATGGTCCTGGAACATTCTTCAGGTCCCATGAAATGAGAAGTGCCTTCTCATGTGGATCGCTTCCCTTCTATACATTTTATTACTCAGACTGAGTACAGAATGAGAGCCAGGTTCTGAAAAATTGATTTAAAGTTGGATTAGTGGCACCGGTGAACACTGCAGCTCCAGACCTCCACAATGTTTATGGACCTTGGCCTGCGTTTATGGACTCATTAGAATCTGGGACCAAAAGGAGCTACTGCGGAGTGCCTCTCTGTTGCTTCAGTTACAATGGTTTTTCTCTGTATTTCTTATTTCAACTTGTGTAAAAAATACACTAAAGATATACATAATAGTTTTTTTCTGAAGTAAATTCAGAGTCAATTTGTTAGTATTAAAAATATTGTCTTTCTCTTTTCCTAGCTGAAAACTTCATGAAACCTAGAAGTTAATAAAATGTATTTAATCTACTGATTGACTATATTAGAAGTGTACCCACTATACTAGAAGGTAATTGCAATTCTTACAGTTTCCTAAAGGAAGCAGAGAGGAAATATTCCTGTCCTAAGTCACATACCATGTTTGTGACTGAAATAAAAATCAAATCTATGACCCTTCATTTCTATCTTCAAGTACATTCTGCTCCTCACAATATGATAACCATTTTAGGATCCTGCATATGTTCTAGTGTGAGTATCCAGGACTGTCTAACAGTAACAGAAATTCCTTCCTAACCCCAAAATGTAACCAGAACGCCACATAGAGCAAGCCTCTGATGTATGCCAATGGTAAGCAGGAGAGGTTTTTTTTCCTCTTCCTCTGCATTTCACAATGCAAAATGAATCCCAGAAAGAAAGGTGTGTTTTTAATCTTCGGTTTTGGCACCTCAGGTAGCAACAGCTTTAAAACACACTAATCTGACAAGAAGCGCGACAAGACACAGAGTTGAGAGGAAACAAGAATTGTGTTTAAACCCTGAAAGAAGTAAAGGTTCTTTTTTTGTCTGAAAAAAAATATCTCTTGGGATAAATCGTTATTCTCTTATTGGATAACAGAGCAAGCATATTAAAATTTCTAGATGACTTAAAAGAACAAAATATAATTGAATATAAAATTAGTTCCCATGACAAACAGCAAGACAAAGCCACCTCTCAAATTTTTCCCTGCTTGTAAAAGGAGAATGAATGTGCAAATTTTCCCATAAACTTTAAAATAAAACCAGTACAGCCAGTGTATTTGAAATGATCAAATTCAAAAAAACCTAGTTGCCCAAATTAGCTAATACTTAGAGGGTACAGACAATCTGCACCATTTCTCTGCAAGTCTACTGAAGGCCCCTTTGTCATTCCTCACCATTTTGCCATCTCCTTACCCTGGTTTTCCTCAATGGGGCTGACACTCTGCGGATCCTTTCCTCTGCTCTCAAATCTCAAAAGCCACTCTCCATCCTGTCCAGTCACCTAAAGCTACTGAGTGACCCAGCACCTAACTGAGCAATCCCAAACTCTTTTCCACCTAACATCCAGGCTCAGACAACTACTGCCACAAAACTGAATTTTGCCTCCCCATAAATTAGGCCAGGACAAAAACATTAAAGTTCAACCTTACTGCTTACCCTCACTGGGGCCAGCCTTGAAGACATTCAAGAACTCCTGATAATGCGAGTACCAGGCATTATGGCTTTAGGACAAAATAAGGATTTATTTTGCACATTATTTAAATTACCTTGCATTTTTTATTTCCACTGTTATTAAAATGTAATTAATTTATTTGTTTATGGAAGTGTGCACTGCATGTCTAGTACTGTTCTGTAATAGCTGGATTTAGAACCAGACTCTGATTTCTATCCTAGACATCATTGAACAATTAATTTTCTGTGATAGGGGAATGTGCTCTTGGGCAGGAGTTCTCCATTAATATGAATTATTAACAATATGTATATACATGCATTATGGATTTAAAAGATGAAAAGAAAGCTTGCCAGTTATTCTATGGAGCTTTCTGTATCTAGGAGGCAACTGAATTTCAGAGAGCTGTCTGCTGAGCGGTCACAGGCAAGGAATCCCTGATGACCACTGGGATTTTGCTTTCCTGTTGCTAAAATTATATAAAATGCTTCAGAAAAAAATTCTCTAGTTAGCCATATCTGCTTAACCCTCCATTACTTCTTCCTGTTGTAAGATAATGTTGAAAACCAGCTGACGGCTCCCTAAATATCCATGCTCCCTGGAAAGGGGTCTCAGCACTGTCATCAAAATGTATATAGCTTTATTTTAAAATATCTTACAAGAAGGATATTTTTGTAACTGCAGCATTTGAGAAAATTGTGTCATTTTTAGATGTTCCTGCTGACGCATCTGCTTGTGATGTGTCAAATCGCATCTATCAGCTATGTTAAGCTTCATAACCCTGCGTGATAATGAAAAACGATGGAAAGAAGCCGCTTTGATACCGTACATCACACTGAGACACAGCAGCACAAAGAGTCTAAAACATTTAAATCTCAAATAAAACCTCTTAGACATGCAGCTGCAGTGGTCCCCATTCATTTTTCTGTACAACTTTGCTCTCTGTGAAAAACACTCTAATAGCTGTTTGCTCCTTAAACCTTTCCAGGTAATTAGTCCCTGTGCTCCTGCAGGATCCACACACCCTGCTGCTCATGCTAATGCCACACAATGCTGTGTCAGGAAATCTCATCGCTTGGTATCCAGGGGTTAAAAAACAAAAAGACCCCCAAGGGGAACTGAATAAAAAGAGGTAGGGGGTTTCTAGGGATTAATCATCACGACTCTCTGCAGGCCTGGACAGAGTTTATCAAAGCTCTCTTTAAAAACCCTTGCAGAAGTGCCCCCTTCCATCTGGCCTCCAGGTTCAACGCCCTGCCCTTTTTTTCCCCTCTCCAAAAATACCTGCCTGTTTTCCCCTAAACCCACTTTCTGTTGTCCTTCCATACATTCTTCAGAGTAGCAATTCCTGCTACCCCTCTGCATACCGCTCTGTGTCCCATACAGCACTGCCTCCCTCAATAACCTGCTGCCCAGAATACAGACACACTCCCAGTAACTGGACTGGTGACTGAGAGGGCTGGTTTACATAGATATTATATATCTAAGGATAATTTATATTGCCTGTAAAGTACTCATTATTATTATTTTTGCTCTTATTCTTCAATATCCATTTCTTACCTTTAAGAATTCCCTCATGATAGCTCTGTGATTGACATTCTTTATCTCATCCCAACACAGCTTCCATTTACTCTTCTTTTTACAACCTGAATAGTGTTTTGCCTTTTTTATGAACCAATAACACATTTATTGCCCACATTGTTTTGTGGAAAATAAACCACAAAATACCCTACGTCCTAGATTAGGCTTCCTTTTATGGCTCCAAGCCAGAGCCCACCTAGTGCCACCACAAGAAGAGAGTTCTGATTGACCTCACCCATGAGCAGGCAACTGCACCTTCATCCAAGGGACCTGAAGAAACCCAGTCTGAGATTTGAGACCTTACGATAACTAAACATAAACCTGGCAGATAGCTGGTGAGCATGCAGAGAAGCAATGCCTTTGCATGTTGTACGTGCTTCCGTATACTACTGCCATAGAATGGTTAGACCTTAAAGATCATAGAGTTCCAAACCCCCTGACAGGGGCAGGGACACCTCCCACTAGACCAGGTTGCTCAAAGCCCCATCCAGCATCCACATCTTCTCTGGGCAACCTGTGCCCGTGCTCACCACCCTCACAGTAAAGAATTTCTTCCTAATCTCTAATCTAAATCTACCGTCTTTCAGTTTAAAACCGTTACTCCTTGTCCTATTGCTACACTCCCTTATAAAGGGTCCCTCCCCAGCTTCCCTGTAGGCACCTTTTAGGTACTGAAAGGCTTCCATAAGGTCTCTCCAGAGCCTTCTCTTCTCCAGACTGAACGACCCCAATTCTCTCAGCCTATCTTCATAGGAGAGGTGCTTCAGCCCCCTGGTCATTTTTGTGGCCCTCCTTCGGACTTGCTCCAACAGGTAATTCACACCCAATCATTGGCCAATTTCTTATGAGAGTTCTCTCTCTGGAAGCCTGCAACCCAGAGAATTCAGCATGTCTAGAGTTGATGGGCATCTAATGAGACAATAAAACACCTCAATTTTTTAAATGCCTTATTCGCTTAGGGCACTTTGCCCTAGCATTTCCATTGCGTGGCTCTTTTAAACTGGCTGTAATTCATTCCAAAGTTGATAAGGACTGAAAAATAAACGTCCAGTGACTGTGATACCCCTTCCACTTATCATAAGACCTCTTCTGGGAAGAACATGGTTAATCCTCCTCCATGTTCCTCTGCACCCAGTGCTGGGTAAACTGGTGGTGCTAGAAAAAAAGACCTCCCTTTTTACTTCTGCTACTGCAGAATGACAAGTTAACAGAAGGCAAGAACACAGTGCAGCTGCAGGCAGTGGCAAAGAGAGCAACATGCTTATTTTGCACACTGAAGGTTCATTCTAGTGAATAATTTCTCCAGAGAGAAAAGGGACTTTATTAAGAGCAAATTGTATGCAAATCTTCTCTCGCTCCCCTGTCTTTTTTTGACAATGATGGATTGACAGACCAGCTAGCAAAAGGCATACTAAGGAAAACAGCACTGTTAATTTAAGTGGTAAAAAGATACAAAATACAGCCAGGCAATAAAAAACAGGTGAATTAACTTGAAGCAACTTCCTGACACCCTAGAGAGAAAAAGATGGGTTTATTATACAATAATCATGTTTTTCCTTCTTATTCTGTGTTAATATTCCTCCCTTCAATGGTTTCTTCTCTTCTACTACATACATTTCATACATGCCGTTCTTACCACTACTTAATTACAGCTGCAAAATTGCATCTAGAAAAAAAGAATCACGAACCAGTAACCTGGTACGTGCAAGCCAAAATACACATGCACACCTGCCTATATATGTATATGTATAAGCACTAAAATGCAAGTAAACTTCTATTTCCAATTACAGTTCACAAGCAAAAAGTATTATTTAGTCATTGGCAGACTCAGGTTTCCTCCTTTCAGTGTCTCTTACAGTGATTGCCTCCTTTTTATTTCAATAGGCATTATTAACACAATAGCAGAGATGGGATATTACTGTCATTTTTGCCAGTGCTACAGTGACATAAAAATCATATATAAAAGAATCTGTTACACACAAGAAGGTTTTGGGTCAAATTACCTAGGCTGTTCAATTGGAATTACATTGCAAGAAAAAAATTAGACCTGAACTGGTCTTCACTTTCTCTATATTCACAGTAGTGCAAACATGCTAATTCAAATGGATCTTTCTTTTATTTATTACAATATAAAAAGAGGATTCTGCCCTTTTGAATTAGAACTTTCTATTTTTTAGCCTAATTCTCCCTCCAGATTTCACCAGCCTAATCAAGCACATGACTGCACTAGAAATGCACGATGTTTCTTTATACTATGTACGATATTGAATGTGCAATACTTACTTGCTGTTTCCTATCCTCAGGAATGATACACAGGCACTGTCTACAGTTCATTTAAAAACATCCATTTTCAAAAGTACTTTCCTGTTTTCTGCTTCTTTTGAGGAAAAAGATAAAAATTCTCCTTAAAAATCTAATTCATAGCAAACAAACACCACTGCCGATTTAACAGTAACCTTCTTTAATTCAAGTAAATAATACTATATCCATTGTGGAGTCACATTTGAAGTTTAGTTAATTACTATGTATTTCTCTACATATATTAGCACATTTTCATCTTACCCCAGCAAAAATAAAGACAACCAATACATTATTTTACCTAAATATTGTATGAATGTAGTCCTATTTACTAGAACTTCTAAATGATCCTGTACAGGTAGAAAACCCAGTGTTTTCATTAACTGATATTTTCTTTGGTATCAGAATAGAAGGTACACGTACGTGTTTCAAAACACTGATGATATATAACAGAAATTTTAAAGATAAATCTTTATGGTCATTTAATTATGCAAATATCCTTACAACAAAGGAATTAAAAGACTGATTTAAAATGGATTAACTTTTCTTTACTGGATTGTGCTCATCATCATACCTTATGAAAGTATTGTTCAACTGAAAGCAGCAAGTATTAGGGAGTTTCAATAAATAAAGAGTCCTAATGCCCCAGGTCAAAATAAATCCTCAGTAATATTAATGGCAAAGCTTCCTTAGACTTCATCGGTTTCAAAATTTCACAAACAGGTCAAAATTCAGACTCGGTGTAGAAATCCTCTCAACCTTTTATAAAATCCATAAAATAAAACAGAAGCTTAGAGCAAAAAAAGATGGCATATAATTCTTAAAGTTGGTACACTAATTTTTGCAGTTCAAAGTAATAAAAAAGCCCGGTTCATATTTATAAATATATAAATTTCAATAAACTTTGATAATCTTACTCAGATAAATGGAAAAAGAGAAAACTTTATAGTTTTCCAGAAGTAAAGAGGAAAAGGAAGGACATAAAGTAATATACAAAACCATGCCTGCTGCCAACATTAAATTTAAGTGATCTATAAAATAACATACACATTTAGATAGTAAGCCGTATTGATTTAAAAATATCACATTATCTTTACACAGTAAAAATGCTTTACTTTCAATAAAGAGAGTTAATATAGCTTTGTAATTTTTACAACAGGTAGGCATATTGCATAAATACGTGCTTTGCTACATATATACAAGTCTTTAGGCAATGTACAGTAATGGATATCAGAAAATGAATGTATGGGTTTTAGAATGTGTCGACTATGAGCACCACAGTAAAAGACCCAGTAGATTAAAATTTACCACCTTAGTTACAAACAAATAACTGTCTTCAAAATACATTCACATGGTCATAACGTATTGCCTTAATCTGGGAAAGTGAACAAAATCCTTAATATTGCAACATGAGAGACTTTCAGCTGGTACAAATCAATGAAATTCCACTGAAGACAGAGGTTGTACATTGATTTACACCAATTAAGAGTCTGGCCAAATATACTTAAAGCTGTACTTTAAATGCAGCATATCAAGTAAATATTGTCATAATGTGAAACACGTATTTTGAGAAAAATGCATAATCATGGAAAATAAACTAAAAAAAAAAAATTACAGCCATGTTGCATATTGTATACAAAGCAAATAGTGTGAATACCATAGCCAAATGAGTTTTTTAAGAGTGTAACAGCTTACTAACTAATAAAAAGTTAACACTGCAAGTAAAGAAGATTTTGCTTCATAATGATTTCATTCTTGTTTGATTACACCAAATGATATTCTCACTCAATAATTCCCTACAAAAGGTGTTTCTTTTAACAATGTTTATGATCAGCAGTTTCTACATCCATGACTACCCATTGTTCACCCCTGTAGAATTGGAAATCCGGTGATTTCTCCCCAGCAATTAAAAGCTTGCATAGTTTCTAGGTTGTGATGGCAACCAAATAAACAATTTGATTCTTTGTGTATATTGGTAGCATTACAGACAAGACAAAAGACTCTGATTACACCAAACTGCCCATAACAGCACAAGACAATTATGTTCCTTAATGCCTGAAAGCTCCTCTAGACCATTACTCTATGGCTCATGTTACCTGAGAAACGGAAAGTCCCCAAGAAGGTCATAGTCTGGACAGATTGCACCTTTCCAAGGACCGAATAAAAAGATATTCTTTCTCAGCTCAGTGGAAGAGGTTACCTTTTCAAGCATTTCTCTGCAGAGCCGTTCTGGGAAACAGTCTAACAAAATCTATAACCTCATTTAGGTTTAGGTCTGAAGATTTAATTTTTGCAATTCAGGTGTATCACTTTTATTGTTTACACTAGGAAGACAGCCCAATAATTCAAAACACTGGCAAACTAGCCAGGAACATAGACACATTAAATCTGTGTAAATTTGAAAATTCAAAAGTATATTAATTAGATTTAACAAATTTGGTAGAATTTATTCAGTGACAAAAATTCAATTATTTAGCATTTACAATAATTTTTACTTATAAATTAAACTACCAAATTATGGAATAAAAATACACACAATCTAAAACATAATAGAAGAAACATTAAAAAACCTACCCTTACATAACTTACTCAAAGTTATATATTTAATAATAAAACAGAAACTCAAAAGAGTATTTTATTAGATCATTTAATTTAGTGTGTTCAATTTTGAACTAATTCGTGATTTATTTTTATATTGGTTTTGCTTTTACATATGAAGTAATGTATACAAACAGTTCTAGCACTAAAGGCAATACCATATTAGGAAATTATTACATTTGATGGTTATTAGTTTTTTTACTGTGAGCAAATACTGTAAGTTTATACACTATTGAAAAGCAATTACAGAAGATAATAAATAATTGTGCAATGCCTTAAAATTGTTTAACAAATTGAAATAGAAAAAAAATAATTTAAGTTGTAAGGAAAAAAGTAATGTTCAAAGCCGTTTGGACACTTTGTTGAAAAGATGAGGAGTTCTAAGATAATAGATGGGACTTTGCAATGAGCGTTGCAACTGAAAATCTGAGATTGGTAATTCTTAATCTCCTGCCAGATAAAGTTGTATGGATATGATCACGTGCAATCGTAATTGTCCTACATGGTTTCTTTTTTTCAAGTGTACTGTTAGATAAGTAGATGGATTTTCGTCTTTGATAAGACATCAGAACCCAGGGGACCACCTGCGCTGACTACCACAGAGAAAGGCGAAAATATATAAGCCAGCTAAGATGGGAGACGAAGCAGCTAGCACCCACCTTCCACCTTCAAATTGAGACTCCCATGCTTAGAGCTCGCTTGGCACCTGTATTTTACAGGAGGTAGTGGAGACATACAGATTACGTAGGCATACTCTTGAAACGTAGAAGTATAAAGTCGCTTATATGCTCTAATTTTCAGGTACCAGATAACAGAAAGAGGCATTCACCTGAAATTACAACTAGAGAAAATATACCTTCTTTATGGCATTACAGGGACAGATGCTCAGCAACATCCCGCTCGCTCCGAGCCACAGCCTCAGGCAGGTGGATCCGAGCCACTCTCCAGAACCTGACTCTTCACCTGTTCCTTCTTATCAACTTTTTGCTTATTAACGTAGTTTAGCCCTTTGTAACTGCACAACATGGAAAACTCACACCCCTTGAGTGGCTGACACTGTAATCATAGTGGCAAGATGCTGTTTGCTATAGTTTTAATATAATATTATAATAAAACTTGCAGTATTGATATAGGGAAGTTCTAACACTATAGATACTGAAAATAATAGCCAGATACATATGTTTTCAGACATAGCATTACTTTTCAAATGGATAATGTTTTTTAACTATTCATATGCAATGTATATTAATAATATCCCAAAATTACTATTCTTGCAGTTCAACTGTATATGCTTTTATTATACTATATAAAAAGGTGAAAAGAAGTCATTAATTGGAGAGCTAGCACCTACCTTTAATTATGGAGTGCCTACTTCTAGCACTAACGGTTATGCTGCAAAGCCTTAGCTCCGCTGACATGATAACACTTCATTTTAACTCAAAGAAACACCTGTATCTCAAACTACTTCTGGTTTTATTCTGGACCATTGCAGGTGCGAGCCTGATACATCTCATACTATAGCAAACAGGAAGATTTCCCAGGCTAAAGCCTGGTGAGGTTCAACAGCAATAAAAAGGTTGCAGAGGTAGGGAGAATGTCTGAAATACAGTTAGAAATAATGGCAGTATATTAGTATTATTACTAACTTCTATTCTATGTTCTTCTATTTCTTTACCAAAATGCTCTGGGAAAGAGGGGGGCAAAGTGAGGTAAGAATTTGAATAAAACCCTGGTGGGTTCCCCGTGAAAAGCTGTTCCTGATCTCCCCCTTCATGCTCATGTGATCTTGCTCTCTTCATATATCGCACAGGCAGCAAGGACCTTCACTCCCAACAGATCTGTCCCCTACTGAAGGTTGTGTGCAATCTCAAAAAGTATGCTTCATGGAACCAGGACCTTCCCTATGCTCTATCTTTTTGCCATAAGCAATAATCCCTTGAGGTCAAACTGCCGTTGATATTTCCCTTCCCTCCTCCCCCCTCCTCCCTCCCACCCCCCCCACTATGCACCCCCATTATTGATGTTATTTTTGTTATATTGTCTTTCTGCGGTTTAGTATAAAAGGGATTAGCTCCAACAGTCAGCAGTTTGTGCACATACTACGAGCAGGCAAAATTTGTCACGGTGACATCAAACTGCTAACACAAACAGATCTATTACCCTTTTTCTCTGGCTCCGTAAGACAGCTGCCCTCAAGGTATTAGCCTCTCAGCCTCCCTGATAAATCACTGATGTATAGGAAACCTGATTATCCCAACATAGCAGGGGTAGAGAATGCTATTCAGCTGCAGAAGAACATGGAAGAACAACATCCATGAGGCTTATAATGAAAGATTTTTGATATACTTAAGTAGTTAACAAAAATTTATTGCAAGAGATAGTTTGTCACTAAATTTACAGTTTCAGAGAACATAGTACAAAACATAGTGCATCAGCTTTGTCTAAACATTAAATAGGTGCAAATACACAAAGATAAAAAACAAAAAGTGAATACTTTACAACATAAGTTATAGAACTATAAATATATTTTATATACATTATACATATTCTAAGACAGGATTTTCACATATATATAGGGAGAGTTCATATTAGTGTAAGACTATTCAGTGCTTTAGTTATAGTATAGGTCTGAACTTTACATGAACGTTTGCATCGTTATACTTACAGTAAATGCTTCCCAAGAAACGAAGAATTTTAACCAGTTTATTTCACAGATCCATTTTGCGAAGCCGAGGGGACGGTAGAAATAGCAGGACCGTTTAGCTGAAGCTTCCTTCCTCCACCCTCGAGAACCCGTCCTAAAAGAGGGGCTGCAGGGGAATGACAGCCGGGTGCGGTGACAGCAGGGACGGGAAGACGGTGTGTGGCAGCGGGGGGAACGCCAGCTGGGTCGGGTGCAGGACCGAGGGCGGCAGCAGCGGCAAATGCGGCGGGGTGACGAAAGCTGCGTGGGCCCCCGGGCAAAGCCTGGGTCCTACTGGCAGATGAGGTAAAGGCGCTCTGGAAAGGGCCGGGACCTGCGAGAGGAACTGCTGGTGGGGCTGGAGAACCTTCAACGTGCTGGCGGCAGCGGCGGCATGCTGCTGTAGGATGGTGTGGTGGATGGTGGTAACAGAGGTAGAACACAGCGGTGGCTGCAAGGGTAAGGGCTGCAGCGGGGAATTCGGGTGCTGGATTGCCGCGGGAGGGAAGGTGAACTTCACTTTGTTGGCCATCACGTTTTGTGGCATGATCTGCTGATACGCCTCAGATGGGAGATCTTTGAATTTTTCGTGGTTGTCTGGAGGGAATATCAATGTCTGATCAGGCAGGGTGAAGGGGGCTATTAACTGCTCGGTAGTTAAAAAGGTATGACTGTTTACATGTGCTTCTTTGAATGGCAAGGCTGGTGGGCTGCTAAATATGCCAGGATTACACTGTACCCACTCACCGGTCACCTCATTTGTTTTCTCATGTGGTAGAGACTCAGCCAATTCATAATGGCAAAGATAGGATTTAGGAGGAACTTGTTCCAAATGTCTGTTGGGGAGGGGAACTTTGTAATGAGCTTGATTTTCACGACTGTTGACATTTTCTTTTTTCTTTTCGTCTTGCAGAACATCCTGCGTGCCAGCAAGTGCTGGAGCACTGTGCTCAGGAAGAGAAGCAGCAGAACCTGCAACGACATCAGAATATGTATGTGGAGCACTCTCCATCTCCGCACATGCCGTCAGTTTGTCGTTCTCCAGCGCGTGTGAACTATCAGTTTCTAGAGATGACTTGCTTTCCTCCAACTGCATTGTTTCATCCATATCTTTTGCATGATCAGCTTTGGGATCCACAGTAGTTTCCTCTACACTGTCTTGAGTCAAGAAGTCCCCCAAAGTATTTAATGTAGAATTTGCAGAATTTTCTTTGGAAGGCCTGGAGGTCTTGCTTCTTGAGCTCCTGTCAAGAAATACATGATGGATTCTTGTTTTCCTTCTCCTGCGTTTCCCTTTTGCCTTGTGATGTGTACCTAAAGTATGTGCTTGCCTTAGATATTCCTCTGCTGATAGTGTCTGTCTGTATGAGCTTTCCTCTGATGAAGAGGAATAGGTATACTGCCTCCGCTTGCGGTGTGATTTTTCAGGTTCCTCTGTCAGAACATTATAAGCTCTCTTTATGGACTGGTTTTGACTTGGACTCTTCTCCTCACTGCAGTGCCCTAAGCATTTATGCTCTGGGCTACTGCCTGACTTCCTGACTTTCCAGTTGCAACATGCTTTAGAGCACCTTAAGCTGTGCCTCCTTGAACTCAGAGCCAGCTGCTTGGCCTGTCTCCGAGAGCTTGCTTTGCTCTTTCTGTGCAGTCGTTTACAACCGTGGTGTTGGCTGCTATTTTTTGCACTCCAAATGCCACACCAGCCTCTGTCTCCACATACATGATCTGATGCAGACGTGACTCTCTTATGACCATTTTCAACACCAAGTTTTTGATGCGACTGCATCTCACCTGTAGCTAGCCAGATATTCCCTGCATCATGTCTGCACTTCTCTGGATTATTTTGGAGGTGCTGATACTTATTTTCATCTCTGTAACTAATTTCTTTTTCAGCCACTGAGGACATCTCAATTTCTGCCGCTGTTGTATCCCCACAGTGATGATAATGACAATGGCATAATTTTCTTCTCCTTTTCCGTTTTCTACTTCCATGAAGCCATTTTTCATGGCTTTCTTTGACCCAGACTTTGTTGTATTTCTCATCTATCACAGTGTTTTGTCGCAAGTGATTTTTAAAAACGTGACACTTCTCTATTTTCCTAATCCTGAATGACTCATCCAAGGACACTTTATTTTGATTTTTTGCAAGGTCACAACTTCTGATGAGGGAAACATCACTTACAAGGGGTATTGTATAGTTGCACACATTTTTATTCATTTCTGTGTCATAGTAACTACACTCTGAAGTAGGTTTATTTGTAAAATCCGAGACTAAGCTATGGTTGGATTCAGTTTTATGGTGCAAATGAGGTATGTTTGGCTGATGCTTGGGCTTTTCTTGGCTGTCATTTGCTCTTGATGACTTGAAATCAAAATATAAAGGATTACAACTATAAGAAATTGATGGGTCTGTACTTGTGTAAATTAACATTTCTGATGGCCACTGAAGAATATTTGATCCATGTTTGCTGAGAACAGGAACAAAGGGTTCACAAAGTCTCTTCCGCGTTTCCGGTTTGCTTTGTGAGGCTCCACTACCACCTTCTTCAGATGATGATGAAACCAATGCATCTGCCCCCGGCTTTTTTATTTCAGTTTCAACTGTGGATGAGTCACTGTTCCTGTCTTTATCATTTTCCTCCGCAACATCCTGCAGAGATAAACAATCCTCCACGACCGCCTGCGTGAGAGCCCTGCTTGACTGCAGCTCATTACTGCTGCAGTCCCGGGGCAGGACCTGAGCACTGTCCACAACCACGGGCAGCGTTTGGTCAGGTAAGTCTGCTGCACTGACATCAATACCATAGACATCCATGTCCGAGGACACCAGTTGCTTTGAATGGGAAACAGCAGGGGTTAATACAGGACTCTCTAGAACCCTGCTTTCTTCACTGACCAGGTCTTTTGACTCCTGAACTTCAGGAGCTTCTGCTGTGTCTATGCATTTTTCCACCAGTGGGTGAAAACAGTGATTTTTCTCCTCAGGGCACAGGACTATTTCTGTTGCTGAAGGAGACTGAAGGTTACATGCTCCTGGAACAAACCTACTTCTTCTGCTAAGTCCATGCTCCATAGCCGTTTCATCATTATATTCATAGAAAACAGCAGCTGAAGACTCCAGTTTGATTGCTGCTTTCTTAGGAAAAGCAAAAGAAAACCCAACTCTATGTCCTTGAGCTCCTTGAACCTGATCTCCACATTTTTTAGCCTCGGATTTATTACTACATGCATTTCCAGGAGTGGAAGAAAGAACAGAAGCAACGTCTTTACAATTCTGTGCGTCATGCATTAACGTACAGCTGAAATCCTGTTTGTTGTCAGAATTTACGGCAGCACTTTGTGGGATATCACTGCAATGATCTCGCACAGTCACTGTAGTGGATTTGAACATAGGGCCACTTCCAGGAGCACTAGGAAGGAAAATAAAACTCCAAGTCAGTACATTTCAGAGAACTGCAGGCAGAAATACGCTGTTACATTAGTATCTAGCAGATTATTTTAAGGAAAGAAGAAGAATCTGTGGATATGTAGATTGAGAATATGAAAAAATGCAATATTTTATAAAAAGATCAGTTGACTAGTATAAAAAAAGACGTAAATATTGTGCCCCCGGTTCCTTCATGTGAAATTATCAGCTGAAAGACTAATATTCCTACAAGGTAGATCACTTTTCCTAGACATACTGGCTGGCCTTATAAGAGACTGTATATCTCCGTAGAAATCTTGCTCCTCCTCCCAGTAGATCATCATGGTTACAACACTATTACTACAAATAGCAGAGGTTTTACATTCCTTTGTCCTACAAAATATATTAAAACAGAAAGAGCCTCATAGACCACTTCCCTCTTAGTCATTATCCTAGTGACTGTCGCTCTGCCCACGGGCAGTCACCCAGGAGCTCCCATCCTATTTGTGTTCACAGACCAAACCATCGCAATCTCAGCAATTTCTTTCATGGAAAAATAACACTGGGGAGAGTATTTCAGCTGACAGTAGTGCAGTAAGTGATTCATCCCTCTTGAGAAAAAATTTATCACTGTCTACTTCTGTTCTTCATTTCATGTCCTCTTCCCATCTGTTCTATTTGACTTAATAGGAAGCAAAGAGAAGAACAAAAACTGTTTAAGCTGCCAATTTTCCAGGATCCACAGGAACTGCTCAGAACTAGGAGTAATGGACCAATGTTAAAACAATCTTTTTTTTTGTTTTAACCAAATTATTCTATGTCACGGTGCAGAGCAATACAAGATGATGGGTCATTGGGAAAACTTGCAAGTGTTCTTTAGGACTCCAAATTGTGCTGAGATAAAGAATGACGAATTTAATCTATTTGGCCTAGAAATTAAGGTAGATGTTTTATGAGAAAGGAATTCCTCATGAGAATTCCTGCCTTGCCCAGTTCTTCATAAATTGAAAAAAATATATTAAAAACCCCACACAAATCCTTTCTCTAACAAAGTAAAATGGTGACTTCTTCTACAAAACCAAACTAGAAAAATACTAGTTAAAAAAAATCCTGTGTGTCTGTCTATATCACACTTCTAAGGATGCAAAGTAGCAGTAAACAGCAATTATGAAATACAGAAATAAAGCTCAGAGATAAATTTTCCTTCAGGAACTAGAATAAGGGTATTTAAAAAAAAGCAACAACAAAACAGAAACAACAAAACTTTGCAAAATCTTCCTTCACTGACATGGAAAAAGGTAAACAGTATGTTCCTCTTTCCCCCTTCTCCTGAAATATGAAAAATGCAGATTTTGGGGTAGGTTTAGGGGGAATAATATGTAAACCTAGGAACATAAAAATTGCAAATCTCAAGTATTAAATCTGAACATTTAAAACACTGATGGAGTAGAAAGAGTCTCTACTTATCCTAAAAGGATAAAAAATTAAAAATTAGATGTTACATTGCTCATGTCAAGCAGACCTCAAGACATTCATATCCCATCCACCTGCTTACAGGGACTCTGCTTCAGGATGCTGCTCACGCTTCAAACTATGGAGAAAGAGACTATTACTTAACAAGACCTACAACTAATATGGCTGGACTTAACTATTAGTTCTCTGGTGAGACAAAGGCTGGATAAAAAGAAAGCATTTGCATTGTACTATCTATTTTTTTGCCCCAAGATTCCACTGTGAAAAGCTGGTACATGTATTTTCAGTGGCTTGTCAGCATAATCTTTAAGTAAGAATACAGCCACAGCTAGCAAGCTCAATATTAATTTCAATAATATGCCTAGATGCAATACTAAAACGTATGACTAGCAAGGAGTCATTTTTGCAGAGAGAGGTAAACACTCTGTCGAGCTGGAGAAAAAAAGCACTTAACTTTTTATATAAAAAAAATCCAGTTACTGAAATTTAAAACTATATTTCTGGATGCTTTCCCAGGCAAGCAGTTTGAAAACTAAATCACAGAGATCTGCTACATCCTAGAAAGGCAGACTGTATTCCTCACCTCATCAATGAAGTAGTGTCAGCCTTCAAACGCATGACCTAGTTCACTCAGCTTTCAACCAATGTGCCTAGTTTTATGAAATATATATGGAACACATCTTTTTTTAAACTAAAAATACATGTCATTTTAGCTCCACTGAAAAAGCAACGTTAAACATTCATTTCTGCACATAGTGTGAATCAAATTACTGTACACATACTGCTTCAAAAACGCCATAAAAATGCATGTGCTGGGCTCCAGCCGAGGGACTCCAACAGCCCTGCATCCCACAGCACTGGCTAATAGCGGAGGGATTATTTTAAAGTATTTTTCATGTTTCAGCAGCTAGGCACTTACCAAGTTGTCTCTTTCCTTAGCTCAGCTAGCTTGTGCAAACGTTGAAGGGCTTTCTCCTGTTTCTTTTCATCTTTTCGTGACTTAGATGCTACGTTTCGAGCAAACTCCCTCTGTTTCAGTTCCTTCAGTCTCTGCAAGAAACAGTCACATACGCACGCACATAAAAAAAACCAAGGAACAATAAACATTTATAATGACAATTAATTTCTGGTAAGCACTCATGGTGAGACTTGTTTTCAAACCCAATCAGAGCGACCTGTTCAATAAATTTATACATTTCAAGTGAATAACAAAAATATGTAGAGATGCTATAGAAAGGTTAGCAAGGTTAAAGATAACCTAGAAAATTTTACTGTAGCTTTTGTGATTAATATAGAACAGCCTCAGTATGAGCAGACAATGTTCATCCAAAATTGTGCTTATGACTCTTTTCCCAAACACCTTCCCTACAGCCCCATTGCTCTTTGAGATAGTAATAAAAAAATAATGAGACCACCCCAGGTCTTTTTCTGCAAAGCCGCTCTGTAGCCTGTCGACCTCCCAGCTGGTACTTAATCTCAGTTTTTTCTGCCCCAGATGCTGAACGCAGCATTTGTCACCACTGAACCACGTGAAAGTCCTGTTTTCTCCAGCCTACTAGGTCCCTTTGGATCTGCCCTGCCATGTTATCAGTGTGGTATCATCTGCAAAGCCCCTGAGAGCATGCTGTCCTGCCATCCAGGTCACTACTAAAGACATTAAAGGGTCCTCTCCCAGCAGCCAGCCCCAAGGTATGTCATGGCCAGAGAAGTCTTGTATTTTGAAACTGGAAGATCGTTGCTTTGAAGGACTTTGTTTCCTACCCTCACTGGCGTCTGACACAGCAGTTAAGCAGACACTGAGGTTTGATCCAGTGTCTCATTTCATATCTCTGGACTGTTTCTTTGGGAGGAAATTAAAATGTACACACAAAAAGGTGATTTCGTTTTCTTTATATCACATATGGACAATATGCAGAGACTTTCCTAATCCTTCCTGTCAGCAAAAAGCATTCTGGTAGGTCCCAAACCTCATCAGTGTACCGTTCAGTTGTTCAGTGTGTCCCTGATATTACTCACAGTCTAGATGACATCATCTTGCGAGGTTGTAATCTCATGATTCTGGGAAGAACCCAGTAACTTGCCACTGTTTTAGCATCTGAGGGCTAACGGCTGGCCATTAACAGGTCCTACACAGATTTGTAAAAGCAATAACTCTAATTTCAAATTGTTTGAGGGGCATTGAGAGCTTCTCGTATTGTTGGTGGCACATAATGGATACACATGGAATAGAGTTTGCAAAACTGTAAGCACTGTTCTCCTGCTCCTTTTCCATTTCCAGCTTTAAGGGCAACAAGAAAAGCTTCTATAGGTATGTTGGTGATAAAATGAACACTAGGGAAAATGTGGACCCTTCTCCGCAAGGAAACAGAGACCTGGTCACCCAGGGTATGGACAAGGCTGAGGTACTGAATGACTTTTTTGCTTCGATCTTCACCAGCAAGGGCTCTGTCCACACTGCCCAAGTCGCAGAAGGCCAAGGCAGGGACTGGCTGAATGAGGTACTGCCTACTGTAGGAGAAGATCAGGTTTGAGATCATCTGAGGAACCAGAAGATGCACAAATCCATGGGACCAAATGAGATTTATCTGTGGGCCCTGAGGGAACTGGCAGATGACTTGGCGAGACACTATCCATCATATCTGAATTTGTCTTTGCTATTTTGGGTGATGCTGATGCTACCTTGGCAGTCCATTTAATGCCAAAAAATATACATGCAGAAACATTCTGAGAAAGCAAAAGAATGCTTGCAGAAAAATGAGTGCTACTCTCCATTTTCAATTTAAATTATTTTTCACACAACTGGATATTCCTTTGAAGACATCCTTGATAGATACAGAGAAATAATTTGAAAGGTAATCACTTCTACCATTTATATTTTCTAAATAGACGTATCAAAATTTGTTTTATTGTGCTAATGCAGTATTAAGTTATAAATTCACTCAACACTGGACATATGGTAACTTTTTCCCCCCCAAAAAAAGGCTTGAAATGTGAAGCATCTTTGTAGAACATTTCTTATACCTCTGCATTCATGTTTTCCTAAAGATAGTACAACACTGACCTTGCTTTCCACCAGCCACTCACGAAACCTAAGTATTTCATTTCATAGGTGACTTCTGAATACCCAGAACGTGACAAAAAGGATGAATTTTGCTCCTTTCCCTCCCTATCTCCAGCCCTTCATTCCATTTTGAAGAGCTCAATAATTCTTCAGCTTTCTTCCTTTTTTTTCTGCATAAGGAAAGAAGTATGCAACAAAGCAAGAGAAGAAAAGAGAGATAAAAGGGTACTTTTCACAAGGTTAAAAAGGAGAAGCTGAGGTGTATACAAATCCATAAGCACCCTCCAGCAGCAGCCCTGAGGAGAAGGACTTGGGGGTGTTGGTGGATGAGAAGCTCAACATGAGCTGACAACATGTGCTCGCCACCCAGAAAGCCAACTGCATTTGACTGTGTCAAATGAATTGTGGCCAGCAGGTCCAGGGAGATGATTCTACTCCTCTACTCTGCTCTGGTGAGACCCCACCTGCAGTGCTGCCTCCAGCTCTGGAGTCTTCAGTACAGGAAGTACATGGACCTCTTGGAGCAAGTCTAGAGCAAGGCCACAAAGGTGATCAGAGGGCTAGAGCACCTCTCCTATGAAGACAGGGTAAGAGAGTTGGGGTTGTTCAGCCTGGAGAAGAGAAGGCTCTGGGGAGACCTTATTGTGGTTTTCCAGTACTTAAATGGCACCTGCAGAAAAGGTGAAGAGGGACTCTTTATCAGGGAGTGTAGTGACAGGATGAGGGGTAGTGGTTTTAAGCTGAAAGAGGGGAGATGTAGATTAGATATTAGGGAGAAATTCTTTACAGTGAGGGTGGTGAGGCACTGGAACAGGTTGCCCAGAGAAGCTGTGGATGCCCAATCCCTGCAAGTGTTCAAGGCCAGGCTGGATGGGGCTTTGAGCACCTCTAGTGGGAGGTGTCCCTGCCCATGGCAGGGGGGTTGGAACTCGATCTTTGAGGTCCCTTCCAACCCAAACCATTCAATGATTCTATGAATTTTATGTAAAATGCCATTAGTCCATGTATTCCGAGTATCACAACACCCCCACGAAACTTGTTCAAAGTTAATGGCTGCAATAAAAAAAAAGTGTGCCTTACTCATAAAAAGCATCTTTTTCTTAACATTTTTATGTATTTCCATGTGCCAGAGCTGTTCACCAATGCTAACTTCAATAGCTAGTTTAACGCCTGTTAATGTTTGTTTGCTTCCATGAATCAGTAAGCAAATAATTAGCAGGCAGTCATACAGTATTTAAACATGATTCCCTCCTGTATTTTGCTATGCTTATGAACCAGTTCAAAATGTGTAAGTCCTAGCAAGCAGAGTTCAACAAACAGTTCACAATGAATAATTAAATGACATTTCTCCAAGAGAAATAAATGCCTTCATCATTATCCTGACACGCTGTATTGCCACTTAGAATGTGCAGACCACTGTCAGTTTGTAAATGACTTTCCCCAGCTTGGAGCAATGGGAAGCCTGACCTTGATTCTCCAGCCTTGCAACGGGGTCCTGCAACCGGGCTGCTTTCACTCAGGCAGAAGCTGGATTATTTTAACAAATCAAACTGTAACACTGGGCCTGAAGCAGAAATATTCCACCTTTTTCTAACAAAATCAGCTGGGAATCTTTATGCACACCCATTAAGTCACCTTAAGCTGAGGTATGCAAGTCCAGATAAAAAGGAAGACTCTTGCCAGCTCCTATATACCTACGTATGGATGAAACTATATATGAGAAGACCACATGAGGTCCAAACTTAGGTGTGGCTGAATTTCACTCAGAGGCATACAGCTCAGGTGTCCCCAAGCTTGCCGTGGAAGATACCCATCAAAAAAAAAAAAAAAAAAATTCAAAGAAATTCTATGTGGACTTCCAAAGGGACCCCATTTCTCGTTACTTCTCCCTTGTCTTCACTTCCCCTTTACCATATTAGACAGTTCATTTCAGCATGCCGCCTTTCAAAAAGCTCAAGCTGAGTTTCCTAATTGTCTCCTGCATTTTATAATATAGGAACCAAGCCCAGATCCCACTGCGGTAGCCAGGTGCCTGAAAACTGCTGTGGATCAAAGCCTCTCAAAAGCAAAGACACATTATAGCATTAAGTGCACTTCTTACATTGCTATTACAAGCCTTTGCCACCTTACAAAGCGGTTAATGACTTCTTTTTTTTTTTTTTAAGCTCAAGATTTAAGCACTTGTAACAATAGCACTTCAAATTAATAGGTCTTAAAAACATAGAGATGACATTAATTAATAAATATGCCCAGGACACGAAAGGCTGAATAGTGAAACACAATGTACCTGAATATTACGGTATCAGGTGATAAAACGAGGGAAAAAAACCAGCAAACAAAATCAGCCTCAAATAAAACAGCTAACACCTTAAAACATATAACAACGTTATCAGAACTGATGCTGAAGAAAAGCAGTGAAACTTTAACAAAGTTTATGAAACCAAAGGGGAAATTATAACAAACATCAGGATGGATACAGTCTCTCTCTCTATAGTGTTAATATCCCACACAAACCCCAGCCATCCTCCCCAGCACAAAGGCATCATCGAACGACTGCTTATTCAGAGAGGTTCTCATAAACTACCCATGCAAAGCTTATCACCATAGTCTGGGAACAACTTTAATAGGGTCAAGAACCTATGGGAACAGTTTTTATAATAGCAAGAGTCAAAAAGATGCCTATCAGGGGATTTCAGGGCAGTGCAGTTCAGACATTATTATGCTAATTTGCTTTTGACCTTAGATTAACAATTCAATTACATGGACTTTTACGATACTGAAAATACGTAGACCATAAATTCATTTTCTGATCAATGGACGTATAAAATTACAGAACTTAACAGCCATAACATCAAATTTTGCTGCTTTATTGTCTTTTTACTTTATCAGGAAAAATGACCATATTCCCAGTAGTCACTGAATCAGGAATTTATGTGATTGCTAGCTTTTAAAAATAACTCATGAAAATAAAACTTCTTTTTCTTGCTCCCTAACTATAAAATACTCGAAGCTGCAGCCCCAGTAGCATAAGGAGGTTGCTACAGCCCTTAATATATTGAGCACTAAAATACCAAGTGTTTGTGTTACACCTCGAAATTCCCACTGTAGCCCTTTCAGTCAGTGAGAGCAGCGTTAGGCTGAGACCATGAAGACATGGGATATTCAGTCACACATGTGTGTCCTAAATCCAGCGTGCGCTTCCCCAGCTCCTGTGCTGACTATAATCCATTTGCACCCCGAGAGGAGCTGAAAGTCCATTGCAGCTCCCTCCTGCTCTTCAAAAATTTGCTGTTTGCCTAAACAACGGGAACGTGGCTTGATAGCTCAGTGCTGTTGTGGCACAAAAGTGGCATCTGGATCTATTTAAAACAAATCAATTCTTCCCTCTAAATCTGTATATGATAGAAACCATATTTTAAATTGTAAATGAAGGGTTTTATTGCCTTGTATTGTTTGTTTTTTAAGAAATCTGACTACTGCTTAATACAGGGGATTAAATATGAGTACTTCTTAGCTCTCGGTGATTATTCTAGAAGCCATTCACCTTTCTCTGAATGCTACATGACTGCTGCTGATATACTCTCTGTTAACTGAGGTGGTTTATTGCTTCCTTATGTGAATTACAGTATGACAAACAGAGCAAAAACATACTCATTAGATAAACACTTGTCACACCAAACCAGATTAGTATCCTTTCACAAAGAGGATTGAGTTTAATCAATTATAAAAAATAACTGAATAGATCAGAGCTCCCATAACACTCAAATGGAGAATGAAACATGCCATTTAAAGCAGAAAACATTGCTTACTAAAATGTAAAATAAACATATTTTTCTTCTGTCTTTAGTAGTTTGTGTGGGCATATATATTTTACTGTTCTGCAGCTGGAGACCCCTTCATTTTACACAGCAAGACAGGGCAGAATCTCTTTGCTTCCGCTGTGGTCTGCAATTCTAAATACTTTTCATGAACATACCTTTCATATTATTTAAAAAAAATTTAAAAAAATTCTCCCTTTCTAAGGATTATAGAGAAAATTGAAGTTCCAAGAAAAAAATACTATTATACAGGCAGAACTTACCCTTTAGTGCTACAGGCCTTCCCTAGCAGAAGTTTATTACGCCAAGTTATTTCCACAAAAAGGAGAAATGACAAGATTTCTCAAAGAAATTTGAAATTCAGCCACTCAAATAAGTAGGCTAAAGAAGAAATTAATCGATAATGGTTTTTTTCATGTTGCCAGTATAAAATTAATTGCTGTAATATGTTCCTGCAATAGAAGAGGGACAAGGGGGAATTTTAACAACAGCCTACAATGGCTTTATGGGGAGCTGCACAGCAGACAGAGTCACTTCTTGCTAGTGGTGGGGAAAACTTCCTGCTAGGGTGGTGTGGCACTGGAGCACGTTACAAAGAGGGGCTGTGGAATCTCCAACCCTGTAGAAATTCAAGACATGTACAATAAAAGCCCCACCTCACTTGGTGATCTCGTGTTTGTGAGCAGGAAGTCAGTGACTCCTTCCAACCACCTCTTTTACGATTTCTGTCTCACGCAGTGAGTTATCTCATGTCCTGAATTTATCAGTGTATGGATTACATATTTTGTTTTTAAGAGGCCTTTAATAAATAACATTAATATATTGCTGGCTGCTGTATTGTATGTTGCGAGTTATAAGCTGCTTCTAACTGCCTCTACCTACAGCTCTATGTATCTCACTTGAAGCTGCAAAATTTAAACCCTTTCTTAAAAACTGAAAGCTCCACAAATTTGCAACAGAACCTCATTTTATATGGAATTGCAGCCATACCCTCCTGATGGTCCTTTAATACAAGAAATCTAACACAAAGAGATATAGATATATGCAGGATTTTAAAAAAGCAAGTCCTTGGAGCCCACAATATTGCTGAATAGGTAAATTCAGTTGAAGTGAAACTGTGCTTTTTTTCCACCACTGTCACGAGCATCGTCCCAGACTGGGAAAAAGAAGGGATTAATTAAGAGAAAGGGAAGGTTGGAATTGTTTTACCTGCCCATCATGGGCCTGAAGGGAGGTGGGTGATGAGAAGATGAGATTCTTCATGACTCGGGAGATTTTTATTAACTTTAAACGAGTTAATGTAATGCAAATGTTCAGAAACAGCTATAACTTGCTCATGAGCACACTTGGGCAATACACAGTAGTGCAGTTTGTTGTGTAGTCTGCAAGAAAGAATGTCTGAACTAGTTTTTACATCTCGATCCTACAAATATATATTACATACATGTATTATGTTATATACCCGAAAATTCACATTGGGCTTTTCTACTTTTGTAATGTAGAACCTGAAATTATTTTATCATGAAATGTAATTGTTTTTTGAGACTCCTTCATACTCATATATGAAGCGTCTTTCTTGTAAAGTGTCTTGAGTTCATTTAGATTTTCCTATGAAAGTTCAAGGGGAAAAATAAATGAAACTTGAGCTTAAAATGAAAACCAAAACCA
This sequence comes from Limnodromus scolopaceus, assembly GCA_028565335.1. Lineage (NCBI taxonomy): Eukaryota > Metazoa > Chordata > Aves > Charadriiformes > Scolopacidae > Limnodromus > Limnodromus scolopaceus. The sequence goes on along the minus strand of JAOXNO010000078.1, from coordinate 23,344,432 downwards.
CATGAAAACTTAATTATTTTTAAAATCATGAGGAAAATCAGAATTTTAAATATTTTTCACACTTGCACCTGTAATATACATGAAAGCTAGTTATCTTTGATTGAGATCTTACTAATTACTCTTGATTAGGTGACTGCAAAAGATATAAGCTGGAGCAATAGAAGGAAAAAGAAATCTTTCTTTGCTTTCTGTTCTTTTTAACGCTTTTCCTTCAGTAATTATCTTCCAGAAAAAAAACCACATACTTCATTCTTTCATGATTAATGCCCTTCCCAGCATAGTAAGCCTCACGTTTCATTTGACATCATTCTGGTGCCTGTGCATCTTCTGCCCCTTTCCAGTATTCCCTGCTGCAGTATTCAGATAGTATTATGTTTTACAGTTGAACAAGGCTCCAGGACTTTGACAAATAACAGGTTACGGAGCATAAATTAAGACTTTTGTTTCTTTTCTTAAGATAACTATGTTTTCTAAAGTTGACTAAGTGACCGCAGTGTTGCCATTGTGTAAAAACATTGTTTTAAGCCTGCAGAATTGCTGAGCATTGCATACTGAATATTTCACTGTGATAGCTACTAACCACATGGATAACAGCCTGATCTTATTGCAAGCTGTAGGATATTTTTTGTTAGCTTCAGCAAAAATCAGCTGAATACTCCATAAATATTAAGGCCAAGACCAAAGAAAACAGCACAGAAATACAGAATTAGCATCTTGCCTATCAAATTAATTTTACAGATAATGAAAAGAACATAAAGCTGACACATACTTGTGCATCTGGAAAGTGGTTACATATGCTAGTCTCTAATTTAAAGGTATTTATTTTAATGACTCTAGGCCTAATTCTACTTCAAGTCAATGGAGAAACTCCTGCTGAGCTCAGGGAGAGCAGAGGTTTTAAATTCACCATGGAAATTTTCAGCAACACTTAATGAAGCTTCTTCAGTCACAAAGATTAAAGACAAGATCGGTACACGTCAATTCTTTAAGGATCGCTTTACCTTTACACCCACTCCTGCACCATTTAGGATTCTAATTCAAAAAAACACGCAACATTTTAAATCCTGTCAAGAAATGGTTATTCCTAGCACCCTTAGAGAAAAGGGCATTGCTATAGAGAAAAGGGCCTGACTCCACACCTCTGAGAAGACACAGGTGACCATAAGCGTGTGGCTGCCCTCAGAGGCCAAAGCTCCTCTTTGCTGCTCCAGAGGGGCAACCCAGCATGGATCATTTCAGGCAGCACATGCCATTCCCTGGTCCCATATTATCCGCCACCAGCAGTGAAGTTTAAGCATATAGAATACTCTATCTGAGCATGGTACGTACAACATTTTCAAGTTTGACAGTTCTGCTGCAACCAAAATATTCATTCAGTGAGGCACTGCCTCCTGGTATTTTCAGTCACTGAGTGCTAAATGTTGATGACCACTTTATTATCTGACCAGTTACAATTTCCCATGCATAAATAACAAGAGCTCCACAACAATCCCATTTCTTTCCAACTCTATCCAGAAAGCTTTAAGGTATTGGAAAAATCCCCATTTAAGCAGCACTCATCTTCCATAAATCATCTCACAGGAGCAATGACCTCCTCACCAAAAACTCCTTTCAGAGAAAGGTCACCTCTATACCTCTTTGGAGAGGGAATATTGGATTTCCCTTTAGAATGACTGTCTAGTGGGAGATGATAAGGCCACAAAATGGATAGCTCCATCAACACAGAAGTCTTGGATGCCTCAGCTGGTAAAGCTGTCCTTTGCTTATTTTGGAGACTGTTTTTCTGTTTTCTACTTGAGTAACATACTTGGCAGCTCTGAGATCTTTGAGACTTCATCCAACTACTCTGCACTTCAGTGCCCTCCAACACATACTGGTGTCTATTGTCATCTGCCAGCTTTTCACCTTGGTCAAAATGGTTCACTGGGTCTCCAGCACTGAAGTTCTCTGTAGGATCACACTGCTATTCTGATTATTTCTCCTCCTTTACTGAAGGAGGACAGAATACCCTTTCTACAAGTACATTTAAAATTGCAAGCAGAAATTTTTAGTCTATGTTTTCAGCCTCTTTGGCCACTGATATTTTAGGAAAGGCTGCCACGGAAACTGAAATTAACCTACAAAATCTTAAATCTTTCCAGTCTCTACAATGTGCACAAAGACTGAAAATAAGGAATTCATATTTACAGTCAGTTTCTCTAAAGGATATTTTCGATAATCCTTGGAGGATATTGTAATGACTCTGATGGGCTGAAGAAGATACGTGAATTCCCTCGAAGTGAACTCTTTATTTTAATTCTTCATGTCAGAGCTAAATCACAACCACTTTCTCATATCAGTTTTATATTGGATCACTGAGCCATTCAAAGCCTCTGTTCACAAACCGCTTCTCATCAGTAGGATCTGGTCCTTGCCAGAGATTATCCCAGCACCATGACAAGCTTCTTCAAAGAATATATAAAATTTGACCAATGAAAGTTGAGACAAGAACGGGCCTTTCCAAATTTTGACACATATCTCACAGCCACAGCTAACTAGCACAGACAAAATCTGTTATCCTTAACCCAACCTTTAATACTATTCACACAGACTCCTCTGAGAAAAACACAAGATTAAAGAAAAAATTATTAAATATTAAGACTACATCTTGCAAGGCAAAATGAATTAATACCATAATTTGACTTACACTTTCATTTTCAACTATGCAAATGAAATGAATGTGTGATAAAGTAACTTTGATAACATACCCCTGACATTACCATGAGTAGTAGATGTTGGCAGCAAGCAGTTATGAGAACACACGTCTCTCTATTTATGCGTGTCTTCTACTGCATCATTGCTTCTGCAGACTGAAATATTAGTAACTGTAGAGCAAAGATGTATGTGTCACCACACTGTTTAATAAAGTATTAAGTTATCAGTAAACCACAGCTTGGAGGCTGCTGAGGGAAAGCAGAACTATAACATAACCCCCAAAGGAACAAGCACAAGGTCATAGCAGAGGCCTTGGAAGTGGAAGGAACGGGATAACACCAGGGTCCCAGGGCTATAAACAACTCACTAGTGTTCAATTACAGCTTGCTAAAGGAATGCAACTTCAAAATATGCATAAAAGTGGGTTTAGGGATAAAAAGAATATGAAGAAGTACCCAACATATATAAAACATATACAGCAAATTTCACTACAATATGCAATTGGGAGCCACTGGAGCACATGCTTGTGTTAGCAAACACATCAAAAAGACCCCAAATGGACGTCAGATGAGGAGAAAGAAACCATCAAACTTCACCCTCTTCCTGGCAAAAAGGAGTAAGAAACCACCAATATCAACAGCACACTTCCTCACATGAAGAACTTGTCGTGTTGACAATGTATAATGACACCTCCCTATTCTTCTTGGGAGGACCATCACACCAAAAAAAGGATCAGACACCAGAAAGCTTACATATATAACAGAATCATAGAACAGTTCAGTTTGGAAGGGACCTTAAAGACCATCTAGTTCCAGCCCTGCTGCCATGGGCAGGGACACCTCCCAGGGAAACCTCCCACCAGACCAGGTTGCTCAAAGCCCCATCCAGCCTGAACACCTCCACAGATGGGGCATCCACAACTCCTCTGGAAAACCTGTTCCAGTGCCTCACCACCCTCACTGTAAAGAATTTCTCCCTAATACCTAATCTAAACCTCCCCTCTTTCAGCTTAAAACCATTACCCCTCATCCTGTCACTACACTCCCTGATAAAGAGTCCCTCTTCACCTTTTCTGCCCGTGCCGTTCAAATACTGGAAAGCCACAATAAGGTCTCCCCAGAGCCTTCTCTTCTCCAGGCTGAACAACCCCAACTCTCTCACCCTGTCTTCGTAAGAGAGGTGCTCCGGCTCCCTGATCATCTTTGTGGCCCTGCTCTAGACTTGCTCCAACAGGTCCATGTCCTTCTGTGCTGAGGACTCCAGAACTGAACACAGTACTCCAGGTTGGGTCTCACCAGAGCAGAGTAGAGTAGAATCATCTCCCTGGACCTGCTGGCCACAATTCTTTTGACACAATCCAGGATGCAGTTGGCTTTCTGGGTGGCGAGCACACGTTGTCAGCTCATGTTGAGCTTCTCATCCAAGTCCTTCTCCTCAGGGCTGCTCTGAAGCCATTCTCCGCCCAACCTGTATTTGTGCTTGGGATTGGCCCAACCCTTTTACACTGAAAGAGTTATTAAGCATTGGAACAGTCTGCCCAGGGAAATGGTTGCGTCACCGTCCCTTGAGATATTTAAAAGATGAGTAGATGGTAGACGCTTAGAAAATATGGCTTAGTGATGGTTTTTGTCAGTGCTAGGTTGCTGGTTGGACTAGATAATCTGAAAGGTCCCTTCCAACCTAGGCAATCCTATGATTCTATGAATCACATGCAGGACCTTGCGCTTGGCCTCATTGAGCTTCATGAGGTTCGCACAGGCCCACTTCTCAAGTGTGTCCAGGTCCCTCTGGATGGCATCCCTTCTCTCCAGTGTGTGAACCTCTCTTCACACCTTGGTGTCATTGGAAAACTTGTTGAGGGTGCTCTCAATCCCACTGTCCATGTCTCTGACAAAGATGTTGAACAGCATCAGTACCAAACCCTGAGGAACACCACTCATCACTGATCACTATTTGGACATCACGCCATTGACAGCAACCCTTTGAGTGGGGTTCCTTAGTAGCTAGTTCCTTATCCACCACGTGGTCCATCCGTCAAATCCATGTCTTTCCAATTTACAGACAAGGATGTTGTACGGCACAGTGTCAAATGCCTTGTATAAGTCCAGGCAGATGATGTCTGTTGCTCTTCTCTTATCCACCAATGTTGTCCCTATTGTAGAAGGCCATCAAGTTTGTCAGGCACAATTTGCCTTTAGTGAAGTCATGTTGGCTGTCACAAATCGCTTCCTTATTTTCCATGTTCCTTAGCAGAGATTCCTGGAGGATCTGCTCCATGGTCTTGCTGGGCACAGAGGTGAGACTGACCAGCTTGTAGTTTCCTGGGTCTTCCTTTTCTCTCTTTTCCAAAATGGGACTTATGTTTCCCCTTGTCCAGTCAACGTAAACTTCACTCAAATGTTATGATTTCTCAAATATGAATATATCCAATATCAAAATCAAATATCTTTATCATTATTAGGAATAAGCTCTTACATTTGGATAATTTGGACTATAAGCACCAGTATCATTGTAATCAGCCTAATAGCAATTCTTTCAGTAGGCTTTCAGGACTTTAGCTAAATTAACAGCAAATTCTTGGCATGTCAGGTGTGTTTCTTTCACTCGTGTAACTGGAAATGTGTTTGTTGGGTACTGGCTAAACATGCAATGATGTATGATGTAACCCACAAGCAATTCATGGCAATATTCTCCTGCCTCAATTAGATATGAACCTTTCAGGAGATAATTTGCCCTTGATTAAAAATCACTAGGAAATTGATAAAAACAATAATTAACTAATAACGTAACACTCATTACGGAATGGAAACGCACCTAAATCTCAGTCCACATTCTCAAAGGCAGAAAGCAGTTCCTAAGGAAAATCGTCAATATCCATTTTTACCTTTTCTTTCCGACAACAACAGCCAGAATAGAAATATACCCACTCTCATGATACAAGTTCTGATTAACAGGTGAGTATTGCACAAGGAAGACAGCACAAAGCACTCTACCTACAGCGCTGAACTCTGAAATCTGAACTGCTATATGCTCAAGCTTTGATGAAAAGAAGAAAAAGCAGCCCATAAAAAGCTATCTATCTGACACATAAATAACAGGGACAATTAACTAGGTGGACCTTCTGTATATCTCAGCAGAAGATAGATTTAAAATGTCTATACTCAACATGAAGGTATTGCTTGATAAAACATTGCCACAAAAAATGAAAAATAAGAGCAGAAGCTTTATCATCTCAAGGTCAACGTAACTTTATGTTTAGGGAAGTTGAAAAAAAGAAAAAAAAGTGCCTGCCTTTCTCTCCCTACAGCAAACTCAAAGAAACAAGCGAAAGTACTCTGCAAATAAGAACTATCAGTGAGAGCTATGAAACCCTTGCCCACTCTTCCTACAAAGACCAGAAAAAATAATCTTATTCTGAGAACTCCCAGCCCTGCAAACAAACCTCTTACCATCCTCAAGCACTACACAAGTATTGCTACAGCACTCCACAATTAATAAGTACTTACAGACCAGATTCTCTGCTTTTGCACAAAATTCACACTATTCAGTTGAAACAGGTCTTTTTGTTGGTCTTTAATTTGGCAGGAGAACCCTCTGGGTGATCAGAATATTTTTCTGGTTCTGATTCACCAAAGTTGATTTCTTAATTTTGTCAACTACAAAAACTCTTCCTTTCTAGAAATCTTATGGGTATTTTTAATGAAGAACAGAGGAAAACCTTTGCAGAAATTTGGGTTCAAATTCCTTTATATACTTTTCCTACAGATAGTTATAAAAATACAGAAGCAAATAATGACATTTCTTTCTATCCTACCAAAAAATTGGCTGTTTTCTCCACAAGTTATCTCCCATGGAAACCTAGATATTTCAGATACCTGCTCTCAGTCTTCACAATGTCCCTTAAAGTAGGCTAGTCTTCTGCCTTAAGGTTCCCACATTACTGTTTCAAGATTCCTTAGCACTATGTTGTAGTGTGTAGTGCCCTCTGAGCTGGGATAGGAAAAAAAGATCTATATGATGCTTGTCTTTCCCTGCCAAACCCTCTCCTTTTCTTTTTCTTTTTTTTTTTTCTTTTTCTTTTTTTTTTTTGCAGAATTGCCACAGAATATGCTTAGGGAAGATTAGAAAGACACAACTTTACACAAGCAACACATTTTTCCTCTCTGCAGATCTTTGATATATTGTTGGAATTCTCTCTCTTAATGGCATCAAAGTGACTCATCCTTTATGGAAGTCTTGAGTCCATTCACCAAATTGTCATCTCAAAAAACTGTTTCTTGCCTGTTTGTGTAGGATGTAACTACATAGACACAGAAAGAGTCAGAAAGGCTTAGAAAATTTCTCAAGTTCCAGAGCTTAGAAAGTTTCCAAAAAAGACTTATGCTTTTACCTCTAACACAAATATACATACATTGAAATCTCTTCTATTTCTACTAAAACATACAATTCGGCAGAGAATAACATTATTGCTATTATGCAGTATGTAGGCTGAAAGAACTACTGTCCTTACCAGTGTGCCACAAAACTAGGCCACATCAGCACATGAATTCATGGTACACCGGGTGGTGAGCACATTTGTAATTAGAGGAAAGCATGGCCAAATACACTTCAAATACAGACAGTCAGGAAACCTATACACCATTTCTGGCTCTGACACAGATCCATTGTATGGCCCCAGTTGCGAAACAAAATAGCCTGTCCTTCAAACTCTGCCTGTAAAATCCAGCTAGTGTGAAGCAGCTGCTATGAAAAATGTTGCACAGCACTGATACTTGATCCGATTTCAGAATATTTAAAGGGAGATGCAATCTGCATGCCCCATTTCGTGTTGTTTCGTCTTGTTACAGAGGCACAGAGACACGAGGATTAGCTGTAGATCAGCAAAGTCATATATCATTGCTAACATAAGGCAAGAGAATGGTTCACAGTTTCATCATTCAAAGCACTTCTTCAGATGGAGCTGCAACCAACCAACTGACTTATTTCAGGACCATTTGCCATTTTACCAATCTGCAAAGGCAGCACCAGAGCTCAGTTTGTGCACCAAAACCCGCGCTTGGACAGGGTAGCACCTTCCCAAATTTGGAGGATTCAGATCCCTGGGTAAGATGCTAGCAGACAGCTAAAGCTCCTTCTTCATCCCACTGCTCAAATTATAGTAATTTGTATTAAAAGAAATACCTTGCTAAGAGATAACTGAAGATGGAACTAAAGCAATAGCTACTTAGTTTTAATAAGTTGGTTGTATGCTATATAGTGGTTTCTATTCTCATAAAATCTTATTAATATGTGGTACTTTACTGCATAGAGACAAACTGAATGTAGCTATTATGCCTCGAAATAACACTTTATGCTATGGTTTTAGCACTTTTTTTCTGTAAAATTTAAGAACAATAATCAGATCCTAGGTGAAAAATTGCAAATGGCCATCTCTGTGAAAAAAAAGACCATCTTTTATACTGATAGCCTTCCAAAATGTATACTACTGACTGCATTGAAAAATGGACACAAAAACCCCAAAATATAAGGACCACTTAAGTCATTTTGAATAATTTATAAGTATCTCTTGTATTAAAATATAGTTATTTTGCAGTGTTAGAACTTCAAGCTTTCATTCAATGGGTAAAAGATAGTGAAGTGTAAGAACAAAATCACTGAAAACCTAAATTTGGATACTTGGCTTCCCACCAGAAATCCAAAGCCTTCCCTGAGACACTGTGTGTACACAGCTACACCTAGCACAAGCACAAGTTGGGTCTATTCATCAAATGCACGCACATTTAAGCAACGAAAGTCCCCAGTAATTCCCACTACCGATGCCAGATCTAGTATTTTCCGAAAGGTAATAAAGCATTGTGATACGATTATAGGTAGCTGTCTCACACCCTTACCAGCAGATACATTAGCACAGCTTCGACTCGCTTTCCTCTTTTAACAGATGTTGTGGAACAAATCTTCTGTTTCTACAAAGAGTACATGTCACTTTGATGCTGTGAACTCTCACTTCTGCCTGCGGCAGTATCACTAACAATAAATCATTCTGTTTGAAACTTCTACTGACCCTCAAGACACCAGCTGGCGTCCTGTATGCAGCACATCTGCAATCTCTGTCCAGATTTCGGCTTAGTGCCAGGGACAGCATCGCTTCTCCCACTTCCACTCTGGAGGAATTCTCTAGCTGTTGAAACGTTACAGAAGAGCTTAACGCTATCCACCAGCAGCAAATAAACGGCCAATGGGATGTAAAATTTAGGAAAGACTAAGTGATACTACTTTTAATGTCCATTCACATTTAAATTGGTTGATCCTTCCTCTTGTGCAGCTCCTCAACTATTTCTGGTCTTTTGTAATGGCCTTCTGAATTGGGTTTATGATGGAAATGTGTTCCATTTTCTCACTCTTACTCCTAAAGATAATGGGAGAACCTGGGGCAACAATCACCTTTTCTAAGAACTGGCCTTCTAGTCCCTGCTCTCTGAGCAGACAGAGTTGGCAGCTTGGTTTTCCAGGCTGAGCCCTACTGGAAAATGAAAATGAAACTCTAATTACTACCAATTTTGATAGCTTTGCCTTTCACTCTTGAAGATCCTGAGCATAGTGAAACTGTTAATTGCAATATCTTAACAGAGGTTGTTATATTTCAGAGTCAACAACCTGAAAAGGAACTGTTTATTGGCCTCCTCCAATTACTGTGTATTCCCCACATTATTGTAACTTTACCATCTTCCAAGTCAGAGGGAGAAAAACTTAGATTCCAGAGCACATCAGAATAGTCAACAGAAAAAAACCCACACCACAACAGATCAAACTCTCCCAAATAATATTCTGCTACTGCACTTTCAGCAAGCGAAAGTGAAAGCCTTGCCTTTAAATTGCATATTCTTCAATGTGATCTAATTAGTGTCAGGGCAATTGCACCATTCATCTACTGACATGTAACCCAAACAGAGAAACCAGTGATTTCTCGTGACTCAAGTACTCAAATACAGACAGTAGTATTTTTCCTTACCCAAAAGCTATCTTTCCAATAGCAATGAATTCTAGAGTCTAACAATTGCCTTTTATTCTTTTTTTTTGAGGTGCTGGGGTTGAGGAGTACACCTGAACCATGTCGTTCATCACTGAAACACAACGGATCTTGACTTAGAACGGCAGCAGCTGTCTGACAGTGCACACCAATTACACCGAACAGCGAGGATGGGAAGAGAAGAAGCCACTATCATCAGCTGAAGCTGCAGGGGGGGGATTAATGTAACAGAATCTAATTACCTGCCTCGACTTTGGCCAGTGCAGGACTGGAATCACCACCCTTGCTCCTAAGAAAGCAGTCTGGGAACTTCAATTATCGTGGTGGTTAAGGTCTCGGTTTTATATCTTGAAGGTAGCAACTCGGGCAACACAATTATATTGCTCCAATACCGACTCAAAGGAAAAAGTGCCACCCGTTGAAGTACCATCATGTCCTGTAGCACATAAATGTTAATTAGCGGTCTTTTTTTAGAAATTATGAGATGCTCTAGTCCTGCACAGTGTGAGATTTGATGAGATGAGAGCACTGGGTGGTATAGCTAATAAATCAGTTTACTGTACAACCTCATTTCTTTAATGAAGAGCAAATACCTGAGCCTTAGTAAAGCAAGAGCCTCAGGCGTACACTTGCAAACCGAAATGCTGGATTTAATTTTTTTGTGTTCTCTCTGAAACAGGGAGCACTGACCTACTGCTAGTCATTAGAGAATGCTGTCCTGTCAGGGGGCAATGCTAAGCATAAACTTTGATGTCAGAATTAAAAAACACAGAAGAGATGAGTGGCAAGGCCATTATGGGAGAATAACCAGTAAAGGTACAGTTTTCATAAGGGAATAACTTTTAAAAGCTGACAAGAGCTGTCAAGGTGTCAGACCAGGATAAGAGCCAGCACAATTAACATATAGTACGCTTCAATCTACTGGGAGGGAAAAAAGCAGGATTTATTTTGGACAATTACAAGTTAATAAATGGAAGTGTCAGTTCCTCTGTAAAGCACCCATTAAAGCGTACTAAAGGCCAAAACCTTTCGCAGTTTCTGTCATAGTAGGCAATACACTACCATTATTTTATATTTCAAGCAATTTTATTGTCAATGACAGCAGTTACAAATGTACAAGAAAATATTTTCCTTAGCAGCATACCAGGCAGTTTACTTTGCAGAAATCATCTGTGCTCCCAGAAGTGACTAGTATTTTAGCTTTTTGTTATGAACAGTGTGTATTTTATTTTATTTATTTTTTATTTTCCAAAGCTCACACATACGAATGAGTGCTTGAAGTGAAGTGCTCAGGAGGGCACACCATACCACTTTACACCCTCTAGCTACACACAATCCCTGCCCGGGGAGTGAAAGGCACCTATTCAAGGTATCTGTCACTGCAGAAAGCCGAGCAGACTCCCGCACGCCCGCAGCTGCTTCCCGTGGGAAGATGAGCTCTCCCCTCAATAAGCACAAGGGCAGGCAGGGTATCGCTCCCTCCCTGACCTCACCGGCTGCCCTCATTTCCCTCACTCCAGCTCCCCATTTAATTCAGGCCTTGCCCAGCGCACAGAGCCATTAGCTTGTTTGTGCAAGGCTCACCCCAAGAGTTAACCAAGCTCAGAAACATGCTTCTGCTTTTTTTTCCTTTTCACTTAAAAAAAAAAAAAATAAAAAATCAGAACAATGAAGAACTGGGTTGGTTTCACCTGCAGAATCACTTGCCCTCTGCAGTGGACAAAGAAAAGATATGTACACTGCTTGAACCCTGTTATTCTTGGTTGTCTAATTAACAATAAA
>JAOXNO010000078.1:23296484-23327805 GCA_028565335.1 Limnodromus scolopaceus | reverse complement strand
CCGCCCCCCCGAAGTAACTTTCTCAATCTAGATTTGGGAAATAATAATGAATGACCAAATTCTTTATTGCAACTCATTCATTAGATGAGTTAAATTTGTAATTTTTTTTTTTTGCATGGAAATATAACATTACTGATTTATCAGCTTATCAGACTCATCTGGATATTGAAAAAGACAGAAAGGAGAAGGCTGCAATAATTCAAAACAGAAAAAAAATTAAAGAACTGAGGATAAATACTATGTTTCTAAACTCAGGAAGGGTTGCAGCTGGGTAAGGCTGCTCCTGTGTTAAAGAACAGGCTCCTCGTAGAATCAGAAATGTCGGTGCATGAGGTTAATATTCTGTTTTCAGGCTAATAGAGGGACAGACAGGGTATATACTTCTCTACTTTAATCATGCTCGTTCTAAAACCACTTTTTCGGTAAGTCAATTAGCTAATCAAACATTATTACAACAGAATTTCCCAAACATGAAAACCAGAAAATGTTATGCAGTATCTTTTCTGTTTTAATTACTAAGGCAGGAATATAGTGATATGTCTTTTTTGGCAATGAGGAAACAGAATGTCAGTTGGCAACAAAATTGGATTTTGCAGTATTAATATTTTACTCAAGAATATCCTTGTTTAACCCTTCAGTTTTTAGCTAAAGAGTGCCTAAATACTCTGTTAAACTGGTATCAAACAAGAAGTCAATTTCTGGGATTAAATTTTATGGGTAAAAAAAGATCTGGAAGAAAAACAGATTTTTTTTTTTCTTTCACTCAGGAAATAGTATGTGAAGTGTCTGTCTAAATATACTGAAATACTCATAAATAATAGAACTTAAGTACCTAATTTTAAAAAACAGTCTGTAAATCAGAATACAGACTATTGTTTGCAGCCTTCCAATGCAGACACATTACTTACAGACCAGCAACACACTTTGTGCCCTAATGCTGTGGGACTATAGCTCCCCTTTTCCTGAAGCCTTCATGTTCCCACTAATTATCTCCCTGCACTTCCCTTTGTCTACACCAAAACCTACCCCAAACCACCCAATCAGGGGTAATGCCAGAAGCAGCATTCTCAGCAGCCTGCTGTCCACAAACAGGCTCTCTATTGGAAAATCTCTCTCCAGCATATGCTCCGGGCACATCCTCACATTGCAGAGGAGCAGAGACCCTCATTTCTGTTTCCCTCCTCCTTCATGTCCCCGTGTGGTCCCGTTATGTTGGTAGTTTTGCCTTTTTCTTCAGAATAGCAGCAGCAGGCTTGCTGGTTGGTTTTGGTGTTTTGCTCTTCTAAATGAGTTTAGAAAGTAAGTACAGCATCTACTGCAATATTCTGTTCCAATGCTACCAGCAGTGCTTAGCTATAATTAATAGGTCTGGTGATGACCCTTATTAGTATTACTGTCAGTATAAATGCTTAAATCTTAAAAGGAAGCTTTTTACTAAAACACAAACAAACAAAAAAACCCCAATCAAATCACAGAAGACCATTAAATAATGCAATATGCATGGGGAAAAAAAATGGAAATACAGTGATAGAGCAGTTTGGAAGAGGAGGGGGTCATTTTGTGGTTGTGCATTCATTACAAATATACATATGTATATGAAAACACCACTGAACATTTATTTGTGTTCCCTTAATATTTAAAAAGGCTACAAAGATGACTACCTTTTCCTGAGAAACAAAAAGAAATATAGGAAGAAATGCCAAGTTACATTCTGGGAAAGCAATAATAAGAGTAAGAAAGAGCTACACAAGTTTGATTCAAACAAAAATGTTCAAATCCTCATCTATGCTTGTTTAACATTCAGAAAGTTAAGACTGCCTGGCCAAAAGAACACACCAAAATGTCGCCCTCTTCTAAAGTGAGAAACAAGCTGAAGTAAGAGAAGGAACATAAAATTTCTCCATTCCAAAAAATTCAGCTGCAAGAATCCTATCTGCTATTAAAAGTGGTAAGTCACTTAGCTAGAAAGAAGGGAAAGTGCACTGAAATGTACTGCAAAGAATTATTTTCACTTACAAGGAATGGAAAAAATGACGCCGCAAGTGCTTCCCACCCCAGTTTCCCACAAGCTCCATCCAATTGCAGGCACTGGGGCCACGCTTTCCCCACCAGGACATGAAGCTGATGGCACTGCAGCTGCCTTCCTCCTGCCCATCCCCACTCTCCCTGCAGAGACACCCACCCCCTCACTCACACAGGACACTATGGGCTTGTCACCAAGACATCCATAGGGGCATTTTTTTTGATCCAAGACCAGCCTAGGTGGTGCTTGAAGAAGTGATTCATTTTATCACTCTCGGGGAGTGATCACAGCCATAAATTCTCACCATGGTCTTCTGTCACCTTCATGGTATTTTGTCATCTTAAACATCCTTCCTGGCTCGGCTCAGTGCACAGCAAGGTCCAGCAAAATGCAATGCGATGTCAGGCAGCAAGGAGCTATAGCAGGGCTGCTGACCAGAGGAAGAGGATGGGACTCAGCTGAGAGCAGTCAGCCTTGGGCTCTGCCTTCAGCCTCCCCTCTCAGGCATGTCTCATCAAGCAGAGCCCAGCACAGCTGGGCACACGTCACAAAACAAGCACTGTCTTGCTCTGCATCAGTCCTTGTGATCCCCTTCATTATTCTATCAAGTAAACAACTCCAGCTTATCCACAGGAAGGGCTACACTTAAAACTTAGGAAACAGAAGTTTTAATATTCTTATTTTATGAAATCCCTTATTGGTGAACATCCCCAAAACCCCAGTATATCATTGGGCCTGCAAAAAGCAGGCCTGAAAAAAGCAACATAAAGTACTATTGGCTCCCACTAAATGGTTAGTTTCTTTTATTTTGCAATGCAATGTGTGTTTCATCTCCCTTCAAACAGATATAAACTCTTTGGCTATGCCAGAAGCTGTAGATGGCCCGTGAGCAGATCCCCTGCAGTTCCCTGAACTGACCTACTTGTGACCAGCAAATGCATCACAGTATTTGGCAAACCTGATCTCCTTCTATGACAAGGTGACCCACTCAGTGGATGAGGCAAAGGCTGTGGAATTTATCTACCTGGACTTTAGTAAGGCCTTCGATACTGTTTCTGACAGCATTCTCCTGGAGAAACTGGCTGCCCATGGCTTGGACAGGAGTACTCTTCGCTGGGTAAAACACTGGCTGGAGGGCCAGGCCCAGAGAGCGGTGGGGAATGGAGTGAAATCCAGTTGGTGGCCGGTCACGAGTGGTGTCCCACAGGGCTTGGTACTGGGGCTGGTTCTCTTCAACATCTTTATCAATGATCTGCACAAGGGGATCGAGTGCACCCTCAGTCAGTTCGCAGATGACACCAAGCTGGGCGGGAGTGTCGACCTGCTGGAGGGTAGAAAGGCTCTACGGAGGGATCTGGACAGGCTGGATGGATGGGCCGAGGCCAATGGAATGAGGTTCAATAAGGCCAAGTGCCGGGTCCTCCACTTGGGTCACAGCAACCCCAAGCAGGGGTTGGGGCAGAGTGGCTGGAGAGCTGCCTGGCAGAAAAGGACCTGGGGGTGTTTGCTGACAGCCAGCTCAACATGAGCCAGCAGTGTGCCTAGGTGGCCAAGAAGGCCAACAGCATCCTGGCCTGTACCAGGAACAGTGTGGCCAGCAGGACTAGGGAAGTGATTGTCCCCCTGTACTCGGCACTGGTGAGGCCTCACCTCGAGTGCTGTGTCCAGTTTTGGGAGCCTCACTACAAGAAAGATTCTAAGATTCTGGAGCGGGTCCAGAGAAGGGCACCGAAGCTGCTGAGAGGTCTGGAGAACAAGTCTCATGAGGAGTAGCTGAGGGAGCTGGGGTTGTTCAGCCTGGAGAAAAGCAGGCTGAGGGGAGACCTTATCAACAACTGAAAGGAGATTGTACTGAGGTGGGGGGTCGGTCAAATGGGCTCAAGTTGCACCAGGGGAGGTTTAGACAGGATATTGGAAAAAATTTTTACACTGAAAGGGTTATCAAGCATTGTAACAGGCTGCCCAGGGAAGTGATGGAATTGCCATCTCTGGAGATACTTAAAACACAGGTAGACGTGGTGCTTGACGACATTGTTTAGTGGTGGACTTGGCAGTTCTAGGTTGATGGTTGGAGTCAATGATCTTAAAGGTCCCTTCCAACGTAGACAATTCTATGCTTCTATGATTCTATACCATCTACAGGCGCCAACCAAGTAGAAAAGGTGGGATCTGTTTTTTTAAGAGGGACTAACTCTACAGTGAGATTTTTTAAAGAAAACTGTAACAATGACTGCACAGATTCACTGCTTTGTTTTTAAATTGTAAAGTCAAACAATGAATGACATCCATTAATCTTTGCTGAGTATACCAGCATCCCCAGATTCTATACTGCTCTTACTTTATGCCTTATATGCTTCATACCTCATAGCAGGTACAAATTTTATACAATTTTAGGTTTTTTATTGTTATGCCTAACCACACCCTTCCAAATTTATTTTTCTTCACCCATATTCCATGAAATATTTATTCAAACACATAAAGATGACAGAAGTTTGGACTTCTGATTGGCTACAGATTGATATTCTCTAACCTATTTGGCACTGAGCTCTCAATAAATGTGCAAAGAAAAACGTGTAGAGAGAGAAGAAAAACATAGACAGGAGAAATCTGTGTCTCAAATAGGGAAAGAAGACAACTACTAATTTAGTCTTCATGCATAATTTGTGTCTTAGTACCTCCATACAATTTTAAATACATTTTTAGAGTAGGGAGATAATTTTTATCCAGGGAGACACAGTTTGAGAAATGACCTCTGATTCTGTAGGGAAAAATTCCTACTTATAATTTACTTAATTGATTGTATTTGCATATCTAGATGCAAATAAATCATGGCTATTAATTTTATTTTTCACCACAGCTTTTTCGTTGTTGTTGTTGTTGTTTGATATTTGGAAGAGCACTCCTGGGAGAGAAAAAAGCACCAAGCCCGGGTGCACTGCTGTGATATTAGGCAATTAATCAGAAGTTCTGGGATGGAGAGGAAGACTTTCAAATACAGGAATAAAACCTCTTCGTTCTTGTAGGAACAAAAGTCTCCTGAGGAATGACTGATGTAGGGGACCTAGCCGTGTGATACAGCCTTCTTCACCAACAAGACAAAACAACTCACGGACTCTAAATGGCTACGAGACAAAGGTCATTCAGAGCCTTAGACTTAATGCTCAGCCACATTTATCAAAACTGCAGCATTTCGAGGAACACAGACAGGAGTTTTTTCATCCTGCATGAATGTAGCACTGCAGAGAGCTCCTCATGCACTTCCAAATACTTAAGAAATGCTGCATAAAATCATACAAATGTTTTTAAAGTCCTGGTATTGGGCCTTAAAAGCTGCATTCTGTGATTTTAGATCACCATCATCAAATAGAAATTCTCCCATTACTGTATGATATACTAGTGGTTCTGCCTTAGTTATATTTCTCTTTGTATTGAGTCCAGAACAATTTTGTTTTTAAAGACACCTACATTATATTTTTTTTTCCTTTTTTTTTGTCTAGGCTTCCAAAGCAAACAAAAGAGCAAAGGAGTTCATTTTTCTCCATTACCACTGAAGCTTGGAAGTTGCTTTTCCAGTATTTCATAAAGGCTACAGATATTGCTCTACAAACCATATACTGTCAAATCTAAGAACAAGAAAACACTAACAGAAGCAGTGAAGATCTTGAGACACTGGTCTGAACTCCTTCAGGTCCTAGGAAATAAAATTACTTTTGCCCTATTCCTACGTTTTCTTTCTGGACCAATCAGAAGAACCTCATACTATCTCAAAGTGGGTATTAAGAAGCTGTAAGACACAATAAACCAAACCACAACCAACCCCTGAATGTACAGGGCTTCCATCCAATGGAAGAAAACCACATAATTATAAAATCTTCTATTTTAAATCCTGCAAGTTTTCTGTGCTAGCAACCTTTGAATCAATGGAATGAAAAAGAAAATATTCTACAATAAAACTGAGGTACAGGTGCTGTTACAAACATTTTCTCTGATAAACCATCCCATAGCTTAGATGGTGTGGTAACAGAGTGCTCAATTAGGATTAAAGACAGCTTTTCAGAACAACTGGGATGAACTCAGGTTTAGGCAGAGTTTTCATCCATTTGATCATATATATAACCACAGTCATGTGCTGGGATCGCTGAAACTGAACTGGCTGCATATGCTTACCACTATTCTTGTATCATAGAAAACTTTTTCAAGTGCGTGCTTCTCCTTACCTGTCCATCAACAGTAGAAAGGTGTAATCAAAGGGAGAAAGTTAGACAAAAATACAAAGCAAAATCCAAAACCAGATTATCTGTTCTTCTTACTCCTACTGAACTGCTGGAAAATTTCTGCCATTGAGGTTGGAAGTTTCAAGACAAAAGCAGAGCATTAAACAGTAGCACCTGAATATGGTTCTATCCCACTTAGTAAAAATTAGGTTACTCAAAAAAAGCATGGGGTATGAAGTTCCTTGAAAACTAAGCAAACCCGAGTGAGACTGCACCGCAGCATATGCTGCCTGTGCCCTTCTTCACCCGAAATATGGGAAGAAAAGTGGTTTTTCTTCATAACACCAGTATAGACCACCACAAAAAACACTCCAGAAGAGTTAAACTTGACTTAAGGTTTTAACCTCAGGAATAGTCTTATTTCTCAGTAATGTTACAGAAAATTATTACTTCACCAAAAGAAGCATCCATACAATTTTTTCTATAGAAAACTAGAAACTTTTGTCTGATTTCCTACAAAGGAGATTAGTTGTGGACGTCTCACAGAGGAAGAGGATGGCTTCCTGTGTTACAACAAATACATCCACAGAGCCACATGCAAACACCGACACACAGGCTCCCTACACAAAAGATGGAGAGGTAGGTTCTACCATGCTCCGTCGGATCCTAATGCAGTGCCCACTATCTCCTGTCTGAAGCCATCAGAAAACAAGACTAACTATGTGAACCTCTGGACACAAGTCCCTGTTCAGTCTCACACCTGACCTCAGTTCCAAAATCAATTTTTCATCAATACTGAATTGAGGAACAAACGCTGCAGTCTTCAGGTTCTCATTATTTAAAAGTGCTTCAGAGTGCTTAAAAATTAATAGATAAAAATCCTAAGAGAGATCAAGTGGGGAAGACTCTGCCCATCACTTTTTTTTTCCTGCCTTCCATCAACCAGGTGCTGCTGTGTGAAAGTAACACCTGAAGAATCAGTTCCAGTTGTATCTTAACAAAAATATTTGCAACTCAATAACTACCTAGAGGATGATATGAAGTTACCTACTAATATCTTATCGAATATATCTTTCCCTCCAGCTTCTCATAGATTACTATTGCTGCTGAGGTCCACATCTCTGTAGTTCTCAAAACTAAATCTAACACTTAACGCTGACAGTGTAAATTATGGGCTAAATAAAAATATCAGTGAGAGAGAGAGAGGGAAGTTGTTTCAGGGAAAAGCGCTGAAGGAAAAAAAAACAAATCACTGGCTTACATAATAAAGATATAAAACATGTGTAGCATGTTCACCCTGAGCAGAATTACAGGACAAGTAGAGATTGAATTAGAATGAAAAGCAATCAATCCAGATCCACAACCATATGATTTCACCAGATTAAAAAAAAAAGAGAGATACAGAATAATTACCAGCTAAGTGGACTAAGTAGAAATTTCCTGTACAGTTATAACATATCTTTACATTGTCATTACATATCTCTTCAGTGGAGTCAAGATGCATTGTGTTTTCCTCTGAATTACATAGTCCTGATTGCTCCAAAGACCAGGCCATAGCACTGGGATGCACTGTCTCTCGTTCTGTGGAATCACTGCTTTTACGATACCAAAGTAGGACACACAACTTGGAGATGCGGTGATAATATGTTGTGGTAAAAATGTAAATACCAATGTTTTAAAGCTAACACATATCTTACTGTGAGCTGAGCCAGAAACTTTTCATTACCACAGTTTTTTTATATTCAAGGCATTTAAGTAAAATCATAGCCCATTTCAGAACTGTATCTGCACTAAAAGAAAGTTTACCAAAGTATGTCAAGTTTCCTATCTGCATCTGTTGCAACAAATGCTTCCTAGATCTCTTAGGAATACCACAGTATTTATTTATATTAAAAATTAAACTCATAACAAGGAAATTGTACATTTACATTTTTAATCATATTTTTCATCATTCCCTGTTCCTCTTCACAATTTAACTGTTCACATTTCCCTTTCTCTCCATCTCAGAATTTTTGACTGTAAAGTCTTCATGTTAAGATTTGTTTCTAAGAAAACAGTGTATCTTGCTTCCCAGAACCTCAATTTGGGCACAACTCAACAGTGATTTCCAAGCCCGCCTGAAGGACATTCTATTTCATTATTCCACCAGAAACTAAATTGAAGTAGTGAGCAGATTCCTCTTACCTGTTTGTGAGCATGATCATAAGAGTTAATGTGATTGTCAAACTCCTGGTGTTTATAGTACTGCTTGTCACAGAGTTCACAGTAGAAGTTGGCTTTAAGATCTTCCAGAGCTTTTGCTATCGTGTTTTTCTTTTCAGCGTAATCCTGGAGGGGGGTGGGAAAAAGTAATTTTAGTTTTGCCTTTCGTGCAGTGAATGGATTTTGTGCTCTGCAGTTAATCATATTTGTAAACATTTACACACCTCCATAACTAAAAGCCTTCACATTATTTGCTGTGTTACACTGCACATATTTACTGTATCTGCCGTGAGGCTGAAGATTTGCACACTTCCATTTGCTGTACAGTTGCCAGCTCCCCTTAGGGACTCTGTCAGAGGCTAGAAAGATTTCCCCAGGTTCTGTCTAAATACAAATATTTATCATGCTGAAGGCTATTTTCGAGTTAATTTCGATCCAAGGCTAGCTACTGCAAAGATCTGCTAGGTAATATACACAAGCAGAATAAGCATGAAGTTACAAACTGCAATAATTTAGTTATCAAGCTTCTACAAGAAAGTACGTCTACTAAAAAGAAAACAAAATTAAAGAAACCCTACCAGGTCCTTCTTGAAAGCGTGTACACATGACAACATGAGGAACAATTTCATAGCTGAGATGTAATGAGTAACTTCCATAGTTTTGTTATTTGTCATCCAATATTAGAAGGACAGACACACATCTCCGTTTACCATTACAAACAACTTTGCTTATCATTTATGAGTACATTATATACAAGTAATATTTATGAATTTCCTAAATACATTGATGATAACATGGCCTGTTCTGAAAGGGCATGGAAATGCCCTGTCATCTCAAATTAGTTTAATACCAGTTAAACACTGAACACGTATAACGTCAGTGCAATGACTCCTGCTTTTGACAAGTCTGTCTGGGATAGACCCATCCCCTGAAATCCCGAATGCGGCGAATATGGTTTAAGAAAATACACTCCTTTCACTTGTTTCGCAAAATTCCATCACTGTGAGCTCTTTGGAACTGACCCTAAGTTCCCCTTGTTTCTGTCTTCTTCCTTGTTCAGTTAGATAAAAACAAAAGCTGAACCCATAGTCAGAACACCTAAAAGTGAGTCAATTGTGGGTAAAAACTTCCTATTTGCTAGCAGTTTTCACAGCTTAGGACTTGAATACTTCCAATATAGTTTTGGGAGTTTAAAATGGAAAATCTATTTTTATCAGGTTACAGTATTTCCCTATCAATTATGTTTATTTAAAAAAGAGAGGAATACTGGTAATACAATTAGAATTATATGCACAAAGTACTTACTTAAAATAGTACTTTAAATTTAATTCAGCATGATTGGACTGCTAGCAAACATGACTGATTCATAGTCAAAGTGAGGTACTCCCTCTTCAAAATTCTGACCATTAAAAGAATTGCAAGAGTCACTTCAGAGTGGTGTTCTGAATATTGGCTGACACATGAGGAATTCACGCATTTCTAAAACATTTCTAAAATGATGTTTCATAAAAATCTGGTTTGTTTAAAACCGAGGTGAGTTGGCACTTTATTTCAAGAAACAGTCGTATTTTACACTTGGAAATACACGCATGGTGTATGGAAACCTAGCCTGGAAACTCTACACTTAGATCTTAGTATCGACTATTAAGAAACTACTGGTTTTGAGCCACTTCAATTATTACCAAGATGCTTATGTTTAGGAAAACACTAGAGGCAGAATATAGAGATATACTCCCTTGAAACACTTTAGAAGTAATCCTCACAGTCTACAAAAGGGATGCCACCTAATTTTGTTTTTTTAAAACACAAAAAAGAAAATTCTGGATTGGGGAGAATTATCAGAACTCTGAAATATTACATGACACCTGAGGAGGATAAGAGTGAATGTGATGGATTCTAAGACAAGAAGTGAATTGAATATGAATTGAATAATAATTTTTCTTTATACAAAGATCTCACACCATGTTGTTGATTAAGCCTCAAGCAAAGTTTTGCGAGACTTACTAATGTAGCATAATACTCTGAATACAGTTACATAACTTCATTGGTAACATAAAGAAACTACCTATTTTTGCATTGTGTCTTGGAAAGATGTTTGGAGAGATTATTCAATATCTTTTACCACCAGATTAAAATCAAGTTGATAAGTCTCATCTCTCCAAACATCTTTCCCAGACTCCAGCTTATGGTATTGCACAGGTATGCACCAAAACCCACTTAATAAAACCCATAATGGAGGGTGTTCAGGAGATTCCCCGTGGCCACAGTATACGCCGGACTGTATCAAGATTGAGGATAAATTGCTGTTGCTGGTTAGCATCGGGAGCCAAGGAAAGTCTGATTTCCAGGATGAACGGAGAATGGAAAGAGAATACAGGCTGCTGGTTCTCTGCCTGCTGGGCTATTTCTATTGATTTTGCAAGGAATACTACTTTGAAAGAGGAGGCTTTCACAACCTCTACTGATTTTGGTTAGGGATAACTGCCCAAAAACTGACAGTAAAAAATTCACACTCTCCGGACCTGCACCGTACTGGGCAACGGATTGCAGACAGAAATGACCTAAAAACTTGTTGGAGAGGAATATTCCTGGAGTAAAGTAACAGCCAAAAAACTCATTTACAATTGTTAAATATGATCAAGCTTGGTCTCAGTTTCATCAAGATTTGCCAACCATCCTGGAAGTTTTAAAAGAATTTTGAATTATGATTCAGCTTGGTAATGAAACTCAGAACTGAGTGTCACTTAGTGTCATTATTTTTTTTTTTCTGAAAGGCTTATTATCTGAAAGCCTACAGCTATAATTCACTGTAGCTATTTTTCATAATTTATAAGAAAGATCTCTAATAAGTGATCGCATCTATCAGCTGGCATTATTTCTCTAAATCCATCTTCTCTATCCTCCAAAGCCTTTAGCCGGGGCAAATGCTACTGGAAACTTCTGATAAATCGGATTAAGAGCAGGCTTCATCCACAGAGGGGTTACCTGTCACTAACTAGACTGGACTTTGTGCTCTCATTATATGAGAGAAAAAGAAGGAGAGCTACAGAAACATTAAACGCTTTACATAGATAACTTTGGAGAGCTGACTGGATTCCTCAGCCTAGTGGATATTTTTATGGACTGCACTTCAGGCTTACACTTCTACTGTCTGCAGAAAGGCCAACTAGAAAAAAGAAAGAATGTGAAATTACAATACATCATCTACTCCATGGTGACTGCCAGTGTGAATATTCTCACTTTACAATAAATGTGAGCTCCTTTTATGGCAGTAAGCTCTTCTGCATTTACTGTAGACTTAAAAGGGTCAGGCATGCAGTCACCGCAAAGTAAAATGTATTACAGAAATAAACCCCTTCTTCAGGATAATTTACTGATATAGTCATCCCAGAGAGGATTAGACTGCTCTGGATTATACCAAGTTAGAGCTGACGGATGTTCTAGTGTAACTGGAACAAAAGATATCTAAAGCACTTTTCTGTCCCGATAACAAACACACAAAAAAAAAGGCAACATTTTTTTTGAACATTGTTAAAAAACTCCAGTTAATTTTCTTGATTTGGCAAAACTGCTCTATATAGTAGCTGTATTTATATGAAAGAATTTGCATAAAAATATGTTATTACCAAAAAAAAAAGATCAAGGGAAAAAACAGCCATAACTTAAGAGCACACTTCTCTACAGCCCATTAACTGCAATACCCATGGAGACAATTAAAAATGATTCCTTAATTTCTGGTATCTTTACTAGTTATTATAAAGACAGTATCAGGAAGCAGATTTAACTGAATAAAATTTACAATTGACTAGCATCTCTGCTATCAATCTCAGTATTAGTTGATACATATACATTTTTTAATATTTTCGCATATCACTTTTTTCTCATGTAAGCAGTCTCTACATCACCCATTGATGCAGCTGAAGGAATAAATAAAAAATAGAATCCATTAATAGTATTAATGCAGTCTAGTACCAAATCTAATTATTTATAAGGTTCTTGTCCTTATCAAGGCGGCTTTTGCCAAAGCAAAAGGCAATTAGATGCACTGATCAAATTACTCATTGATCTTAACAAATTCATTTCCAAGCAGTGTACAGCAAATTTTGGTTTCATACCAAGTTTAAAAGGAGACTGGCTGGGAAAATAAAGACCAAGACTATCGTCAGATCATTCAGATTACCTTACCTGAAACTTTTCCATTAACTGTGAGACATGACAGCAGTCTAAAGCTCACAAGGCCATAAACACAAGATGTTATTTCCTTGATTTGTTGCCCTCTTCTGACATTCTCCTTTCAGGCAAAGGAGATTCCACCAGCAATGACCCCACTGCTTCACTGCACTGCACTGGATGAGGAGGAGCCCAAGGAGGAAGTGGTACCCCGAAGACTCCTACATTAATTGAAGATTGGAGGCTGAAAAAACCCACCCTACCTTTATTTTCTCTTCAGTATTTCCTGCAGACAACCAATGCCAACCAAAACACTTATTACGTACAAGAGAGCTAATCAGTATTCTGCTATGTGCATACTTGAAAATGCTATTGAAGACATGCAAATAATTATAAAACTGGTTTCTCAGCTTCCTAATAAACACACAGACAGTATTCCACATTTAGACAAACACCCTAGCATTAAGATAAATAACACAATGAAATTAGAAGGAAACAGCAAAATTTATTCCAATTAGTGCTGTCTGCTTCCTAATGCCATCCTCATTTTTTTGAAACACCAGGTTTGTTTACCATATACCTACTAATGCAAACAGCTGAATTCCACACCCCCTGCACTAAATGGAGTGAGACGAATGTGAACAGGGAGAGAGCTGGACTCAGTGGAGAGCAAAGCAATGCAGAACAGTGTCCTGCAATGCTGAGATGGAATTAATGCGAAAGGAAGCTTATGATGAGACAGCAATTCGTTATCAGATTTGTCTGTCTCATTAACTTACTTAAACCACTTATACTGTATAATTACTTTTAACTGGGACTCATAAAGGTACTTGATTGGGGTTTTTTTTCCCATTAAAACTAACTGTTGTGCATAGATCTGTAGAATTACTTATTTATTCTGGTGCTTTAAAACCTACTTCCAGGCAGGGCATGCTCTTACAAGGTGGGAGTGGTGACCACAAATCTTTGCTTGGATACTTGTATTAAGAAGGAACTCTTCATCAGCACTTATGAGAAAGCGTGAGTCTAGTTATAATGGAGAAAAAATTATCTACCCCATCTCTTTTGACGCCCGTACAAGGTGGAACTGGAGAAGGCTTAGCTGTAGAAAAGAAAGAAGTTTTAACTCTAGATAGTATCTTCTTCACTAAATGTTCATCACTTTAATAACAAGCAAGGGAAAAAGAAGCCTGGTATTAATCTCTTTTACTCCTCTACCGTTAAATAGTCCAGTCACACACTTTAATTAGAGCAGAATTTTGATTTAAAAACATCCTGGGGTTGATTTTTGGCATTTAATTTCCTTATAGCAGGCATGTAGACATCTAAAGATTTTCATAGCTACTTAATGTAATTTCATTGACAGGTAAGTGTCTAATGTAATTAGACTCTTCAGGAAAATGAAGTTTTTCTATTTGATCCTTCCAGCAACACACTAAACTAAATGAAGTACCTTTTAACCTTGCAGAACTTGCAGCCCTGGAGATGGACTCAAGAACCCCTCTTGAGCATGAAAACCAAGCACTGGAACAAACGTCAGCGTTCATGCCCAGCAGCCCTCAATCTGAAGGGGGTATGAACACATCTTATGTAAGGAATTTTGGGACCCGAGGAAGGGCAAAGGACAGGGCAAGGGGAATTGTTTATTTGTTTCACCTCAAGTTAACTGACTGTCAATTGAATAGCTGCTGTTAATTTGTATTTTAAAAGTTGCTCTAGAGCTCTTCAGGCTTTAATCAGTTAGTGAAGTTAGTTTTTGGTGTAGTAAAAATTGCCAGTAAAGTTGGCCGGGGCATCAGGGGAACAGATAATTGGACCTCATCTTATTAAATATATTTAATTTTGAGCATGTGATTGATCTATGTGGCAACTTACACATGAAAATCTGCATACCTGTATTTTCAGGATAAGAGTTCTTGGTGATTATTGAGTTCAGTTTTCCTAGTTTTGGCTGCTGTGCTTGACTGTAATAAATTTTCTTCTGCAAGATTTTTATCATGATCCTCTGTACTGATTATTTTTGCCAGGTTTTCAAAACACTATTTTTTCCTGTATTTTATCTTTTCTGCTTATGCTTATATTTTTAAAAGATTTTTTTTTTTTTAAGGAAATTAAAGGGGAATATTCTAATCTTTGAACTGAAATAAAAATGTTTCTGTTCCATTTTGCTCCTCTCAAGAATTCAGTTTCTCCATGACTGGTTAAAATTGCAATCTGTCCTACTGTCAAAGAAATCTGAAACTCTGTTATTGAAATATAACTCAATGTCTCTAATATGTGAGCATTATATTTGCCCTATTGAGGAAGTTTCAAACCGTATTATAAATTGAATAGGTCATTCTGTTTTCACAGCCGATGTATTTGCTAGGAGCAGGGTGCTACTGAATGGCGCATAGCGCCTACCCAAGTAAGTGCTCCTGGAAATCCTCACAGCAGGCTCAGTGACTTTTCTTTACAGACTCTTTTACCGATTTCATTTTACTATGGCTTTTCAGACCATTAAACCTTTTCATGCAAATTTACTATCTTTTTATAGCTTCAGGGACCCATCATGACTAGCCTTACATTATGTGCTTTGAAGTTATGTGCCACGAGCACTTAAATACCCAGCCATTGAAAAAGAGACCTTAGAACTGGGCCAGCTCTGAAACACTCCCAGGCCGGTTTGTGTGCCTGCCCAACAACTCCTGGATGCAGATGAGAAACAATTTCAGCCGCAAACCAGAAGAACCATCTATTCTGATATATAGCTGATGGTCTATATCAGTTTATCTTGCCAGAAAGAAGTACCTCCTACACAGACATTTGGTTATTAAATTAAATACATCCTATAGGACTGGACCAATGTACTGTTAATTTGAGTTAAAAACAACCACCACCGCCACAGCAGGTGATTGGTGACAGCCTACATGGCTGTGGGGGGAAAAAAATGGTATCATTTCTTTTGGCATCTTTAAATAATGCAAATAAATCTTTTTACTGAAAAACTCAGAAAAAAAGTTTGTCCTAATGGGAAATGGAATTAAGTTTAAAATTGCCATAGAGAAAACTCATTGAAAAAATCCTTCTAAAAATTTCTTCCAATTTTGGGTTGATTCAAAATACTCTTCAGAAGCAGTAATCAACCTTGATGAAGATGCTCAGTCTAAGTGAAAAGACAAAGGGAAATGAGACTGTAGGAACAGTGCTTTGCAACACACAAACAGGTTTTGAAGATCCTGTTCTTTCATTTCTGAGATTGCTTTTTAAGCTGCTGAAGTATGACAAGAGCCCTGAAGGAGCACCGATTTACCTTGGTGGATCTACTCTAGCTAAATTATGAGTGACCTTACTGCAGTCTTAAATCCAGGTATAGCCTCTTTGAGATGAGATCGGCCTGGTCTTTGTTCTCTCTGAAAAGATAATAAAAATGTGGCCAACTTCTGAATGACCCTTGGTTAAAAAAAAAAAAAAAGGGAGGGGAGAAAATAAAGGAGCTTGGAGTAAATGCAGCTGCTGCTGAAGCGTGAGTCTATGGACTAAATACAGTAACCAACAACTCATGGCAAATATCTTTTTACCAATGACTTTTAATGATTTTTTTCTTACTTTTTTATTTGTATGAGACACAAATGGCAGATGGGAGTATTTATCATTGCTATGACCCATTGAAGACTTTAGACCTAAAGCTGATATAGTTGATAAAGCTGAATAGTTGATAGTCAATAATTTCAATAAAAGGGAAAGATAGAGGAAACTTAATAAAAATACCACTTAAGGCTCAAAAGTGCATAAAAGCCTGATTTTTAACCCCACCTCCTGGCCAAAGGGGAGAAGGAAAGATTTTGGTTGATTTGAAACTTTTCACTGTTGTGTTGGAAAATGGGAAGAAAACTAAGGACTCTGGTACAACCACATCTCAAGACATACTGCTGGGCAAGCACTTCTGCAGTTGAGAGCGTCAGGTATAGAAATGGCACGAGAAAGTATTTTTATCCATTTCTTTGCTGCCTACCTAGCCAGGCAAATGTTCAATAACAGCCAGCCCTGCAACGAGGATAGCCAAACTCAAGTGTCTTATATCCAGTATCTATACACGAGCTGATGGAAAATACATAAAAATGGTTGGCCATTACCACCAACGACATTTCCAAGTAGGCTCTCAAAACAGCATCAGGACTGCAGCCCTGCTCTGTATCGCTTTGCTGCTGAGAGTGCTGTATGAGTGGCACCTTTCGCTGCGAGATGAACACAAAAAGATGAAGCATTTACCCAGCATTGCCCATAATCATTAACTGTGTTTAAAGAGATGCAGAGAAAATGAGCCATGTCCACAAAACAGTCAAAGCTTCTTCAAAAATATCACACCGAAACCCACACGTTTGCATAAATGATACATTTAGACTGATCCTTAGTCACACTATTCCATTTTTCTTCATTTTCTGTCGTGCTTTCTGCATAGCAAATTGTCAAAAATCCCTGAAGTTGAGCAAAAATGCAGGAAATGGCATGTTTTCATGCTGTCAGGTAAAGAAATGAGTTTTTTTAATACATTTTCAATATACACTCACTAAAGTTCACGACCAGACTAGATACCGAGATCTTGCTGAAGTTTGAGGGACTATTTCTGCCAATCTGTCACACACTGCAGTGATCAAAACAGCTATCAGAGCAGGAGATGCTAAACCACAAACCCTACGTGAGCTGTGCTAATACACTTGTCTCGACTTTACCTAATAAGGTAACTGGGACATTGCAAAACCCATCAGGTCTGGTTTGAAACTCCAGCACAGTTAAGTGTTACATATATCTTACTGACCATTTCTATCAGAGTAGTGCCTATAGGTTCCCATTGCTTTAAAGACTCTGAACAGAATATAAAAGACAGTTTTCGAGTACTCAGAAGTTGAAGTGGTACCTTATAGGTATCTCCCTCTCAATAGCAAGTCTTCTTTATGCCAAGTACCTCCTTGGTGCCAGCATACTTGTTTGCAGGAGCATTTATTTAACCCAGTAAGCTGATTTAGGTCAAAAATACTTCTTTGGTGGAAAAAAAAAATATGTTTAATTAAAACCTGAATCAGTTAAGCAGAGTTCAGCTCTATCACCACTATGTCAGAACAAGCAACACGGTGGTTGCATGAGATGTGAAAAAAGGGAGAGAGCTGGCCAAGACTGACCAATTCTATCACAGGGGGAATCAAAGCTAACAGCAAAAGCATAAGGTCCAAAATAAATCAGTGCAACAACCAAAACTAAAAACGAAACTGCCTAACGTGTACTCTGATGAATCTGCGTTTTCAGGTTTCCATAAAACTACAGATCCAAAGATCATTATTTATTCTTCATAAAGAAGTTGCTATATGTTTGTGAACTGCTCACCAGTTACAGAAGCCTGACCTTGAGGCTCAAGGATACTATAATACAACTAGAAAAAAGTTTGGAAGGGCGAAGTAATGGCACAAAACGCTAGATGGAAACATATATTGAGGAGATGCCAGCATTAGTGGCGAACTCAAGGCATTTGGTAAATGAAACAGATTTCTTGCATACAAGTGCTAATTTTTTTCAAAGGCTTCACATTCTTGCATTATTGAATTCTTTCTTAGCCCTAAGCCATCCCTGCCCAGCCAAAAGCTTTCTCTTTCTAGTTGAAAGGAACGCCAGCTACCTTAAAGAAACAAACAGCAGACAAATGCCCCATGCAATGGAAACTGCTAGATGCACAACAGTTTTTTTCCAGCAGGAATCATTGGTGGAACATAATGCAAAATTAGCATTTCTGAACCAACTAATTGGTTTTGTTAAAAAGCAACAGTATCTGCAATATTGCTAATATAGGAGTCAGATTAGTCAGAATCCTAAACAGGATTCCACTTTAGCTACAGTTAATAGTAAACCAACAAAATTTAATATTGACCTAATATGGCTACTTGTAGAAGAAACTAAAACTGACATTCGGGGAACCAAAGCTTAGCAAGGCCCACTTAAAACCTGATCCTTAAGTAGCAGTAAGCAAACAAAAAGATATGTATGTTCCCAAACATTAAAGGTCTTTGGAACTTTGACTTTGTTCTCCAACAAAACAGAGCTCAGCCAGCAATGGCAGCAGTGGTCTGATTTCCTCTGGACTTGAGTTTCAAGTGTGGATCCTAAAGTGTTTATGCGTAATGTCCTTGCACTGTGGTCCATTTTC
This sequence comes from Limnodromus scolopaceus, assembly GCA_028565335.1. Classification (NCBI taxonomy): domain Eukaryota; kingdom Metazoa; phylum Chordata; class Aves; order Charadriiformes; family Scolopacidae; genus Limnodromus; species Limnodromus scolopaceus. The sequence continues at coordinate 23,309,021 of JAOXNO010000078.1, read as the reverse complement.
CTCTTCCATTAGATCCACCATCACCGTAAAATACCTAAACCCTTGAGATCTTTGCTTTTCTGTTAAATTAGACTGCAGTGAGTTTTCTATTTCATGTATACATGTACATTAATATGTACATATACAGATCGTGGCAGTATAAACCTAACTTTGGAAACCAGACTTAAGATATGCTACCTAAAGTGCATACCCGTAGTAACCAAAACGGATTTGGGAAACTATCAGGCCACCCCCAAAGAATTGACCCATAAAAAACAGTGAAATTCAGTAAAAAACAGTGTTAGAAATACATGTCAGTAAGTATACAGCCTGAAGTCTAAAAACACAAGGTGGTTTTAATCCTCACCTTACCATTTCTGCCAAATGCTGGGGGAAAAAAGAAACAGCACAGAAATGGTGAGAGCTGGAAGTGGTAATGCTGGTACCAGCACACCTAGCGCTCTGCTCCCCCACCAATATCTAGCCCTTTGCTGCCTCTCACAGGGAAGGCATGGACAGCTCTTTGGGATCCATATTCCTGTGAGATTTTAAAATATGTTAATATAGCACAGGTTTACCACACAGAAAAAAACATACTAACATCTTGTTTCTTAAAATTGTGCTAATGAGTACAAGGAATTTTCCTATTTATTATTATTATTACATATTTATTACATGTATTCTGGGCGTCCAGTGAAAAAATAACTATTACTGTAAACTTAATTCCATCATATGGTGAAATACTTCATGATGATTAAGTTAGATTAAAGTCTTTTAACCACTCCAGACAAGCAATTTATTTCTTCCAAAGAGGGTGGAAGGGTACTCAGCAAAGGATGCTCACACTGAAATTTTGTGTCGAGGTGCCACCAGTAAATGTTAAATGAAGACAAAGCACTTAGCTTTTTCTTCCAATTTCATCCACAACAATGCAGATGAAGATTTTATATATGCATATTTTTAATGGCTTAATTATAAATATATATTTTTTATCAAAGTTTTTGGTGTATATTTTGATCGCTTTGCACGTGATACATTTCACAAGCCCAAGTTTAAAATTGTAAGTTTAAATTTACGCACCTGCACACACATGTATGCGTATCAAAATAAAGTAGATGGCAACTTCATTTATCATCATTAACCTTGTTTTTATAAACAGCTTTTCAATTGGTTTTATCTACAGGAGCACATTAAATTAAGTAATGACGATGTCCCTGTGTACAATAAGACTGTGCTGATAGCAAAGGAGCTCAGTCAGCTCTCATAATGTGAGTCAGCAATTGTTCTGTGATATCCTTAATTTGTTACAAGCCAAATCCTCTTAAGAGCGCCCGCTAGAATCCAAAAGGTCAGACGGGAAAGTGGCAGAAAATCAATAGTGACAGCTTGTGTCACCCTCCACAATCTATATACGTCTTTCTAAGCTAAATTGCTTCTTTCTAATCTTTCTAATATTTGGCTGCTTGAATCTTGCTTATGTAACTTTAAAAAAAAAAAGAGAGAGAGAAAAAGAGAAAGAAAAAAAAGAATTACTTTTCCTGAAGAGAAAGATGTTACTTTTAGGACTAAAAATCAGAACAAAGCTGGTCCTTGGTTGGAGTTTGTGCAGATACTGTTGTGATCGAAGTTGCATTCTCATACAGACTGTCCAAAGCCACGATAAAACACCATACTACACTCCTGTATCAGCTAGAATACTTTGAGGTGGGTTAGCCCAAAATTTGAAAGACAGCTTAATACCAGTTGGACACATTTGATTTTCTTATCACTCTTTACAAAGCACAGAACCTTTATTTACATGCTTATAAGGGTTAATACTAAAATGCAGTGAAATAAAAATGCCAGAAGGCTTTATATCAAGCTTAAATACTGGTTTTCTTGCCTACTGTATTTTTAATTATGAATAAATACCAGCACTGATAATCAATATATGCAACATGGAGGAAAACCTTAAATTTTTAAGAAGGGGATTTTAATATGAAGCAAAGAAAAGGTCATTCTAATCTAAACCAGATTAAAAAGAAAATAAATTAAACATCCCTTTAACTTTGAAATTAGAATTTAACAGGTGCTGAAGCAATCTTCTCTTATAAAAAAATGCTTTAGCAACAATAATAGGAGAAAAATACGTATTTTAGCAGAGAGGGAATGACAACTTGTGTCCTTGAAAAGAAAGTTGAAAATACATAGAAAAGAGTCAGTGCTCAGCAGTAACCTTGTTTTATTTGTAGTCTTTCCTTGAGAAAGCGAGACACGTCTGTTGATTATAATATTTTTTCTGCATCCTGAATTTGTGAGGTTTTTCAAACATTTTTTCAGGACTGTGCGCCTGTCACCTTAAAATTGGGTTTTATAGCCCAGTAATCAGAACTGAGCAAGTGATGAAAGAAGAAAAGTTGAGATGGTGGCCACCGCATTGCATTTTTAAAATAATTCTGTTAAATGTTTTCAAACAAGCTCCTGAAGTATTGATTTTTGTCTTTATTATAAGAATAACTTTCTTCGGCCAAATCTATAAAGCATCTATCTGCATGGAAACATAAGCCTTCAGCAACTGAAATGAAGATCAAGCCTACAATGCCAACATCTCATTTCTTAGAAAAGATCCCCGCATCCCCAGGACCAGTGATGTTCCCCAGTACTAGCTCCAGCCAACCAACCACCCAGAGCTCCTGGCCTCCAGTAGTCGCCCTCAAACCACCTGTTAACCAAACGTCTTTCCAACAGGAATGGAAAGCAAGACTCCTAACTGACATCAAGCACACAAAGCCCTGTAACACAGCATGACATGGATAAGTCATGTATTTTCCCTGGTTGACTTCCTGTACAAGTTTATCAAGTATTCAAAACTGTCACAAGACTCATCAGGAGAATAACCTATACGATCAAATCTGATCAAATCTGACACTTTAAGAGTTTAGCATTGATGGTATATACACATATATTCTCTACATACAGATTTTCTCCATTTTGGAAATATCTTACCAAAGGAGGTGGATCTAAAATTATTGTTGTGACTAACAGCTCCTGGAAAAGCAGTAGGAAGAAGTAAAAGTTTTCATTCCTTTCTCTTTCTTGAGCACAAGTGTTCGATTTCTGCTTTAAATGGCAATTCAGCTGCTGAACATAGGGCTTTTAATGTTGACCTTGCCTGCTTAATTTTAAAGGCAATGAGAATAGAATCATTTAATAAAAATTCATTGACCTTTTAAAAAGCTTTCCTACACCATTTTCTCTCATAAATTGGTAAAATATTTACTAGCACGAAGCTTTTACTTTTTCCATTAACAAATACTTTTTCCCCCATCTACTTGATTCTAGTCATAATGTTCTTTACAATGTAACTATAAGCCACATAAATAATTATGAAATAAAGTATTTTTAAATTGCATTTATAAGAGAGCCACAAAGAGAAGCAGTAGGCAAAATAGTTCAACAGTACGTAAGGGCAAATGTACATTCTTTTGATGTATATTTAAATGGCTATCTGCACAGTGTCAGAGCTCCCTGGCTGTAGCATTGCTTGCTTCAATCTTTATTCTGGGTAGCCGAGCACTTCAGCAGGACAGGCAGACAGGAGGACAAAGAAGAGCTGACTCCCAACAGATGTCACCCACACCCAAGCAACCAACCCCAAACAGCCCATCCACTATACTTGAGGGCCTAACCATTAATGACATAATATCTAATCACTTGCAAACAACTAGGTTACCACTTATGAGAAGACATCATAAGTAGTCACGTCAGTGGGACTAACATAAATTCCTACTGGTGACTGGAGCCATACTGGGAGAAGTTCCCAGCAGAAAAACAGGACCTGGCTCATTCCCACAGGCCCACATCTGGTGCCTACAAGCAAGAAATTATTGACCTTAATAAAAATTTTTTTCTGTCCTTTTTTTTACTTTTTATCTTCTGAAATCATGAAATGCAAGGTAACGCATACATCTCCAACACATTCTCCAATTTTAGACAGCACGACCCACATAGCAATGTTCTTGAAGAAAGACTTAAATAACATTTGCTGTCCAATAAAATGTGGCATTTCCTTCCTCAGTTCAAAAACTTTGTTATATTGAAAAGTCTCTGTCCTGGATTTTTTTTATGTTGTTGTTTTGGTTTTGTTTCCTATCTCTGGAACATTAAAATAATGTTTAAAAAAATCTCTGATCATATAACCCAATATGGTTGCAATGTTAAAATTCTAAACTTTCAAGTCTTGTTTCTTCTGCAAATCTGACACACATATACACGATATATATTTATATTTGTACCTCTGTTTTTTTTTCATTTCAGTGGTTCTCAGTTTGCCCACCCTCAGACAAATAGGTTGAGTTTTGGTGAAGAATTTTTGAACAGAGGATTGCAGCACATACGTGGCATTTATTAATGCAGAAGAGACTTTACAACTTCCCTGCAGCCCTTGCATACATTAACATATAGTACACTAGCTCTGCCATTGCACAGGACCAGAAGGCAAAGTCATCCTATTGTACTTATTTTTCCCAGCAAGAAGGGAGTAGCTCTTAATCTACTACTGTATGTATTGACTTTACGTGAACAGAAAGGTGACATCAGTATCATCAGTGGGCAAGATCGATGGAAAGGCGAACAAGCCAAACAATTCCACCTAAATACAAGAAGACCACATTAAAGCCACTGCAAAATCAGATAACACTGATTTGATTGAACAGCACAGAGGAGAAAACGTGATGTGCTGGGCTAACACTTAACTTCATTAGCTGATTTAAAACCGTGTTTTTCAGATTTGATTATCAACGTAACTGTTTGGAAACACATGCCATCACAAAAAGAGGTGTCTAAGATCTCGCCAGCGCTATGTAATTAAAAGCAAACATTGATCACTTGACTGTTGAAGACAGAACCTCTGTCAAATACAACTTTATTGAACAATAAATTCAATTTCAAATTTGCTTATTATTTTAAGATTAAAGCATGCTGTATTACACACACAGAGCTACATACTCTGAACACAAGCGGAACGTATTCATTACAAAAGCAGTCATGCTTCAGTGACAGCAATTATCATCTCGCAGTTGCTAAATGCCATACAAAATGAGACGTGCTTCAGATAGTTTTATTTCAGCCCACCTCACCTGAATCAAACTAATGATGTACTGCAAAAGCTACACTTATACAATAACCAACCGACTGATCGACTGATTATCATGTGGTCTTTTTATAGGTTTTAGTACAAAAACATCATACAAATAACATCTTTGATTTTATCTTCATTTTAAAAAGAAATAATCTGTGCTTTAATTCATCACAGAAAGCAGTTTTATAGATCTCATTTGAACTGATGTAGCTTAGCATCATTTTAAAGACTCAGTTTCAGATCAGGCTTACTTCAGGATTATAATATTGAATTAAATATATTAACAACAGATGATTATAAGTGATATCTTCAGGATGAGAAGATTTCTTTATTGAAAATGTGTAAATACTAACGCTAATAGTACCTAGAAAAACGGTTTGAACCTGTGCATATATGAGGGCACTTACGGTAACATTTATCAAGCCTCCTCTATTCATGCCAAAGCAATGGTTCTCAATCAATCCTTTCCATCTGATTTTGCTATTTATGTTACAGGCTGCAAAAAGCCTTTTCCAAAAACAGGGGAGGACAGTCTGAGGGTTGCCATGCTCGAGACATCTGTCACTTTTTCTGTCAAGGTTTTAAAAGAGCTCCAAGCATGTGTTCTCAAAAAATGACGAGAGAAAACAACATATGAATGGAAGACTGATTAGCTGCTGAAACCCACCTGCAAAACAGCATTTACCTTCCAACTAACTAAAGCACAAAAATTAGCTGTCTTCATAGGGCTTGTACATCGGTGGGCTCTCAGGTAGCTTTTCTGAAATGCAAACCAATTGAATGAAGGAGGTCTCCTGACAATCTTTTTTCCCTCATTTCACATCCGTTTCTAAAGCCCACTGAAGCTGATTCTTCCTTGTCATTAATATCCAGGTAACAAGGGAGAACTAAGGGCTATTCTCTCAGCTGCCACCTATTTCAGTTGTTTAGCAGAACACAGGTTTTTGTCCATTTTGAACAGGAAAGAAAAGCTTCTCAATAGAAGAGACAAGACGGAGTTAGAGGAATGAAGGTACTGATGAACTAAAGATCCTGACAACACTTACTTTAGCATATTATAACAGATTTCCTCAAGATTGATAAAATCCATAATACTTAAATAAAACCAAGAAAAACCCTCGAACCTCTACATCAACAGGATTTGTTAGATTACTAAACTTTTATACTGTTTGCAATTTTTTTCTCAGCTCTATGGCTATGAAATTCTATTTAGGAGTTTATATAACGTTTATGTTGGGAAGGAAATTCTTTCTAAATGGCATCATCTGATCTAAAGAAACAGATCTCTCATGTAAAGTTTGTTCTCTGAAGGTAAATATGGACATTATTCCCATTTTCAAGTACAAATTGTGACTCATTTCTTAGTCTACATATGAAGGAAAAATCAGGAGCGAAATATTCAGTTTCTAAAAGGCTCTCCAGCTCTAACATATGAACAGCATTTTGGCCAATAATACACCACTGCAACACAATGCTCACAAAAAGAGTGAACAGGTTAAGACTCTCATGTGAATTTAGCTTTCTGAAGGCAACCTTAAGACCCAATACGCAGCACCTTTTGTTGCTTAAGATGTGATATTACATATTTGGGAAAATAGCTGCAGTTTTGGGAGCTTTAAGATTACATACAATTATAATATCAGGCTATACTCAGTCAAACGTAAAAAAGGATTTGGTTTCAGCAGATTTTTGCACAAGCTCCCACAGGATCATGAAAACCTCTCAATAGACTGTTTTAAAAGATGTGATTGTGTTGAAATGCTGACATTTTTCTGAAATATTTCTGAAAAGGCATTTTGTGTCTCCATAAAAGCACTGAATGCTTGTATTACTACACCACCAATGTTTCCTTCATAAAACTTGTTAAATTAACTCTATTCTAAAACAGTAAAGTCAGTCAATAAATGGTAGGGCTTTGCAATCCATGCTCCCCAGCTCTCCCTGGTCTGGAAGTTCAGTATAATAATAATCTGGCTGAAAACTTAATTATTCTTCATTTTTTTTCTTCTGTTCCCCTAACACCATGTGTATCTCATACATCACCAGCAAGGAAACCAGGAGATTTAATATTAGACCACAGTACAGGTAGAAATTGGTGCAGCAAGCAATTTAGATCTGATCATGCTGATGTCCCACTCCATTTGATGTGTTTGACCTCAGTAAGAAACAAGCCGACAAGCCACTGTCTTTAACAATGGAATTGATGAAATAAGGAGGACCTGCCTGCTCCAAAATGTGTCAGGGTCAAGCGGTGTGGAGGAGGCTGATACACATAATCAGTTTTGGGCTATTCGCCTCAGACAGCTACACTCAATGCTTCAGAAACTACTGCTTACCTCTAGTCATTTATCCAATATTCATTTTTTTAACCAAAGTTTAAGAGAGATGGAGCAAGCATCATGAAAGCTATATCTAAATGAATAATTCTCTACAAGAACAGCTTCTGCTCCAGAGCAAACATGCTTTGAGATTGCTTCATGACTATCACATTACAGCTAATACACGGTCAAACTTGAAAACATAAAATTAACTGGCAAAAGGAAATGAAAAATTTGTTATTCCTTCTCCAAGATCCCACATCCAAATACATCCTCACAAAAAGAAACGAGTGCTCGTAGTGGGTGACTCTCTGTTAAGGGGCACTGAGGCGCCCATCTGCTGGCCTGACGGGCAGTCAACGAGAGCTACACTGCCTTCTGGGAGCTAAGGTCCGAGATGTTGCCAAGAGGGTGCCACAATTCCCCAAGAGCACAGACTACTATCCGTTGATACTCTTTTGCGTGAGCACGAATGACTCCGCAAGCCAGAAGCTGGGCAGAATCAAGGAAAAGTACAAAGCCCTGGGGGTGCAAGTGAAAAGTACCAGTGTCCAAGTCATCTTTTCTTCCATTTTACCAGTTAGAGGAAAGGAAGCAGCCAGAAATAGATGTATACTGGAAATCAACCTCTGGCTTCAGTGGGGAAGTGGACACTTTGGAAGGGAGAGCCACCCTGCAGGAACACGTGGATAGGCTGGAAGAGTGAGTTCACAAGAACCCTATGAAACTCAACAAGGACAAGTGTACGGTCTTGCACCTGGGAAAACAGAAAACAGGAAAACAGGAGTGCAGCACAGACTGGGATCTATCTGGCTGGGGTGCAGCCCCGTGGAAAGGGACCTGAGGGTCCTGGGGGATAACAAGCTCAATGTGAGTGAAGTGTGTGCTGCAGTGGCAAAGAAAACCAACGGGATGCTGGGTTGCATCAACAAGGACATCACCTGCAGAGATAAGAAGTCATTACCCCACTCTACTCAACGCTCATCGGGCCACACCTGGAACACTATATTCGGTATTTTTTTTTGTGGACAGGCTGAAGATGGTCCAGAGAAGGGCCACAATGATGATCAAAGGCCTGGGAAGCCTGCCATATGAGAAGCAGCTGAGAGAACTGGGTTTGTTCATGTTCAGAGAACATGAGAAAAGAAGGCTTAGGAGAGACTTTGTCACTATGTTCCAGTATTTAAAGGGAGGCTACAAAGAAGATGGAGCCTCCCTTTTTACAAGGAGTCACATGGAAAAGATGAAGGGTAATGGGTACAAGTTAATCCTGGGGAGATTCTGATTGGACACAAGAGGAAAATGTTTCACAATGAGAACAGTCATTACAATAATCCCACCAGGGCAGTGGTAGATTCCCTAACATCAGACCCTTTTACGATTCAGCTGGACAGGGTGCTGGTCCATTTTGTCTAGACTGTGCTTTTGCCACAAAAGGTTGGACCAGATGATCCCTGAGGTCTCTTCCAATTTGGTATTCTATGATCATCCTTGCTGAGAATCAGAGTTGCACTGGAAGTCAACAGGCCTTACAAAATGCAATTAAATTCCTACAAATGAGACTTAGAAATGCACCGGGGAACTAAGAGACAGATATCCCTCGTGCACCCAGTCGCCAACGCACCTATCTCATTCTATTCTGAATTATTAACTTGAAACTGAATTTAAACTTTTGCTCAATATCCTCTAAATTCATACAACCAAACATGCCATACTAACAAAGCTACATCTTTTACTGGCACCATTGCACTTTCTATGGTTTCTTGAATAACTTCCAACTCCCAGATTTAGCGATGCCCTTCTATCCTGCCTTTATTTCACAGAAACAAGGTGGTAACTCTGCTGACTTTATCAGTTTATGCAATTTCTTAGGTACCAGCTCATAAATGTCTACTGAATATAACTGTTGACATGAATTTAACACCAGAAATTGCACACTGAATGTATGACATATATGACAAAGGTGGAATCTGCACTGTGGTCATGAATCAACATTATGCTCCTACTTACAATATTAAAAAGTATTTCATTTATTCCACATAAACATCAATCAGCACATTTTCATGTCATTTCTGAGCAAATAATATAAATGTCATTTGAATCTAATCAAAAAAGCATAGCACATCTTCAAAACCTTGAATTTCTCTTTACATCTAGAGAAAGAGGATGAGAAAAAATTTTCAGTTATTTTCTTCTGTATAATTATAATCTTCACATGATTTTTGTATTAGAATTGAGTTTCATATCAGCTGAGAGATAAAGGGAAAAATTTATCTCTGACAGTTACTCACAGAAGCTGCAAATCAGCTTTCTTAAATGGATGTCATATGGCAAGCGTTAAAATTCATTGTGGGCTGACTATGTCTGCAGTTTTATATGAAAAGTCCGCTACGTCAGTCACTTTAAGAATGACAATAATTTACATCTATATTGACATAGCAACACAAGGCCAGTAAGGTTCATCCACTGGTATCAGGACCGTACAAACACACAGAACAGGACAGTTTGCATTGAAAAAAAGAGATTTAAACGAACCATGGAACTTCCAGTGAAAAAACAACATGAGTCTTCAAGTACGTGGTGATGTATGAGTGAAATAACCCATCAGAATAGTTTCTCAAGAAATAAGATACACAATCAACTGATATGCAATTTCTAATCACATTTTTAAAGATCTAAATAAAGACCTAATGCTAGAAGAGGTCTGTGCCACATTATTAGTGTTTTTTCAATGACATCTCTTTCTCTTTTTTCCAGAGATCAGAGACCTTCCGAAGCATCTGGAGGTGGCCCGCAACTAAGGGCTTGTTACAGTTGTTCTTACATCATTGCTCAGAACATCATACAGATGTTCTTACATCACCATTCCTACATTAGCGAGTAAAAGGGGAGTTTTTTATACCAAAAATGCTGGTACTGTGGACAGCAGTCATCATTGCCTCCTGTCTTTCATCAAATCCTTTTAAAATAGGTTGTGGGTTTGTTGTTTGGTTTTTTTGGGGTTGTTTCTTTTTTTAGATGTGAATATCTAGAAAACAATAGGGGTCTGCATCTAACAAAAGTAAACATCAGTTCTGGGCTGATTAGGATTTTATACTCTGGTTTTTAACACGGTCCACTAGCACTTCCTAGAGCCAAAATACACAAGCAAACCAGACTTTGTCCTGTGGGGTGTTCCCAAAGGTCACAAATTTGGAGTTTGAGTCAAAGTGGTTTCATCCTCAGGAAAAAAACAAGCACAGATTCTACCTCTGTCGCATATCAGCCTTTGTAGAAAATTAAGGAGCCTAGAAGCCCCCTCTCTGTCCAATTTAAATTATCTATGCTCAGACATAAAAGGCAATTATTATATTAGAATTTTGTCATCGCAATACAAGATTTTGGTCAACACAGATTGAGTTTGACAGCCCTGTAATATAAAGTGAAAATTGCGCACACAGTTGTCACAGACATCGGCAAAGCAAAAAAACCAAACTACCCAACCCAACCAGGAGTCCTTCAATACATCTGAGTGGGATGGACCACATTCAGTCTTCCAAAAAGCAGTTAAAAAAGGGCTTTAAAAATCAGGACTGAAGGCTCCTGCTCCCTCCACCACAGGCTATGTGCTGTTGGATTCACATATGCTATCCCTCTAGTGCTTTGGATTCTGACCCCATATGCAAAGTATCTTTATGAAGATACTTTTAAAATATCTGCATAAAAATAAGTGAAAAAGTCTTTCACTCTGGAAGCATGAAGAACCTAATTTATCTAGCTAATAGCTATCATAAAGCTAATACTCATCACAATGTCCACTCTGCTCATTTCCATCTAATACTACTTCTGAAGCACACAAAAGCAAGTTCCCATTAGAGTTTCTCAGATAATCTTTCCCACCTAGGGCCAACCAGGCCCTGCAGATCTGGCATACACAGAGAGAAGTAGTAATGTCATCCTTTTCTCTGCCATGTTTAGTTCAGAAGAACCTGGACAACAAGCCCCAAGTATTTACATTCAAAGATACACCTGTGCTTCCCTAAGCATTTGTAAGAGTGCATTAATGGCAAACGAAATACAATTAGAATATAGGCTATAAGAAAAATTAAAAAATAGGTATGTATGCCTGGACAAGGACACATCTGTCACTGAACCAACTATAAATTAAAGGCTTGAAAGCTGTGGCTTAGGAAGAATTAGGGAAGAATAAAAATCAATTTCATTTAGTAAGCAAATTTATCAGCCTGGTGTTGGGACTTGGGGGAGTTTGTCTGCCTCCTCCCCCCAAAATACCTTCTTTACTTTGAACAAGAACATGATTTTTCTGAATATAAACATTTGCTTGAATTAATTATGGTAGCGTGTCACAGTAGGGAGAGTATCCAGAATAATTTGTTTGGATGAGTGGGTATATTAGTAATTTCCATCCATATGTGTTAACTGGTTTTAAATAGAGACACCCAAAATTAAATCATAGATTCACAGAAAGTTGAAATTCTTCTCTACAGAAATGGATGTGTGTTGGTACAACAAATTTTCTTGTGGGAGAAGTACAATTCATAACTACAACAGCTCTACTCTAAAGTCTTATGGGAAGAATAGAAACTTTTGGTCAAATAGCTCAAAACAAAATAAGACAGGAGGTACAGAGAGAAGGAAACAGACACTTCTTACTCTATAGAGTCCCCGATTTTTAACCTCCTCCCAGAGCAACCTACTACCTGGCAAGCAGGGAGACATGAAATAAGTAACTGTGATGCTACAGTAGTTTACAGTGGCTAAATACTTCCCTACTGGACAGAACAGCGTATCTGAATTTCTCAGTGCTCTTGTAACTCTGATAACATCCCATTACGGAAGTGTTAATGAACTCAATATCAGCTGCCATTATTCCAAACAAATGCTTAACAAATCTATGGATATATCTACAGCATGCAGTGCCAGACGGAAGGAAGGGATACCTACTATATAGATACTTTGAAAAGATGAAAACTACATTCTCTTCAATAAATTATTCTCAGAAGAGGATATGATGCATTTATTCTTTGACTCAGATCTTTGACCAAAGGGGGAGGGGGTTAAACATAGATCAAGCAGAAAAAAACTTAAGGAGAGCCATCAACCTACAATCTCAGCTAATAA
>JAOXNO010000078.1:23245416-23288848 GCA_028565335.1 Limnodromus scolopaceus | reverse complement strand
AGTGCTGTGTCCAGTTTTGGGCTCCTGACCACAAAAAAGACATTCCAGAGAAGGGCAACACAGCTGCTGAGGGGTCTAGAGCACAAGTCTCATGAGGAGTAGCTGAGGGAGCTGGGGTTGTTCAGCCTGGAGAAAAGCAGGCTGAGGGGAGACCGTATCACTCTCTATAACTACCTGAAAGGAGGTATAAAGCCAGAATATGATTCAGGGTCAACGTTAAAAAATGGACTTAAGTTATAAAGGTAGTTTGACAATGACATTTTCTACCTTCGAAAAAACCGTCTGTGAGGTGGCACAAGTAGATGATATTTTAGACCAAAAAAAAAAAAGCGGAAGAAATTTCTTTCACAGATGAGAAGTTAAAGGTGGTGTTCCCTTCCTCTTACTGGCTACAATGGCCCAACTTCACCTACGCTTAATACGTTGTGTGCAGGCACAAATCAAACCTGTTCAGCTCCAAAGCACTAGGATAACACTCGTAACAGTACATCTAGCATCAGCCAAATAAAATCTAAATTCCTGGAAATGGTAGAGAGAAAATAGATCATTTGTCATATGTCACTTTCCTTAAAAGTTTTTAACAGGCTCATATATAAAGTAACTATTTATGTGTAGCCATATTTAAACTTTTTTACATGAGGCACTTGCAGACGAGATTAACCTAAACTGACAGTTCCGCTTTAAATGTTTAGGCACTCTGTAGGAGGAAAAGACTATTCACAGAACAAATGCAGCCTCATTTTTCATAACATTTTTGAAATTGCAGTTATCTCCCAAGACAAAAGCTTCTTCAGTAAAGCAATACTACTGTGGTGGTTTGCTCTATGTATATGAGTTTGGGTTAGGGACTGGAGAGTCTCTACTTTAAAAGCTACAGACAATAGCTGGGGAACAGAAAGAAATTACCACCACTCAGAGCCTATTTTTTCCTTTTCTAGAGTAGGAAACTCGGAGCAACACCCCCAGACACTCTCTGGGAAGCCCTTTCTTTCCTCCAGCTGTGCGAGAGTAGAGGGAAAAACCAGACTGAATGGGACAAAGCTACATCAAAACAAAAGCAATCCATATAGCAATAAAATGAGAGATACTTAGATGGCAAATACCAGTTTGGTTTCAAAATTCTGAAGCGCAATGAAATAAAAGACAGAAGAGACAAATAGAATAGAACAAATAGGCAGACAAAACGGAATTACTGAAACAGAGAAGTGGAATAACTAAAAGTAGGAGCATGGCAAAACGGAGGATGCCATAGTGCAAAAGGAAGAGGAGGCAGTATGGTAATCTTTCTGCTCAGCATCAAAATTGCAAAGGGATTCTCGGTATAAGAACCACTGGCCATTCCACGTATACCAATAGTCGCCACAATGCAACATCCTGCATTCTGCATCGGGGTTCCTACACTGTATTTTTGAAAGTTTTCTTCCTTCTTCTCTCATATGTAAGTTGGAAGAACAAAGGTGTTCAATCCTCTACAAATAGAAAATGAAGGGATCTTTTCTGTTAGCTTCATTCTATTCTGATTAGTCTCACAAATTGACCTGGCTTCCCTGCTTTTCTTCCTAAGAATATTAACACAGAGAAACCTAGGAAACTTTCCCGAGCTGAGTTAATGCCTGGGGAATTAGTACATTTAATATGAACAATTCAGTGAGTTTAGCAAGTCTCTAGATAATTGCCTTCAGCAACACTTCTAGCTCTTCTCTCCCGAGACTCTAATATTAAGAGCTTAATTCTGTATTTTGATTTCTAAAACAGTACGTTCCTTTATTCTCATAGTTTTCAGACACATGCACAATCGCTATCCTCTACTGAAACAGATCCCAAAATTATAATGCCAGGTTTGTCCTTTTTAGAAAAATCCAGTTAGCTATTAAAAATGTGTTAAAATAGAGAGAAGAAAAAGGTTATATCTCCAAACTTTGAGAACTGCATTTTTAATATATCAGACTACTTTATTTAGATATTTGATATATCAGACTACTTTATTTACTTTACAAACACCTGCAATATCCTTTGTTGTATGTTGCGTTCACACATACTAAACCCCCTCATTTAGTATGATTATAATTTATTGCTGATTATAACCATTACTAAATCAACTTACAACATTACACTGTTTTGACAAAGGCAGGTGTCTGTCTTTGCATGAACATCCCAATGCCTCTCACGTATTTCTTTCTAAAAACACTTTTGAAAACACTTTCCTGAAAAACTCTAGGCTATTTTAATCCATACTGTCTTGTAGATTATCTCCTTATTTGGCTGACAAATTTTCTGTAAGTGAAACCAGGAAAAATATCACTGCATTACATTTAGGATTGCACCTTAGAAATATGTAAGTTTGATCAGATTAACAATCGTATAAGACTTGGAATTTTTAAACTGTCTTTATTTATTTGGAGACGTGTTCCCAGATTCTGTTTCATGACCATGATGTTTTAATAGGCACTCTAAAAGCTGCACACATATTATATCTAACTTATATGTCAATAATCTATATTGGCATTGAGAAGTACTTACAAAGTGAAGTGCAAGTATCCAATTTTTCTTGGTTGTAACTGCAAATTCTGTGGAGTTTATACACTTTTTTGACAGCCCTCTACTTATCTCCCAAATATATTAACGGGAAGGTGAATAATCACATCAAGATAGACCAGAGATACCTGTAATTTAATACCTTGTCACTAACATTAACAGATCTTTTCAAGGCCATTAAAATAATTTCATGAAAGATGTTGGAAAAATAACCATTTCCTAACAAAATTTCTTTCTCCTCCTACCTTTTTTTTTTATATTTATTTAAAGACTGAGGGATTTTTATCCCCTTCCATTTTCACATTTCATCTCGTATAATTGCAGATCTAAAGAAAGAGATGCTCTGAATTTTCTTTCATCATACTCTTGTCTTCAGTGGTATTCTGTCATACTGAATTATCTATGACTTCAAGCTCCTTCTCAGTTTTAGATGTCATGGCCTTCAGTTTTGAGGACTGTTCATTCATTGCTGGATCCTAACAATTTTAGAACATCCTTAATTGCTGCAACTTGGGGGAGGGGGAGAAGGGAAAAAGCAGGAGCTGTCATTATATGTGTGGAAGGGAAAAGAATTTGCCATTCCTCCTGCCTTTAATAAAAACCACACAAAAGCCTTTTCACATCTAAAATTACTTTCACATTTTTCTCACCTTTGCACACATTTTTTATGAATTCAAAACCTGTTAGTGAAAGCCTTTTAGAGAAACCAGAACTAAAAATGTAATTAATATATCTGCATAAATGAGCAGCGGTATCAAACAGCACACACTTAAGAAAGTTCATACTGCTTTTACAGTAGTTTCTGAAGTACTGTAAATTTTTAAATTTGAAGAATTTTAGTATCCAGTGTACTTCTGTTCATCTTAACCAGAGAATTACCATGTTTTCAAGAAAAGTGTATTGCTGTTTTGCATTCCTTTGCTTATCTGTTCTCAGAAAGAAATTAATGAAGTTATAAAATGTTTTCAACATCATGAACCTCCACAAGGACACCTAGATCTTTTCCACCCATCACTTGTTTATGCATGTATGTATACACAACATACTGTCTGAGGATAAAATAGTGACTTCAGGATAACCAAAATTTGCCCTGGATAGTTTTTACCATGTAATTTTTATTTACTTAGATCTAAAAATCTGTATGTTAATCGATTAGTATCAATTAAAAGAGGGAAAAAAATAACCTAAGACACACGAAGCAAAATCAATTGTTCAAATTAATTATTCAAGCAACTACATTGTGTTTAGATAAGCCCTATTTACACCTCATTAAGACCTGTACCAACTTCAAAAATTCTTCTTGTTTGTCATTTTGCATAAAGCATTAATAAAACCTGATCGAGATCATAATGAGAAATTAACTGTCCCAAAGTAGTTTTTAGGTGGTTTTTCTAATGGAGAACATCACCACACTCATATGAAAGTTCTCCAGTGGAATACAGTTGGATTTCTGATACAAACTAGTGGGCAAGAAAAACGTATGAAAATTTCTTGCAACATGGCTTAGCAAACTCTTCATCAATCACAGCTGATTGAAATTTTGAAGTTTTGATTCTATTCTATGCTATGTCTTCAAGATCTGAATTCTCATAAGAACAGAAATTAATGGTTCCAGGAAGCACTAACAACCAATCAGTATAAAAGAAAAAACTCTGATTTACTTTTAATCAACAAATCCTTAGGAAGCAAACCCAAAGGCTGCAAGAAGAAAATTATTTTATCATGCTGTTAAAAACAAAAAGAAGTTATTACAAAGTTCCCATTTCTGGGAGGAATGATGTACTACTTGACCATTCTAGGTGCTGTACATGCACACTAACTGGCATACCCAAAGAAATCAGCAAAAGGACACAGGCGACCTATCTAGCAAAGATAAACATGGGATAAGGAAAAAATATAAAGATGATGTTGTTGTCACCTACCATCCTTACACCCCTTCAATCTTCAACTGTCAAGCTTCTCATCCTTAGCTACCTGCACCCTTCTTTCTACCTGTAATCTTGATACCAGACATCATTCAGACACATTGCTCCCAGTTCACCATCTGAACCAGGATGGTTTTTACCAGTTGTCATTGATCGTCGTCATTATTTTTAGAAGAATACTGGGATACATCACGCTCTAGGGAGACATCACTGGGTAGTAAGTAAGTACGGTCTCTGGCTCAGCAGAAAATAAACCAGTATCTGTTGTCAAGTTATATTGTTCTCCATTGTAAGCAGTAAAAAAAAAATAATATTATGCTGTTAACCATAAAACTCTGAACTTACTTATTTTCCTTCTAGACTGCAAAATAATCTTCTAGTTTTTTCCAGATTTCCATCAATAACTTGTACCAAGTCAGTGCCCTACAGAACTTTATTACATCAGCCAAATTTGTAATATCATAAAAATGATACCAAGCTAATTTGACAAGGTCTGTTTTCCATAAACCCATGCCGATTAGCAATAATTATATTATCCTTGTTTAATTCTTTATTAATTGAGTCCTTTAGAAAACCATTCTATTATGCTGCATGAGATCAATGTCAGGCTGACAGACTTATAATTATCTGGGTCGTCCCATTTAGCCTTTTATTGGCACAACATTAGATTTCTTCCCATCGTCTGGAATTTCCCCAATATTCTACGAGTTAGTAAAAATCAACAGTAATGAGTCAGAGAATGACTCAGATTTTTTAAAACTCTCAGAGACTTATAATTCAAATCTGTTGATTGCAAAATGCCCAGCACTACTATCCGTTATTAAGCATCCTTAGTTACTCTTGTAATGAAATTGTCATGCTCTTCTGCTAACTTTCTTTTCCAAATGCAGAACATCAATTTTCTGACAGTTCTGCATTATCATTTCAACCTCTTCTCTTTTTCATTTCTACAGTATTATTTAAACCTTTCTATTTTCATTACTAATGAAGTAATCATACTTTAAGGTTATGTTGATTTATTTATACATATTATTTTTCTGTAAATATTCTAGTACAATTAGAAAATAATCTTTTACAATGTTGATTCTACCTCACCATTGATTTATTTAGGAATATACTTATACACATGTACAATATATGTGTTATATAATACATACATATGTGTATTATATATACATATATATAAACACACACACAGATTCCTCAGTAGCTTTCTACAGTTTCTAGATTCTCATTCATAATCATTAACATCAACCTCCTCTTCCCTTTTTTTGGTTGATTTATTTTAGCCATTCTCCCTTGCCCTCAGTGAATTCTCTTTCTAATCAGAAGTGTCACAGTATTCTCAAAAGCTGGCCTCCTTCAGTGCACCGAGCACACATACATATATATGCATACACACATAGATTTTCTAAAATAATTCTCACAGCTCAGAATTTAGCTAACTTATGTTCTTTTGTACTTTGGTTAATTACTCCCTTTGGTACTTAAACCATCACTAATTTTGTTTTCATCTGTGAAGATAAGGCCTAATACAGAATTCTCTGAAAATCAGATTTTGTAAAAAGAAAATTAATCTTCTACATTTACGTATTTTATTTTTTAAAAGCAATTCAAACAGTACTCTTAGAAGGCAGTGTGACTCCAGTAACTTCGTACAAATTGAAGTCTCCTACAATAGCGATTTTTCTTCCTACACATTACAGGAAGCTTTTAAGGAGCTGGCCATGTTGCTCTCTGCTGGTGGCCTACTGCACACGGTGAATTAGATCCCCATTTTGCAAATTATATATTAGAAAATGGAGCTGTGAGTTATTCAAGAGAATTACTTCATAAATTATTATGAACACAGAAAAATTCCACTACTTCTCTTCTTCCCTTTCAGTGCTATTTAAATATGTTTTCAGCCTTTCAATCATTTGAATTTTCCCATTAGACTACATTATTAGCAACCTGTTCAAATTTATTATAAATGAGGGATTTCATTACTTTTTATTTATTGCAGGCTCTTAACATCTGCACAAAGGCGAAACATTCCTTCTTTTCATCTCCTTTGATATATTGATTAATGCTGTTTTCCAGTATCTTGATTTTGTGCTAAATTAATGGTCTTTCTCCCTTTGCATCCGCTCTTTTCACTGTGCCCTTAACCACTTTCTCCTTTCTGAAAAACTATCTTCTCTTTTAATAACATGCAGTGAACCTCCTTCCACCAGAGACCAAGCCCTAGAACACGCTTCAAACCCCATATCTTAAAATATTGCCCCAGATTACAGCTCATGTCAAGAATCTCTCTTTACCCATAGGACAAAAGGTCAGTTGGGTGCTACTTTCCTTTGCCCTTTTTTGGCTTTATTGTGAATTTGAGAATAATTCGCCAGTATGGATAAAGAAAGGACAACCTTGGTGTCGTAAAAGTCCAGGGAAGACAGAGGTTTAGGAAAGGATCAGTGAACAGTTTGGAATGCGAATAACCAAGTAAGATCGAGGAGGAGAATAAACCTGCTCAACAGATCACCAAAAGCAGATAATTAAATAATTCAATGAAACAGTGTAGAAAAGGACCAGCTGATGTAAGAAGTAACAAGAAAATTGTTACAGGTGAAAAAACCTAAAGATCAGTTAATCCTGCATTCATGGATAAGAAATTAAAGGGGAAACTGAAGTTTGATGGAAAAAATGATTAATTATCCCTTTTTTTTTTTTAAGAAGATGGGATAGTTGATTGTAATTTCTGTGATGAAAAGCTAGTGAACTGCTACGTACATGTATAAGACTGGAAGGTGGTGAAGGGAGACAAGGTAATAGCTTGGGTAAGCAAAAATTTTAAATAAATTGAGAAGAAACACTAATTAAATTTTGTCTGGGCCTGCATTAATCAATCACATGGTGCAACGGAGCAGATTTCAGGAGGCCTTCCTTTGGGTTAAACACAGCCTTCTCCCACCACTAAAGGCTGCATAGTCCACCGGAGCAGATTAGGATGCACCCACAAGGAGGTCACTTGAAAACTGCTCTGTAACAGGAACAAACATGTGGCAAGTAGAGATGACCTAAAGACCAACTTCAAAACTGCACTTCTCATTCACGCTAAAATGCTTGATCGTGCTGATGATCACCAAGAGCCTGATATGCCCTGTGGCACCTTGCCAAAATATTCCCAACCTACTGTGGTCAGACATGTTTAATGCCATGACAACAACGGTAGCTTCAATCAATTTGTACTTCATAGATTTTAATTGTATGAAACCTTTGAAAAATAATAATTTGCATTCAAAGAGATGCTGGCATTTTCAGCGCACTCTTAAGTCGTCTGTTTAGACAGTGCAGTCACGCGAATGATTGGTATTTGTAAGCAGGATACAAATGCCACAAAAAAGTTACAGCGCCAGAAAATGCATCAGTTGTACAACACAAATTAAGATGGACAAATCCACAACAGCTCCTACTACACAATGCTCCTAATTAATACCTTAAATACTTCCTTATGCTACCTTCCCCATCAACAGAGATAAGATACCTTAAGGGTATCCATCCCATCTAATTCAAAGGCTGCTTCTTTAAGACTAGAAAAATATAGATTGACTGGAGAAAAAAATAACTTAATTTTTCTTTAATACCTTTAAAACATGAAGTTTGTGATGTATGAAGAGATCAACACATGTAGACAGTTTGTCCACAAATTTCAGATGCTATTACATGATTGCTTGTTAAGCAAAAGCATTGCTTATTAATAAACACCTCTGAATACTGTTTACCACAGTAGTTATTCCTGCTAAGATTTTGTAATTGTCAGCACTTGCATCAATTGAAACTCTGCGTTTATCCTTTTGTGGAACCCTAAATCTTTAGTATTTATGGTATTGCCAGGTAGATTCCACTTATGGCAATACTATGAAAGCCACAACTACCATTCTTGCTTTTTCGTAAAAAGCACTTAGGAGGTCTGTAGAAAACAGCTAACACACGCCATACATTAAGGCAGCGCGGGAAACTTCAGCCATCAGCACAATTGTATTAAAGGACCATTGATAAAAAAACCAGGAGAAAGATTATAAAACCAGCCCCAAACGCAGCCCGTATTAAGTAAATTAAAATACACTGGTGACTTGAGAAAGTCTTTGTGATGCAGTGTCACAGGTGGCTTTATGCCATGAGTCTCATATTTTCCCTGCCAACAGAACGAATAATGCATTCATGTGAATTATTCTATGTTGATACTAATAAATGAATTCTGATGCCCAACAGAAAAAAAAATAATATTTGGACATCAGCACATGGGCACTACTCTTCCCTCTGGTTCTCAGCATAGCCACTTCAGGTTTTCTCCAGGTATTCAAAAGTGCCAGGTAAGGATTTTGATACCACAAAAGTCCACGTTGCATGAGGATAACAAGGCACACGCTTGGATAAAGCAATGCTATCCCATTAGCCCCCAGATAACCAAATCTAAACGAATTCGCACGCTTCAGAGAAAGCTGCAAGACGCTGTAAATTATCGCATATCCAATCATGATGTTACCATACAATTTTAAATTTATAATATAGCCAGCATAATTTATTTAGATAAAACCTAAGGCAGGAAAACTGTATTATAAAAATAGTACTCCTGGGAAAATGGGGAGTTTATTATTAACATATAGAGAGACTTAGGCTTCAAGATGCTGCAAAAATTCTTTCTTCTGATATTGCTTTGTTGAGTGGTAGCTAAGGGTGTGCGTTGCTTTTCAACAGTAATTTTCTTTGCAGAATACTAGGCTTATTTTTAAGTTATTTGAGAAACTGATCCTTAAAACAACAAAAAAATTCACCCTAATTCTGGATGGCAGATCCTACATATATCAAGATTCATCATACCATAATTCATATATAGGCAAGGTTTTCGTTACAGACATTGCATAAATGTGCTTGTTTATCCCCTGTAAATAAACAGGCTATGAAATCCAATCATTATTTAACTACAGAAACGGCCTATTTAGCCTCTGGGCTATACAGTTGTATTTCAAATGTCTCTTTCTGTTCTGGACTGAACACATTTTGTACATACCTTAAATTCTGCTACTTTCACATAAAAGTTATGTTACCTAAATATTATGATTTATGGTCAATGTTCTTATTTTTGCCTTTTAAACTGAAAATATTTATAGGTCTTTATTCCCTGCTATTAGGAAGGTCTGTACAAACATAAAAGCCACATACGTGCCTTGTTCACTTCCACTTTAAACCTGCCACTTTTACTCATGTAAATATTACCTTATTCAGTGGAGGCAGAATCAGAACTATTCAGTCAAAATAAAGAAAATCCAACATTAACAGTTTTCCTGGATAGAAATGCATATGACTATATGCATTACAGGATATGGAACAAGGCCTTAAGATACATAAATCCTGTATACCTGTCCTGTAGTCACTTCAACTATAATCAGAAGCATTTGTTTTAAAAACACAAATGATGTGGAGAGGATGAACAAGAAGCAGTTACTCATCATTCTAACAGAGGAACCAGTCATCAATTAACGATAGTAGCATTAGAGCAGTTTAAGAACCCCAAAAAGGGAAGTAGTTCACCACACATGGTGTAGTTCAACCATTAACTTCTTGTTATATGATGTTGTAGATGCTAAAAGTTATCTAAGGCACATTAGAAAAATTACTGTAAGAGAAATCTGCTAAGATTTAAAAATTGGTATGAACCATGTCAGGCTTTGGGAGGCAACCGAGTTGCAAAGGATTAAAGGTTGGACTTCAAAAATTGTCCTTGGCCACTGCCAGAGACAGAATATCATGCTGTGGTACGAATCAGAGCAGTCTTCCTAGGTTTTTGGTACTTGTCCATCTTATAAAGCACTTGAGAAAGTTTAAAGCAGTTATGTATATAAAAAGTACTATTATTATTATTAGCCATAAACAATAAATAACAGCACATCACAAAGTTTTTTCTCATGATGTATCAAGGACATAACTTGCTAAAAAAGATGAACTCTAACAAATCTGAAGAGCTCTCCCCCTTTTCTGATACCACTACAGTGGGATCACCTGAGACTTAAAAAGAAATATGACAGTATCTGTCCCCCTAAAACACACAAAATTCTTCTCACTTCAGTCCAATGAGACATGGGCCTTTATAAACTTCCATAAACATAGCTGACAACTTGTAACACCAGTCAGAAAAAACGCAACAATTTCTCATTTATTTGGACTTTTGGAACCGACTATTTAATATTAAATAAATCAATAAAATCTTAATTTCAGCTTAAGGCCAAGCTGAGACTGACCATTCAAAGCCAGAAACCAGTGTGAAAATAGGTTAATACACACTTGAGAGTTCACAGAATTGCACTATATCATACAGCATTTATCATAATGCTCTGCTCTGAACAAAACTGAGGTTTGCTTTTTTTAGGGTTGCTTTTTAAAAATCATTTTAAAAAGAAAAACTACAGCAAAAAAAAAAAATCACTTCTAAATACAAATAATGGGTAAAAATCTACCTGCTCACGCTAAAAAAAAGAAAATGATTCTTCTGATTTTTAAATATGCTTCATTCTTCTAATGATTTATTTTACAAAATTATTTTTAATCAAGCCGTTTGTTCCATATTGGTAGTGAACTTCACCTCACTGTATGACCTTTAGAGAGGGCTGCTGCTTAAACCTCTCTTCCCATCATTGCTCACATGCAAAAACTTTAACAGATTTTAGTTAATATACTTCCATGTACTTGCCACATAGTCTGATTGAATACAGTTCAGTGTGGAAATGAAGAGTGACAGTCACCAGGGAAGATGACAAACCTCATAAGAAACCCATTTCCAATAAATCTGGCTTCCCCCTGTACTGTTACAAGCTTGACAGCCTGCAATATTGAGTTGTTTCTTTGCGTCACACACGTTACTTTTTATGCCATTTTTATATTTGGCAAAGTTTCTATTACAATCACATTTGACTTTCAGAGTTACGGAAAACTTTCACGTTTCTCCAGGCTAATGCTTCCTGATTAGAAAGAAAGTTTCTACACAACAGTTTTCATCCAGAACCAAACAATTTTCTTACCCTTCCCATTTCTGATCCTTCCTCTGCAGTTAATGAAAAAATGAGACAGTGCCACTGGTCTGAATTATCCCTTTTTAATGCAGATAGCGAAAATGGGATGGCTGCACTGAAAGCACATAAAAATAGAGCCGAAATCGTCTTCAGTTTGTAGATGGCTGAAGTTAATTGAGATGAATCTAACCCACTGTCTGCACATTCATTTGCAACACTCCATTTTTTCCTTCAGATATGCAAGTTAATTTTGGCTAATTTTATTTATTACTGAGAAGCAAACAGAACTAAGTTACACTTCTAAATGTAAAGGAAAATCTAATTCAAAGATTTATAGATAATAATAATAATTTCAGCTCTACTTCTGAACTCAAATTATTTTGAATTTATTCAGAATGGCACAAAATACTGAAGTTAATAAGCATAAACAACCTATTACCCTCTCACAACATGCAGCTCCATGGTGTCTGCAGGAGACAGAGATGGATTTGACTCTACACATGCTCTGTTGCTCCTCTTTTCTGAAGTAATTTGGTGACTAGTCCTCAAATTCCTTTTTCAATTGGACTAGTGATGGTCCAGTACTTGGACAGCTGATCCTGGCAATTTGGAAACTCTTACCTAGACACCAAAATGGCAACTCGAACTGAAACTAAGCAAAATACAAAGGGGGACAAACCAGAACTGGCATAATGTTGAAAGGAGAAGAAAATACCATCAAAATTTAGATTTAGTAAAATCCAAAGTTTAAAAGCTTTTAGAATTAGCTTTCTATTATTATCTAATGAGCCACTGCCAACTTCAGAGAAGGTAAAGCAAAATTTGATGCAACATCTTTTGATTTTCCCTTGACCCATACAGATATCCATCATTAGCTACATTTCCTGGAGTGGAACTTTTTCCTTTCTACCTCTCCATTTCAAATCCTTCAGCTCAGTGACACTCCTAGTCTTCTGTCTTTCCTTTTTCTCATCCTCTTTGACAGCAATACCCTTTAAGGTAGCCTGAATGCTTCCAGCTTCTTTGAGAAACCAAGTTTTCGAAGCATTGGCCTCACAGGTGTTAACATTTCCTTACATTCCCTAACTCTAAGTAGTTACAAACAGCTTTCTCACTGTCTATGTTGTTTGTTCCTGTGCTGGCTGGCAGAAGGTCTGAAAAAAACCAACAGCTCAGTCTCGCCAAAGTCTGGGATGCAAATTGTCAATCAGGGAGAAGAAAGGAAGATGCTCAGCAGGGAGACCTCTTCACAGAGTCCTTCAGTTCCTATCATCTTCCCAAGGGGAGCTGGTGAACATCCAACTACCGCCTTCCAACCTTCCCTCAGACACAGCGACAAGATAGCACTGGGACAAGGCCACGCTCAAGGTCTTCATTATCCTCAGTAAGGCAGGATTTGGCCTCGAGTGAGGATGTGCTACGTAGCCCCTTCAGACTTCTGGGGTTTTTAAGTGAAGGGCAAAATGAGGCATCTTCTTGAAATTGTTTGAAGTGGATTGACATTTTTCAGTTGAAGACTGTTGTTAGTTTCACAGCAGGCCTAATTTTTAAATTTAATGTTCTAGCGCATCTAAAAAGGAAAGCATCCTAGGGGGATAATAACTTTTAGCAATCAATTGATTGCATATAGCTGGTGTTTCTGCAGGTACAATTTCTTTAAGGAGGTTGTAAAATAGGAAAATCGTAGCCTTCAGATGTACGGATTATCTGAGTTTGCAAGAAAACACTGATGTCAGGACTATTTGCTAGTATGTTTTAGATTTGTTTTTTTCTTTCATAACAAATGTGGCACAGTAAACAAAGCAGCAAATGGTCATCAGGTCAGAATGCATCATCTATTTTATACTATCACTCTTTTGGGGTTTGTTGGGGTTTTTTGTTCTCTTTTTCTTTTTGATTCTGTAGCCACTTCTGAAGAAAACTTGTTTGTAATTTTACTCATGAGAAAAAAGTAAGATTAATCTAGACTGTTTTAACTACATAGCTCCACTCAGTCAACTGAAATAGTTTAATATTGTATTATACTGCAGCAATGAACACATTCCTACAACACTTTTTCAGTTTTCATGAAGTCCCTTACTTTTGCCATTTTTTTTCTAACCAGATATATTTGTTATGCACACAGAGTAATACTTGAAGACAAAATATTATTAAAATTTAATAGCAGTGTATAAGAAAACCCTGTATCACGTTGTTCATATAAAATACAGTCTCTCAGGTGGAAAAGGGTTTCTGGAAACCCATCATCAGGTTTGTTTTTACATTAAATGAATATGATTTATATAGTAAAGAGAAATTAAATTGATCAAAGACACTGCTAGTAACTTATGTTACCCTGTAGTTGTTAAATATATCTCAGTATATTCAATGTATGAAATTTGTCCATTAGAAAAAAAATAAGCTGCTTTCTAAATGCAGGTGCGTCACAGTCACAAAATTTTAGCATTGGTGAAAAATCAAGTTTCCATATATACAAAGATACTGCAATCATACAATCCCCATGACTTTTGCATAAACTTTGGGTTTAGCACTTTTTTCAAGCACTTCTAGGTTCGAATTACAATCAGCAAACACTAGTCAAAACCAAGGAATACAGATATATGGAAGTCATCAATGATGAGTCTAAAATGGAGCCTGCCTCTGTGCCCTGCATCAGAAAAACAGAGAAACATGGGTGCCTGCTTTATGCCACAGATATTGTGAGAGATGCTGCTTTAGCAATACGGCTACCCTAATTCCTGAAAAGTGGCTTTCAAGATAAATTCGTATTTGTAAACTAGTAATTATGAAGCATATTAGCCTGAAAGCAAGACTTAATTTTAAATTTATATTTATACACACAGTGGCTTATACAATATAGGCAATATACAATCTTCGGAGTGGCTAAATTCACAAAATTTAGAAGCACATTGCAAATATGAGATTTACATATTTATAAGAAGATTCATAAGGGTTTAATATCAGACCAGTTTCTTCCCCTTTAGTTCCTAATGTTTCCAATATCTTTATCACAACTGGAATGACCAGATTCATTTTCCCTTAAATCTGTACCTGCTGCTTTTAGCCAGGCTTATGAATAAAAAATGATAGCCTACTTCCATATGAACCAAACTCAATAGGAAGTCTTAAAGTTGCCCTAGCAGTACCCCTGACATGAGACTGCCAGCCAGACTTCTAGATCAAAACAACACATGCATAGGAAGATCTCAACCCAGACTCTAATCACAATCAATCAGGGAAATAAGTCTATGTTATTTAAAATATATTGCATCTTTTTATTCAATTACTTCATCACAAATGCACGACATAAGAGATGAACTTGCATTTAAAAACTCAAGGTTCTGGACTGTCTGAGCTTAATAAGGACAAAATAATCAGTTGCAGATGCTTTCACTTAACATTCAGAAACATCCCATGGGACAGCAAGATTTAATTTTATGGTCATCTGCCATTTTAATGACGTGCTTGTTATAATGCAGAACATCTCTGTCTTACTTGCCTGGTTATAGAACACACACTAAACTAAATTGGGAACGCATTTAGCTGCACTATTGCTACCTTGTATCATTAACAAATAACACATGTCCTTGGAATATGAAAGACTCTTTTTTAAAAAAAAAAAAAAAAAGAAAAAACATAACCCCTTGTTATTTAAGCAACATTCAAGTCTGTCAGTTGCTCTTACTTACATTTTCTTGCTTCCAATCTTGAATTTCATGCAACCTAAACCAACCATATATTTTCAATTTTCATCTTTCTGGTGCATTTCTTTCTATTTGGGATGTGATGTAATACAGAAATGTTCAAAGAATGCATATGTTTTGGCTGGAAGAGCACGAACTATTTCATTTTCAGTGAGCACATTTACAAAGAAGGCGAGCTTTTCACCTACCATTACCTACAAGGAAACCTGTGGATCTTAAGTAGCTCTAAAAGAAACCATAAAAGAATTATTAACTTGCACAGGACATTACAGGCTGGATTCTCTACAGTCCTTATATATAAAACCCCTAATGTCTGCTGTAGATGGTAACATAACCAAAGTGAATGATCCAAAAAGATGCCTCCTGCGGGTCAAACACACATTCATGGACTATTTTCTGTTCCCTTGCAAAAAAAAAAAACCTAAGTCAAAGTTAAGTTCTTATTATAAGGCATGTAACAGATCAAGACTGCAGACAAAATTTTATAAGAAGGGAAAAACTGTCATATAAATAAATGTATTTGTTTGTTAAGATCTAAATGATTTTTGCATACAATAATACTTAATTTGAAACTAAATATTGGTAGTTCTCCATATTTTTAGGTTTCAAAAGTCCAGCTTGAATTACTTCTGACTGGAATCCAGCTAAAGAAACGCAAAGACCAAATCAGTTTATCACCAGAAGCATCAATGTTAACATATATGATTACTATATTTAAAATTTATATAATTTAAAACTCATTACATTATTGTAAATACCTCATACTTTTCTTGTTTTGATTAACTTTACACAAAGAAGCTATTCCCATGAAGATTAAAACTCCATTTTTAACAGAGCTTTCATGGATAAGAAAGAAATAACCAACAATTCCAGAAAACTACTGTTATTCCTGGTATCATTACACCACTTTTCCATGTAATAAGATGCTCAAAGAGATATGCCCAGATTCATGGAGCAAGCCAGCAGGGACAGCACAGCACTTAAGTCCCAATTCTTAGGTCCCTGTTCCAAAGGAACAACTTAAGCAACTACTTGCTTGCAATATCTCCTCTTCGCGCTGAGATGCTAGCACGTTCTAGCTATTAACACTTCACAGATGTATCCATATTACTTTGTAGAGCCTCTTACGACAAACCATGGCATACTGACTCTAAAGTCCAACCTAACAATACAAACAAAACTTATGTTGCTCATATATAAATTAACAGAGAATCACATATTCCACAACTCATCACGAGGAAGTGCCTCAAATCAACATCAGCCCGGCACAAGCAGCAGTAACATCATCCAGATGTGAAACTGGGACAAAAAGCAAAGACAGAGAGGCAGGGACTCAATCCCGAAGAAGAGTAATCCCCACCGGCAGCCTGGGGCTTGCATGCTTCCCTCCTAGCTTCCACTGAACTTGAACATTGAAGTTCATACTTCCTACTGGAATGAAAATTTAATTTATCTGCTCCTAGGTAGTAAGACTTTAACATAAACATGTCTTACTAACACTTCTATTCCATCCCCATTAAAGAATCCAGCTCAGGTCTGTATCAGCAGCTTCAAAGAAACTCACTCCCTGTAAAAAGTGCTAGCAAGTATTATTTACTCTACTACAACATGTTGTTGCTCCTGAGCTCTCTTTTCACTAGACCTGATGGTAGGCACAACAGAGAATATTTCAACATTGCCATCTGTCTCCTTGGCACTTCATACCAAGTGAGTCGCTGTCACTTTGATGGTAAATTAGAATTTCCCACCAGATATATTAAGCCAGAGGCTGCTGCTGGGTTGCCCTATCTCCCTCAATGCCTTCTTCCCTTAAATCTCTTTTTGATATTCAACAATCTGAGCGTGTTAAGAACAAGCTTCTACATGACATATATTAAATTGCAGGAGTCCTCAATAAAGGAATAATATACAGTCTGAAAAAAGCCTTTTATAAAAGACTTTTGAAGTATGATTAAATTTATTACAATACTTCCAGTACATCTTAGGCATTCTCACGAGACATGGTCACAAAAAGGTTAATGGCAATGCTTGGGAGGGAGAAGATGGATGTGGAGATCTGATATACCAACTTGCACAGAAGCTGGAAACAGCAGAGTGAGGATCAGCACACAACTGCTGCTAAAACAGCAATACTGTGTTTCAGCATGTTCTCTTAAATCTAGCTCCCTTCTAAGATAAATCACTATAGCTACGTTAAGAAAGTTATAGTCCCAGTTTCTCACTACTGATTACGGTCTTGCCAGAGACAATCTAATTCTTTATTTCAACTTCAATTTCTCTAGTTTAAGATGTATGACTCCACTTGACAGCTGAGCTCAGAGGAGAACTGCAGACCTTCCACTGCAGTGCTGCAGGGAGGTTATGAGTAGGTACCTCAAGGAACCAGAAAACACTGAGGATATATTTTGTTGTTGTTGTTGTTGCTGTGAGGTGAGCAACACAAGATCATCCTCAAGGCCTATCCCGTTTAATACAAAGAAAAACCTATTTCCCAACACCTTTGGGAACAAAACATATTTCCCAACATTTTTCCAAACACCAAAGCCAGGCTTTTTGGGTCAAATACGTCACTTAAAAAAATAAGCACATTTCAACTCCAAACAAAATTTAGTGCAAGATTCCAAATTACTTCAGGTGGACGTAGATTATGTTTAGGGCAAGTGATCAAGAAGCGACTTAAAAAAAATAAACCATTCAGAACAAGCAGACAAAATGGGCCATCAGAAGGACATGGATATTCTCCAGTGAGGTCCTTAAGAATAGCAGTGCCAGACTTTGGGGGGCAAAATGACAGAATCCCCATGCTGAACTTTGTTCATACACAACTGAACCACAAAACAACATTTATTATAATAGTAAGCTACTTGAAGAGAAAATAGGTCACAACACCAATTTCTAGCCTGAGATAAATGCAAGGGAAGGATCAAACTAAAACTATTACCAAGGTTTGTTCCTGACAAAATACATAAATGAAATTTGATAGTCTTTGACTGAAACACTATTTTCAGTCTTTCAACATATTTTCATGACTATCTTACATTTCTTGCATCAAACGACTGAGGCATATAAAAATGTAATTCTGAACATGAAAAATTACAGGGACATATCTTAGCATCATTTTATTTAACTAATCCTGAATGGAGGATTCAAGCCGCTAATAGATTTACTTAGTGAACTGAAAATTTTAAAGAATTACAAATCTCTCATCTGATTTCCACTTGATACAGAGGATGCTTGGACCAGGTAAAAGCATCCTGTAGACATAGCTGCCTGATCCTAAGCAGGCAAATAACTCTACGCAAATAAGTAAAAAAGCCAAACACAAACCCACTGTTAAGGTTGCCATATGCAGGCTGTCAGGAAGGCAGCTGTCTCCAAAAGACACCTCTCCCCTGACAGATACTGCAATGATCAGTGCAAATATGAAGCAATGTTTACATTAAAACAAAGATCATAATACTAACAGTTTTATAGGGTAAATAGCCTATGTCGTTGTGGATTTGCCCTGGGCTATTATTTACACGGGCTTCTTCTTGTTCTGGAATGGGTAACATCTCCTCTGGAAGATGTTGAACTGGAAGTTGTGGGTTTACCTGGACACCAGAGACCACTTTTGTCCATCAAGTCAGTCTAGTTCGATACGTATTTAAACCTGTTTGGTACATTACACAACACAACCTGTTGTTCAACATATCGGTAGAGCAGAGGATATATTTTCCTGTGTTTGCAACTCATTGTTCAGAAGAGAAACTTAAAGGGTTTGCTTAATGATTTCACTCAGATACAGACTGCTGCAATACAGCCTTGCCAGTGCTAGAGGGAAGGGAGGGCAACTCTCCCCTGGGACCTAAAGCAATGTATTAACATTTGTACTTATGTCCTTACGGCATAACATCATCTGGCCACCTACCTAGATTTCCTCATCCCAGTGACAGGGCGTTCATTATGCTTTCTCCCTGAAAAAATTGCTTCCCAGATTAAAAAAATAATAACAAATTCATTTACAGGGCTCAGATTTGAGGGTTTAGATTCCAAGTTTCTATCACCAAATTTGACAGACGTGCCGCCTTTGAAGATTAATTGTTTGACACTAGGGAGGGGTTAATAAATGAATTATTATAAACTATTATCTCTATACGGTAAGTACCAGGAGGTCTAAGTCATTAGCTTACCTAATTAAACAGAGAAGCAGTGCTTGTCAAAGACAAATGCAAAATAAGTTAAACTTTCCGATAGATGTACTCCATCCTTCATCAGGTATAAACTCTGGACACTTTAATTCCTCCTCAGTTGTTATGGCGTTCCTTAGTACATCCTGTTATCCACCAACACCCCTGACATGAGACATGTGGCTCCTCTAAGTCATGGGCTAAAATCACACATGAAAATACAGGCAAAATACCTGCTTCCTCCTTTACAAGATTTGCTTCCTTTTCATTTAGAGTATTGGTAAACTGAAAACCTGAAGTGTTCCTCCTAAGAACTTCCTAAGACTCAAAGCTTTTACAGTAAGTTGGGTCAAATTTGCATGTGACTCTGAAATGAAGCAATTTGATAATTAGCAATCTTGGGCTTGCCTTCCAATAAACTGGATTTCAGTTAGCCTCTAACACTCAAAAGAAACCAAGAAAACTGCCTAGTTGCTAAAGGGAGCCAGGAAACAACTCTAAAAGGGAGAGAGAAAAATAGAGTAGAAACTTCTCTGCAATCTTTTGCAGTAACTACAAGATAAAGTGAAAACAGTGTTTATTATAAATCTTCACTAAAAAAGGTTTTTTTTCCCCTTACAACAAGAATAAATAATTTTTATTTATAATTTAAGTTACATAATGGTGTTTGAAACAGCATGATGTCAACAGTTTGTAATGACTTCGGGTTGAATGAGTGTGAAAATTTCCAATCTTCATTGCTCTCAGTATTTTGAAATGTGCTCACATTTTCCAGTTTTCACTGTATCTTTATCCTCCACAACCGGCAAAAGTACTACACTGTTAATAAACGCTATGTGTTTATACATACAAATGAAAAAAATCCAAGATTTTATTAATGGAAAGGTAGATTAAAATAGCTGTGAAAACCATTTTTCAGCTGAAAACCAGGAACTGGCAATAACATATAGGACTAGGTATCTCAGATGTTTAAGACCAGCAATACGACTGCTGGTTCAATGTTCTAAAGCCACTTTAATCTGAAACCTCACCATGGCTTGGCATTCTAGGAGCAAAATCATACATTTTTAATTTCTCATCATTTACTGATGAATCAAAAAAGCACCCAACATAACCTGTTTACCATGTATAGAAGTCATTCAAATCTATCACTCAGTGATTCAAGCTACTCCACAGCGATATTTTGGTAAGTCTATTTCCTCAACTGGACACTACCACCTTACAAATTTACAAAGTTCAATGCCATGAATATTCACACCCAGGAATATGAATTCATATATACCATCCTCCCTCCCTGCTTACAAACGTCCTGTATCCTACACTGATTCTGTCTCAATCAGGAACTCAGAGAGGGTAACAATTCACTAATACAGTGAGTGCGTGAATATACAGAAGAAACAATAGTATTTTACTGTGAAATTCCTTTTTTCAGACTATATTGCTTATTATGATGCCTTCATACACTTGCTATTCTCAACCAGTGTTGCTATTCACAGCCACTAGTATTTGTATTTTTCCCGAAATATGATTTCTTTTAAGAAAACGTCATAAAATCATGAAGGTATCTCATTCTCATTCCTTGTGTCTTAAAAATCAAACAAAACCCCCTTTTTTATTTTCCTGCTGCCAGCCACATGTTATGCCCATCAGTAGAAAGAGGACTCACACAATTCGGGGATCTGCATCCAGCTAAGCAAAGCCTCTTTGATAAGCTAGCCAAGATGCTATGTGGGGAAGCATTTACCACAGTAAATGTGAACCACCCCAAAGTCACTAACATTCAGTGAGCTTTTATAATTATCTTGCAATTGCTCTGAGCACATTTTAGTGTCCAAGGAATTCCCTCCATCTTCTGCTGCTTACCCTTCTCAAGCAGAAGCAGTAGTACTGCAGTTGCTCTAAAGTGACTCCACTTTTGTTCACCCTTGCTGCCCTCTGACAGCATTAACGTCCCTCATTTGGGATTAAATTTCATTTTTTCCCTTCTATATGGAAGGTTGTGAATACTTTATTTCTTTTCTAAAAGTACACTAATCTCAGAATAAGACAGATACTCCCAAAATTTAAAGTTTTGATTCAGACATAGTATCATGCAGTATGTGCAGAAATTAGCTGTGTTATTCAACTGGCTGCAGAGCAATCTCCAAGCCCCGTTCTCTTAAACCGCATTACACCAAAACCCTAACACCTTTTACTGCATTTCCCCCTTTTAGCCAGGATGAAGATTAAAACTGAATGAGGGCAAAATATCCAAAAGGAAACCAACCTGTTCAGGCTGGGAAGCAAAATCACATGGGGGGAAAAAAACCTAAAATCTAAAAAAAACCCACCAACCCCTAACAGCAAAAAAAACGCACTTGACTTTTTCTGACTAACAATAATGTTAACTCATTTAATAAGGTTCTGACATTTGCTTTCAGAACCACCTGGGACCTGGAAATAAAGTTTAGTATCTAGCCCATTAGTACAAAAACCAGAGCCCATTTCTATATGTCATAGCACAGTTTGTATATTCAGAGTTTCTCAGTAATCTGTTTTCTCCAGCATGCGGCTCGATGAATGTGACATCCTGGCAATATCTTTTCTAAACGGCAGTAGATCATTGTAGATACGTCTTCAGATGAGATACAATTATATCCCACAGAAAACAGGAGCAGGCAAAAGCCTCTGAGCTACCTAATAATATCAACAAACAGGACAAAGGTGGAAAAGGGGATCTTCTACCTTTACTGATTAGAAACAGAATTAGTTAGTATGTAAAGTTTTAGATTAAATTATTTTCTTGGATTGAAACTAACTTGTTTAATAGGATACTTTTGACCCCAGGGTGACATAAAGAATAGGATTTAATTTCAATAAACGTAAATATTGCTCATTTTACCAGGCTTCTTCCTCACCATAACCACTGGAATTTGGACAGAAGGTTATAGTTCTGCTTACTTAAGCAGAAATTAAAATGTAGACTAGTAGTTTCAGTATAAGAATTAGATCATATATTCACCTGTCTTAATACGACATGCAAAAAGAACCACGGGGTTTGAAAACATTAACTTGGCAAAATTTGTGAAAATCCATTTTAAAAATCATGTTTATTTCTTATTTTGTCTACTTTACATATTGTTTTCCACATATTTTTCAGCTACTCATTCAGTTTAGAATTAATCCTGCTAATTTACTGGAGATTTTTTAACATAACAAACACTGTGCCTCTACTAGTCTCTTTCTCCCTTGTCTCTAAATTTGTTTTTGTCATGCAGTTACAGGAAGAAAGGTTGATTGCTGGATTTTTATTCTCCAGATGTATTACAACATTAGCTGCCTGGTGAACTAAATGCCTGCGTAGTGGTTGGATTTTATGAATCACTGTACGTCTATGATTAGAAGCACACGTGAAAAAGTCACTGATCATTATCAGACAGTGCTATTAGCATTCTAAACTGGCTGCAACAATTAAAAATGCAGGAACTTTAAAAGACCTCATATGAATAGTGAAAGGCAGCAGAAGGGTAAGCCTCCTCTGAATTTCCATCAGCAATTTCCGTCTGACCTGCAGCCACAATAGTCTGCTCTGAAATCTAGAGCAGCAGAGCCTGCTCCAAGTGACCCAGTGCCTGAACTCATAACCTCCCCTTAGAGGATTTGCAGCTGAAAGGCGGCACCATCCTGATGCAACGGTACTGCTCTGGGGACCTGACCTAGAAAGTCAACGTTTAAATGCTTCAACATGTAGAACTCTGTGTGGATACCAACTCTGGACAACTTTCATCAGCTTGGCACATGCTCCTGTAAAGCTGGAACTATTCCATATATTAAAATGTGAACTTACAGCATGTAATATGTTTGGATTATGCAAAGATTGAATATACTTTGAGAATTTCTGGTACTAACTTCTGAATAGCTATAGAAGTACATAAGATGATTAATATTCTGTGGTTATGAGATTCAACACACAACGGCTGACACTTTATGACAAATTTTGCCCTCAATTAAATCCTAATTACCTTGCTGATGCCAAAGCAGAACATCCTCCACTGCCACATCAAAACCATCTGTCATGATCAAGTGGTTGATGAGAAGTCTTGTACGTGAACATTTTTCTTCTCTTCCCACCACAGTCGTTAGGTGTTGGCTGGCTCTTTCATCCCAACACCAAGACATTTACAAAACCATGAGAAGTCAAGAGCAGTAGACACTGACTATTCAGTTCAACGTTTGGAGATGTGAATGCTTTTTTCCTGAAGGAAATTCCAAGTTTATTTAAATAATTATGTGCTGCATCCTGAAACTATTATATATACATCTATTATTGTCTTGAAGTTTTAGTGTTCAGACAATTTTTTCATACAACATATACTACTTATTTAACTAATAACATATTCTTCCATAAAAAGTATCTTCTGTGCAACACCTAAATGTGTTATAAAGGTTATTATGGCATTTTATAACACAGAGGCTGATGACAGAAAGTAAAAATGCTATTCTGAAAAGCAGAAATGTCAACACATCTCTAAAGACATAAAATGACGCAAAATTAAATGTTACCAACTGCTGAGTCTGAAGAAAGGTTTCTTGAAGTAAAGGGATGAAATAAAAAAAGGCACAAATCATATTTAAAAAGCATAATAATCTACTTAATGAAACTTTATAGAATGCTTTTTACACACATAAGCTTCCAGAAATACTGTTCATTTCCTTTTCACTGCAATATTTCAAAGACTACAAAAAAAGAAGTGTCCACAAACGCTGATCATTAATCACTCACCAACGTTTTGCAGCAATTAGTATCCAAGCTTCCACATCTTTTGGCAAATTACAAATCATTCAATGGAAACTCATTTTTTGGAAGGGTAGTTTGTAAAATGAATCATGACTGTATATTTAATTTCATAAATAGGGATGCATGTGTGTATATATGCAGATGCATATTCATGACCACACTGTGTTGCACTGTATAAACACATACGTATTTATAAAGACTATACGTTGAATGTGTGTGACTACACACCTGAAGAGAGATAGGTTTGCCAATGTGTACTACCAGATATTCAAAACAAATTACATCCATTAAATTTCTGATGCAACCCTCAAAGCTTCATGAGAAGAATAGGGTTATTCTGGAAGGCAGAAAGGAAGGGGAGGAGAGAGTTACAGTCTCTACTACATACTAGGATGCAGGAATGATAAATATTTGTTTAAAATAACCACTTTAAAAGAAAAAAGAAAATTAACATCACCAACCTCTAGTAAGTGCAAGCAAAAGCATGGGTTAAATATAAAATAAGGA
Source organism: Limnodromus scolopaceus (assembly GCA_028565335.1). Taxonomy (NCBI): domain Eukaryota; kingdom Metazoa; phylum Chordata; class Aves; order Charadriiformes; family Scolopacidae; genus Limnodromus; species Limnodromus scolopaceus. Next base: position 23,264,188 of record JAOXNO010000078.1, on the reverse strand, counting down.
GACTTGTTAATATCTTGTATTCCTCCAGTCCGGATTACAAATCTAGTCCACTAGGAAAGTTTTGCAAAGCTAAGAAGCCACAAGGGAAAGTCAGCATTATGCTTTATCAACATCAATAACCGGCAGCTGCAGTAACACAGTTGTCCTTACCACCCTACTGATTTCTGAATTATCAGCATCAAATCTTGAGCTCCTCAGGTTTTTCACTTGATGCTTTTAAAGTCACATGTCTGAGGGCTAACACCTGCAGACAACAGCATAGCCCAAGGTGTTAGCCTGCAAGGAAATGTAAAATGGTAGCTTACATTCCCAAATATTCAGACAAACCCCCACTGGGAGCAGAAGCACAGCAATTAGCTTCCAATGAAAGCTGCAGTATACCTTTATTTCTGGCTCAGCATTGCATCTTTAAGATGCCAAACTAGCCCTGGGAAAAAGTCAGGAGCAGAGCTCAGCATCGGTACCTGAGAGGCAGGAGGGCAGTAACCAGCTGACTTGATTTACAATGGGGATTTTAATGCTGCGGAGTCTTGAAGCCCTGGGCTGCTTTCTGATACCAATTTTGAACCACACTTGCCCAAGAAAAGTTATGCCTTGGTTAATTTTATTCACGACACAGACATTTTTTTCTTCAATTTGGATGCATCTCAGGTGGTCAGCAGCACTTATCAAACTAGTTTTGTGATTTTTTTTTTTGAGAAAGTACAAGCAAAACACTGGTATAAACAGGACAAGATGCGTACAGCCTCAATTCTATCAATGCATTCCCTATAGAAAATACATACAAAACCATAGAAAATATGTTCCTTTGCACTAATTATAATATGCACTATAATCATGATGCTATAATGACTATATTCCTAGCAGACATCCAAGATTCGAGGAAGTCAATTTGGCTCTCTTCCTTTATGACTTTAAGTTAATCAAAACAAAATCTCAGCCAAAGGGAACAGCCCAGTGAAGAAAGCTCATCTACCTCACTCTGGAAGAGCTCGCCTTCAGATTCATACTTACTTGCTCATTTGAAAGCCCTGATAATGAGCATGGATATGTTTATCATACCATGACAGAAATGGAGGCAGAAAGGAGGAGAAAAAGAGAGACAAATGATGAAGGTGACGTCTCCGCCTGATGTTACTAGTCATTATAATGGAAAATGATGGCAAAGCATTTGAAAGACAAATCTGTCCTAAGATATTTAATCCAATTTTTCATTATGTTGGACATTAGAGAAAATTTCATTTCTGCAAGACAAATACGGTACGTGACAGTATTTTTAGAGACAGGCAGAATCAATTTGAATGGATATGGATGTGTACAAACACAGACATCTGTCCAGGTTCCAGCATGGGAAGGGTATTTTAATCTCCCCTATTTCCTATCAACAGCCACGATGCTCAATAGCTCCAGAGAGTAACATTTTTCTTTCTCCTTCTAGAAAAGCACTATGAGATGGCCCACTAAAGCACTGATAGACTATAAATAATAATAATAATAATAATAATAATAATAATAATAATAATAATAATAATCTTCTGCTTCTGGATGTTTCTTCCTTTAATAGTGACTGGGTCGGGCCCTGGGAGAGGGATGCTTGCAGGATTCCAGGTTAATTGTTATATCCATGGACAACGTTCACATTTAGTTAATGTTTTTAATTTAGATTTTTCATGTTTTTAGAAATTTAGAAATTCCAAGTTTTTTTCTTCTTTCTGTAAAAGCAACTTCCAAGTGTTGATTTCATGAGTAAATTTTAAAGGATTACAAAGTAAGACTGGTGGCCAATTCAATAGTGCTGGTCTAGTCCCTTTCCATAAAATCAAGACAGGAGGAACTATACATACACATCTGTCTTTCTACAAAGAATATAATGAAAACTTACTTCAAAATTCTCTGATCAATCAGAGATATTGTACGCAGATGTAAATATGTGTTGCTAAGATTAATGTTTTCCTATTCAGACAATTACTAGCTTTAACAAACGTCTGCCTTCTATGTCAGTACATTTAAGGAAAAAAGAAACCAGAAGTGTATTACTAACAATACAAGAAGTTTCAAGAAGAGTACTTCCAAATATGGCAGAAGTAGGATAAATTATTTATTTCTGGGCAAAAAAAACAACCAAGCACAAACATACGGAGTAGAGTCATCAGCTCACAGATACGCTTCCTGGAAGGCTCAGTGGATAAATGGATTTAGTTTACTAAAAACGTCGATTGTGAATGCACACATGGTTCTCTCATTGCACAAGATTAACAACCTACTGCTATTACGCTGGCATCATACATAAGTCCCGGTGAGTTATGTGGATGGATTTCTCTTAAAATCTCTGAATTGTTCACAAGTGCATGCATAGGTTTACAAATCAAAATTAAGATAAAAGTTGTAAATTATACTGCAGCCACCACTATTTTCCACAGAGATGATGAGCCCTACTCCTTTCACAGTCTTACTCCACAGAGATTTTTACTGAGGTCACAGGAAGTACTTCTGGAAGACATCATAGCTTCAGTGTCTGAATCTGTGCATTAACAGAACCCGCATGACCTCCAACAGACTAAAGCACTATGGTCTTTAAATCTCAAAGTGACTCGTGGAGCTTACATGATGTGGAGATGCCCACAAATTGTTTCTTAGTGCAGACTCCAATAACCTCAAAGCAGCCAGCATAATCCAAATAATTATTCTATCTTTTCCAGTATTTAGATGCTGCTTTGTAGTCATCAGCACCTGCACAATCTCCCCATATACCGTACACATTCCTGTTAAGCGCCGATTAATTCTGCAAGGATTACACTTTCTGTCCCTATGTACTGGCCATGTGCAACTCCAGTTACAGGCAAATCCCTGTTTATCATATTATGACCAGGTTGGGAAATTCCAGCAGAGTCATAACAGTTCCTAAGAACAGAGCCATGGTCATTCTGAATCTTACAACACAGCTGCAACAGCTGAGGAAGACATGGACTGAACGTATTAAAGCCCAAATCAACATCTATTTTCCAAGACCCTTGTAAGCTTTCCAATTCCTGCAGAGTCAAGAGATCTTCCACATCTACTCACCAAAGCTGTGGATAAGCAACTGCAACAAAATTATTAATATTCTAATTAACAAAAAATAAAAGCTATACTTTCCTTCCTGCCAAACATCTCTTGTAATAAAACAGCTGACTCTGCCCTACAAATTAATTTTTCATCGTTTCTTTTTTCTAGCTCTGTGCTACACCAGCTGGTTTGCTCAGAGCAACGAGCTGTTAAATTAGATAACATTTTTAATAAGTCAGTCTAGTAGAGCAGTTTTGAATGGCTTCACAACACACAGATGTCTAAATTGTCTGTAGAATAATATTAATACTAAGTGGTAAAAACCAGGACTTATGGTTCTGTTGAGTCCACAAGTGACAAATACACACTTTCTCAGCATAGCTATTAGCCTTTAATTAGTGTTTTAATTAGTCCTAGATAAAATTGCACATTTATATAGCATTAGGAATTCTTTTAGACAAACTACAGGTTAATAGGAATAAAGCATCCACCTGAACTCAGAGCTAAACTGAATGCACAAATAGATATGTAATCCCAACCTAGTAGTGAATAAGGAGAATTTGTGCTACAAAAGAGAAAATTTCCTAAACTTTATACTCAGACTTTTACTGATCCCAAGAATCCATGAAGTCGTAATCCTGCAGCACCGGGTAAATTCAGGAGTCCCACGTGCCCCAGGACATGTCTCCAAGAGTCCTATTAGTAAGACAAGACTAAGGAGGAGAGATTTTCAGATGAATAAATTTTCTTGCTGCTGAGGCAACAGGTGCCTGCAGTATAAAGCTACAGTGATATTCAAGGGTACTATGGAACCAACTGGACCGTTACTCAGGACTCAGAAAAGAAAGATGCTCGGGGAGCTCTGCAGGACTGGCATGGCCTCGTCACCCCCCCAAAGCAAAGGGTCTTGGCAACTCCATCTGGCAGCGCTCCTGCAGGCTTACTGGCACAGAAACACAGCAAACCTGGGTCAAAAGCCTTTCCTGAAAGCAACTGGAGATGCTGCAACTGACATGCATGCTCTCAAAACACAACAGTGTACCAAAATTATAAAATAGTCAAGAAAAGCATTTTTACATTTTCCTTCTAGCTTTTCATAGATTTTTCACTATTTTTCAGGCAGAGTGCTAGTTAATTTTTTTTTATGACTAAAAATTTATTTTGTATTTATGTAAAGAAGCACTTCCAGGGAAAACAAGGCTACTTTTAAAGTTGCAAGTGCTTTGTACTATGTAATGTATTAGAAAAAAGATAAATAACTACAAAAAAATTTAAAAGAATCAATGAAAATCCAATAAAGAAAACCGCTTTGTTTTCAGAAGCCAAGAAAATATGCACAACACAGAAATCAATGAAGTATTTATTCACTAAAGTGAGATTTCTTTTATAGCACAGTATTCAAGAAATAAGCGTGAAGCTTAACTAACGAAACACATATCATGCAAATACAGCAAACTAAATCTTTAGATTAATTGATTACCTCTACATAATATTTTATAGTTCAATACACTTTAACAAAAACCAACTTGTTTCAGGCAACTAGGCAGGTTTACGGCATTTGCTTACCTGTACAAGCAATGCCATTTGAATAATTTAATAAAAAAAAAGAAAATGTTATCACACCGTGCTAGGTTTCATACAGTATGCATTTAGATTACTTACCAGCTCATCACATCTTTAAATCGCAACAAGAATCATCTCCACAAAGCCAATCCTCTTTGCATCTTTCTTTGTTCTCTTAGCTTCACCAAATCGTGCAATTCCTAAAGCATTTTTGCATATGAGCTGCGCAAGCAATCCCCATCTATTTATGTCAGCTGGCTCCAGAGGAGAACGCCAAGTTGACAACTCTGCAAGTTGTGTTACTCCCCAGCCATTCAGTACAATACACTTTGATAAATGCATTCTTATTGCCTAACGCTTGACTCTACCCTTTATTCTCCAGCACTCCAGTATATTGGGCCATTCTTGCTTTCCGTTGACTATGGAGAACAGAGCACTGGCCGTGCTCTAACATATGGTCTTAACAAAGTCAAAGGGAAAATCCTTATGACTTGCCAGGAAGGAAGACCTTGGGATCCTGGTGGTCACCAAGCTGCCCAGCAGCCAGCAGCACGCCCTCATGGCAAAGGCGGCCAGCAGCATCCTGGGCTGCACTAGGCAGAGCATCACCAGTGGGTCAAGGGAGGAGCGTACAAGGTCCCTGACAACTTCAACCATCCCGTGATTCACTTCTAGGACCGATCAGCTTTCAAAAGAACAATTACTTTTTTTTAAACTCATTTCCATGGCTGTAAACTCCAAAATAATTTCATCTATTTTTAACTAACGGCTAAGTAATTGAAATCAAAATCTTGTCCATCAGCTTCTGCAGGGGGAAAGTTCAGTTCTGATTTACAGTCTATGATGCGTGGACATTAAGTGAGTACAACAGACAGCTTCAACTCAGGAACTTCAGATGACAGACTATGGAAACAGAAAAGAAAAAAATATTCACAGAAAGGGTGAGAGAAAAAAATGATAGAGCATTGAATTCTTTGATTAGAAGACAAATCCATGTCTTCCTCGATTTGATGGAAGGATTAAAACTGAAGGAGGTTATTGGATTTGCAACTGTAAGTTCCTCAAGAAAATTTATTTCACAATATATAAAAATACCCTAAGGTATACAACCCAACTGGAGCAAAATCCAAGTGCAACAAAAGAATTTCAAAGGGTTACAACACCCAAAGTGCTATGACCTACTGTTTTCTTGAAATATTTTTCCTTCTACTGTGTCTAAGAATTTCTGTATTATGTTTGCTGATAAAGTTTAGACTGTAATACAGCTCTGCCAAAAGCTTAAAATAACTCTAACTTTCAAATATTTAATGTATGTTAAAGGTATCAAATATAATAATCAAGGTAGAAATCACGAATTTTCTTTAAAGTAGGTTTTATATCAAGTAACATAGTTAGCAAGTGCAGTCAATATGTATTTTTTTATTTATTTCCCTCAGGCTGCTAAACCTTAAGATTGGCTCCTAAGGGAGCTTGGAATTAAAGAAAGAGGAGATGAGGGAATAAACCCATGGCTGAGAGAATAATAATGGTACGGGAGAAACAACTTGTATTCCCTACACCTAAGGAAAACTCAAATAGAGAATAAATATAACTTCACAGCAACACAGACCTATTGATCAAACCAAAATATTGTTGAACTGGGCTAAAGGACTGTGCCAGAAATGTGCTAAAATGGCACAGAAGCTCATAAAACTTCCAAGCAAAGGACGAATAAATTGTTTTTTAAGATAAGATGGTCTTGGGGAAATAATGTGTTACTAAATCACAGTCCTTGGATTTGGCTCACACTGATGGCTCTTAGCTTCAAAGATATCTAAAATTCAAATACCATTAGGAAGCATTTGTCCTATGTGATATTTTTCCCCCTCTCAGATAAGATTTAGTAGACATGAAGATGCTCAGAAATTTAAGTATTGTTATTAGTAAATTTTACATTTATCAAACTCAAAATCAGCTCACATGAACCCCATTCATGTTCTATTCTACAGTGTAAAAACGTTCAGGTGTATCCAGTAGCATCCAGATTTCAGACTTGTTACAGAAATGAAACCAAATCATAGAGATTCTCCACTGCACTAAAACTGGACATTCTATGTGCATTAGGGGGAAAAAAGAATTTTAAATACACTGCTTACAACAGTTTACCTCTATAAATAAACTCACAAAGTAATATGGTTAAGTATGGTAGAATAAGAAGTCTTATAGACATTTTCAAGCCTACCTCCTAAATCATCCTTGCGAATTGCCATGGATACCAGCTACAGAAATACAAGGCTGATGAAGAGAAGGAATCCTCTAAGAATGAAAAAATCTTTAGTCTGTTGTCAAATTCTGCCTAATCTTTAGAAATGCAGATGTGCAGACAAGGTGATACCACATTCATTTTTGTTCTGGCTTATCACTTACCTTTAAAGCACACTGTCTAGCAGTTCTGTATTATAAATAATTCAAGAGAAGCCAAGTTTCAAAACCCTTGTGTTTTCAGTTCAAAATAGCTGAGTTCAAAAACAGGCTTGCTTTTTACTACTGCTGAGTCCTTACACACAAATGCCCACACACCCCCTCATATTCTCACAGTTCTGCTGGCAAAAAGCAACATGGAACATCCCTAGGTGTGCTATGTATATGCAGACAATATTACAGAAGCACTTTGAAATGTGTTCAATTCAATAAAATCTGAAGACTTTTAATTGTACTTTCAGTTTTTAATTATTTTACAATTAATTGTATTTCCCCTTAAAAATCTTCACAGGTACTTTAATGTTATGGAGTGACACACATCTATCAATATCATAATCAATTTTAAATTTCTATTGAAATACACAACAGAAACTGCAATGGAAAACACCCACGCTTACAGAACACTATAACCCCTAAAAGCTGCCACAGGTGTTGCAATAATACTTGTATTTCTGTTTTTGAAGGATGTAAATGAGCAAGAAACAATTTTGGTAACGACTGTTTCTGGCCAATAGGAGTGTAGTCATCCAAACTAAAAATCACGTCTGGTATTATCATGCAGAAGGACTAACACTGAATACTGTTGTTTGAGAATCTAACATGAAAAAGAGAAAAACACTTGTTTATTCCCATAGACCCCTGTAGTACATTCTATTTAATAACAATAAACAAAATATATAAGAATTTTATCTCTTACCTAATGCTTTCTTTGTAGATTTTACATGCTATTGTATTTAGTGTATATATATATTTTAACATAGATACAAATTATTTTTAATCTTTGCATGACACTCAAGAGCAAGACACACATCCTGTTTCACTCTCAATTTTGGTGTTTGTGGCAACTGACCTCACTAGAGACAGAGAGATTTGGTTCATGGGACGCAGTCACAAAGCACAGCTGTAGCCCAAAAGAAGTCTTACCCAGATCAACTCCTCCTTGTGGACAGGAAACTCTCAACAAGGAAATAGCTACTCTAGCCTTGTTAGTGGAAGTTGCCATGAAGTAAACACTAAAGGCTAAACAGCCTTTAAAATGAGAAAGGAGGTAAATAGCGTGCAAAACTTGAGTAAGCCTTAATTTTTAAATATTGTCAATAAATTTTATAATCTGTGTTGCACTTGAGTGAACCAGGTATAAGGAAAAAAGTAAAGTCTCCTCAACAACCTCCCTCAGTCACCCTGATGCTGTGGGGTGTTTTTTTCTGTCTCCGAATTTCATTTCAAACTATGAAGAGATCTGAAAAACTTAAACAGAAGAAATAGTTCAATTGCATACAACTGAAATAGCGATAACAAAAGTCCGCTTATTTTGCAGGACTTGGATGATATATTTATCACTACACGTAGTTTATATTTCTACTAGCACTCAGTGTGCTACCCGAAACATGTAATTATATATCAGAACTATAATTTGCAGACGTCCTTACTTCATTGAGCACAAAGAAATTAATTGCCCTTTTTCTAAAGAGGATAAAAACTTCGCATATAGGTCTTTGAGCAACTCTCAAAATGTTAATAATGTTACCAATATAATACAATAATACACAAAATGATACTAAACTTTCCACTTCACACTAATAATTAATCAGAAGACTGCGAGTGCAATTAACTAGTCTCAACTATTCAGCCATAGCCAGTGCCATTCCAAAACAAACTAAAACTAACAAAAATATTCATAATACAGAAATTTTTTTTGCAGTGGGTATTAGCAATATTCTAACTCATTCTACAACATAGTATTAAATTTGTACCCTTTAGAAACTGAATTTAAGGAGTAACTAACTACACAAAATCTTCTCATGGGCATATTCTGTCATCTGAGGCTTTACTTAAGAGTACCAGAAGCCAGGATTTGCCCCGTTTTTAAAAAGCAAAAATAAAAATGGCCCTTCTCTGTCTCCCCATATTTCAAGCCAGTGCATTACACCCCATTCATTCAGGCTCATCATTCACTGTGATGAAGTTACCTGAAAGTTTGGCATCAGCGTGGAACACCAAGACCTTCATTTCAGGATGTGATGTACACTGACTCTTGGAGGAGCTCTCCTCCATCAAGTCTCCTTTCCTTCTGGTTATTTCAGGCACTTAGCAATTGGCTCACTTTCGGTTTGCAAGGAAAAGTGCACAGTTAGCACTTTCTCCTTGGCTGCAGTAGATCACTTGGAAAAGTTCCCTGAGAAATAACAGACTCAAGTGCTTACAGCTTTTCTGCATTGCCCCTGAGTTTTTCTTACACTTCCTGAGATCCTTACAGAATTCATCTGCTTCCTAGATTCAGAGAAGCAACCTGCAATGATAGTTCCAGAGGCAGCCTGCCATGATAGTTCCAGAGGCAGCCTGCCATGATAGTCTCTCCAGGCTTTGTGCAGTCTTCCATTTTCAGCCATGTTACACAGTTCATCTAAATTTCACTTACATGACCAGTCAAATACTACGGCAAATCACATTATAGCCTGAAATTGGCGTTGCAGTAACTTTGTTTGATTTAATTTCCATTTGGGAATCACAAAGGCCAAAGCAATTTTACCTTCTTTTACACATGATGTTCCTAATTCTCCTATGTCATCTTAATTAGCCCATCATACGCCCAGTATTTCAGAAAATAACTATTCAGTGGTTTTTGGTTTTGGTTTTTTTTTTTTAAGCTATAGCGAGTTACTACAAACTATCCACAGGCTGTGAGACATTCAATACATATATCTACATATACAAGGAAGGTCAACTGACCTCTACATGACATTAGGACATAGTGACAGGTACCAATAGTTACATTTGGGCTTTGGCCTAGATTAAAAATACATTGATTATTTGACTCACAAGAACTAATTTGGCAGTAACTAGGTGTTTTTCCTAAGATGTGACATTTAGCTTCAGTTCATATTGTTGTTCTGAGAAACTAATGCCAACTATGCACAAACAATGAGCTCAAACAGGGACACAAAAGGCCACCAGCAAGTGTTAAAGACCACTTCCCAGGTTCCATCAGTAACACTTTCCAGGTGCCTTACATTCAGCCTCTGGGCACAATTATTCAATCATTATTCAGTCCTGGTAACATTGCACAACTTCTTTTCTCTATTACGCTGAAACTATTCAAGAATTAACAAATTCACTCAGTTCTGCCCATCTCACCACTAAGACTCACACCAGCAGCTATTTTGGTACATGGTCATGTCTCAGGCGTCACAAACTGCTGCTGTCTCTGTTGACACGATGCACCAGGACGTGAGAGTCTTTGGATCATCTTTACACCCCCCATCTCAATGCTTCATAAGGAATCACTCAGGCAGTCCTCTGGCTCATCGGATCCTGCTCTGAGGAACCTCACTCTGCCTATTTATGAAATCGGAGGCTCCAGGACCACCTCAGGTGACAGGCAAACAGATGAGAAGGCACCAGAAAATTAGTGTCTGCAATGCTGTTCATGATGCTGAACGCCTTTTTCCCGGGATTTAATCTTCGTGCCTCTATTCCCCTCTGTAAGAGGGGAATTACTTCCACCCCTCCCAACCACGCTGGAAAATTGATGCTTTGCGGACCACAGCACTGCAGCGCCAGGCAACATAAGAACGTACCAAATTCCAGTTCCTTTACACAAAGTGATTTCTTATTCCAAAATAAGTTACTATTTTCTATGAGCAGAAGTACTAAGATCCCTCGGCCAGTTTTGCAGTCTCCCAGCACAATTCCTCTCAGGAGGAATCATTTATCCCAGCTGAGAATGTATTGACTTAAACAGCTCTGACAATTATTTTAGCACTTCATACTGCATAAGAAAATGCTTTCAAATACAGATTTGTGGTGGCTGGAAGGCTGTCAGGAAGGCTGTTAAATGGACATTTTCCTTTTTGCCAGTCTGAGGTAGTAAGCTGAGACTGCAGATGTAGCATTGCAAAGAAAAAAAAAAAAGCCTTATGCAGCATTTATTAGTTTTGTATTTTATACTTTCATCCTCACTCCTTTAAAGCTTTGGCTCTATTTTTCTGGAAGCAAGTTATAAACACTGTCACTTACACTGAGCTATATAAAACCACTGGAGATTAACCTCGCTTTATTCCAGTGACTTGTAGTTTCCAAATAATTTGTTTCCAGTAGCCATAGACAGCAGCATAAACACAACTAAGAACAAGATAATCTGAAAGAAGAAAAGTCTTTAAGCAAGAAATGAGAGCTGAACACACTGGGGAGAAAACAAAAATAAAAAACAGTCCAGAACTCCTGTTTGAAATGTCTATTTCCACAGAGCAGAATGCTTTATTATGGAAAAATTATTTCCCAAAGAATGAGTCTTGAACAAGAAATATTTTGGCTCTATATACATGAATCTAGCTGAATGCCAGGTAAACAAACCAGTTAGCCAACGGAAAACCAGCAAAACAGCAGTAGGAAAAGGTGCTTGCAAACTAACATTTAGATACCCCAATATTTTCCATTATTTTTCCATCACTCACAACTTTGTAAAGCCTCATTCTTAGAATTACCCGCTGTCATGGTTTCCACTGGGACAGAGTTAACTTTCTTACTAGCAGCTGGCATAGTGCTATATTTTGGATTTAGGATGAGAATAATGTTAACACACTGCTGGTTTGGGTCGTTGCTAAGCAGTCAAGGCACTTTCTGCTTCTCGTACCACCCCACCAGCGAATAGGCCAGGAGTTTACAAGAAGATAGGAGAAGACACAGCTGGGACAGCTACCCCCAACTGACCAAAGAGATAATCCATACCATACGACGTCATGCTCAGTATATAAAACTGGTGGAAGAAGAAGGAAGAAGGGAATGTCTAGAGTACGGTCCCTGCTTTCCTGGAGACGGCTGAACACCTGCCTGCCGTTGGGAAGTAGCAAATGAATTCCTTGCTTTGGTTTGCTTGCCCATGCTGCTTTTGCTTTACCTGTTAAAACTGTTTTTATGTCAACCCACGAGTTGTGGGGGAGCGAGCGAGGGGCTGCGTGATCCTAGTCGCTGGCTGGGGTTAAACCACAACATACACTTTTTCCTGCTAATGCTTAGGACAGAGGAAATCTTATCAAAAGCTGCAGCAGAAATGGTTTTGTGTGCTGCGTAGGACTATTTTGCTAATAAAGCTAAGGGGATATAAGTTATTATGTCCACATTGAAAAATATATTAGATTTTTTTCATTAGAAAAACTCTAGTCGCCTTACAGTTTAGGACTGTGATCACAACTTTACAAGGAATTTACCCTGGTGTTAAGATGCACTTTTTGACATCCCATGGAATTTAAAGATATCGGAAGCCAGACGAATAAAAAAGGAAAAAAATCAAACATTTCATGTATGTTTCTGACATCTTCATCGGTATCAGGAACTAATTTTCTGAAGATCCCTTCTACATAGAGATCCCCTTCTATACATATAGATGGAAAGATCAAGGGAAAAGATTTTTATTTGAAAAATGACACTAAAAAGAAAACAAAAATAGTGAGGAAGAATTCAATTAACATCTTAGCTCTTAATTCCCACAACAAAGCAACACACTGCTAAAGAGCTTATTGAAGAAAGACTGCTTGCAATCCTGCCTCACTGCTGTGTCTGACCAGGGATCGGAAGCGTTTCTTCACGCTCACAGGCTTAAACAAGACATCCAAGCCTGACATGTAGCGAGGTCTGAGGTTACCTCAGGTACATCTAGCCTGGAAGGTACTGCCAATACTTCAGGTTTATTTGTCTTATACTTGAAAGCCGTAATCTCACCCAACAGATGGGGCTAACCGCGTAAGAGGATGCTGATGAAAAGGACCCAGGTTTGTAAGGGAATCTCTTCTGTGATCAGGCAAGGCAGCATAGATTTTTCTGCACATCCAGAGCCATGGGAAGAAAGGGACTTTTGTACTTCTGGATGACAGGAAAGGCTGTGCTGCAAATCTGATTCTGCTAACCTCCACTTTTGCGCTAATTCAGTACAGTTAATTCTCTCGGCACAAAAATGAGAGAGTAAGAAATTAGTGTTCACAGCTCATGGCTTAATTTGAGCACGTTATTTTAATGTACCAAGGTTAAAAACTGGATAAGCAGACTTTGTTTTTATCTCAAGTTACTGCTGTAAAATTCGCCCGGCCCCCATAGTTAAGTTTCTTTCACCTTCCTTTTTCTGAAAACAAAGCACTGAGGTGTGGAAGACATCCTCACAGACAGATCTTCAATTACTGCGGCAGCAGAGCGCAGCATCTGACAGTTCCTAGCCCTTACTCAGCACCGAGCTGCTGTGCAATCCAGAGATAATACTGACAGTGCTCTGAGAATATCTTAAGGCAATACAGCATCTCTTCTTACAAAATTAATATTCATTAGTTATAGCGTGCTCTTAATTGGTCAAAGCAGAGGTGATTGTTGGGTGGATTCATCGCTGATCTGTGCTTAGTTAAACGCATCTCTAGGAAATTCAGTAAAATTGACATTTGATGCCAGCACTGCAGACAAAAGTCAGCAGCTGTGAATTCTCTAAATTTACCGCAAGATATAAAGGGGAGATCAGGTAGTGCTGATAAATTTCAAGGGCTGCCACAAAACGCCAGTCGGATGTCACAAGCTATAAACTTATGGAGAGGGCAACTCAAAATAATTCTTTCTGGGGTTAGTTGCACTGTCATGAGTTATTTCTGCTGTGGAGTTTCACCTCCCTGCAGACACAGCGGGACTGAGCCGATCCTCATGGGCAGGCAGCAGTTGGCTTGCACCTGGGATGAAGCTCCCCAGGTACCCTCTGCAAGGCTGCAGAGCATTCAAACTCAGGCTGCTCGTCCTGAGGATGCTACCAGCCTCACCATAGTAAAACGTAAGACGCAAAAAAACCAAAAATGAAGTGTTGACTTGGTATCTGTAAAGTCCTGCTACGACTAATTGCCATGCCTAAAATAAAATCATTAATTCAGTGCTTTGCAGCAGTTCTCGCAGGATAACGGTTATCCCCCTTCACATTCTTCTGCCTTTTTAAGCCACATTTTCCCATCCAACTGTATTTAAAAAAGAAGGAAATTAATTACATCTGAAGTAATTAGAAATTTAAAATCCTTTAATTCACTTCTCCCAGACACACAGCTTTAGAATATATTAAGAAGATGTTAGGTCTAATATTCTCCTCAGAAGCCTGAGAGACTAATTTATCTCGATGGAACGCACACACACCTCGGAAAGCAAATACAGCCATTAACTCCTTTAATCCCTCTCCATCACAAATGATCTATTTTCTTATTTAACTACTGAATCGTTAAGGGTAAGAAAGGTTCCCATATACTCAGACCCAGGGCTGCAAGAGATGCAGCCTCAAAGCCTGTGCTGCCCTAAGGTGCCCCTTACAGCCTGGCAGGCAGCCGCAAAGCACGTCGCACCGTCTCCAGCCCTGCCTGCAATCTTTCCCGCAGCCTGGCTGAGCACTGCCCCAACAGACCCAACGCCTCCCTGGCACCAACGTTACTAGCGATCTTTAATTCAATGCACCAAGAGAAATTGGGCACAGCATCTTGGAAAAACAATAGCCTTGAAACATTTAACTGACCGTGAGTTTCCTGAATTGTATCTGTTAACAGAAATATTAACTTTTAATGTAATTTATGTACTTACTACTGAAAAAAGGGCACACTGCAATATGACGCATTTATTTTTTAACTGTAAGAGCATTAGCTCACTTGACAAAACAAGTAGCAAATACACAGATAATTTTATACCACGTTGCTTAAGTAAATTGGTATTAAATTCCAGCTTCAGCTCCCAATGGCAAGTTAACACACTGAACGAGCCGAGTTTCTGATCCTGTCCCAAGACAACACAGTGGCAATGCAGCGTGCAGCACTCCCAGGAAGGCACTAATAACATCAGATCTTACACTACAGTGTTTCCCATCACATCTCGGGTCAGTGTTTCACATCCCCTGTGCATTCTGGCTGCATTAGGTGGGTTGGCCTGACAGCTATGTACAGTCAGTCGTCACAATCTCCTAAATCAGACAGATTATAAATACATCCCAATGATTAAGGGAGCATAATAATTTTTTCTAATACTTTAAGTGCCATCTGACATAATAGCCTGCAGTAGGTGACTCAAATTTTAGAAGATTATCTATATAACTAATAAATAATATAGAAATCTATGTGCAAAAACACAGGCTATGAAACAAAAGGGAGTTGGACAGGTCAGAAAAAGTATTTTACAGAGGACGTGTTGGGACATCAGTAAAGTTATCTATGGAAAAAACTGTATTATTGCCATACTGAAACACTAAATCTCAAAGTAGCACTGGCAGTGTGCTAAAAGGGAGCAACCCTCAGTAAATATTTACTTCACAAGTCACCTACAAAAAGCCTTTAATGATTTCTTTTCTGGAGCTTTAACAGGAAAGATTGGCAAGTGTTTAATTTTTTTTTTTTCTTAAAGCAATGCAAAGCAGACAAAGCAGCCTAAAGATGATGAAAATCTGAAGGCAGAAGAGGACACTTAGAAGCCTGAAGATTAAGGGCTTGTTACATTGCAGAGCAGTTAACACACTTGAACTTAAGCAGGGGATAATTTCTTCCAGATGAGGAAGCGAGGTGGACAGAAGACTCATGATTAATAATTATCTTAATCTACTTTTCACCATTCCTGCACTGAGGTTTTTAACCGAATGGGAATTAGCAGCAAAGCAGGATAATTTGAGCCTGTGTGCAGAGGATGATGGTTTTCGCTACATGCGCTCAGTCAGGATCTGCCTCGTTAAATCTCCGAGTCCCCTTTCCATATGCAGTCTTCATCACCCCGTTAAGAGATTTGCTGGCACCCATCCGCATGGCAGGAATGCGCTAGGCTCTGAAACCATGTGGCAAAATGCTAGAGGATGGTTTTTAAATGTTACATCTAATCCACAACATCCAGCACTAGCTAGACACTACTAGCAGGTTACCTTGAACGGGCTGTAAAACTTGAACTGTTTCAAAAGCGTTCAGAAAAAGGGATGATACTCACTTGCAACAAAAAAGGCAAGACCTTTTTATGGGGACACATTTGAGGATCTCCCTCCCAACTAATGAACACAAAGAGCGGAAGGACAGGACGTGTAGGAAAGGTGAGATGTGTAAGGTATATCCCCTTTTGGGACCTTGAATCATTCTCCATCTGAAGGCAGCACACTATAGAGTGGGATTAGGGGCACGTTCTTTGTAGCCGAATTTCCATATTACAACATATTCTACTATATTGTATTAGCATATTTGTAATTGTTCAACATGAACAAATCGCTGCGGCACAGTAACCACCAGAGCCATCGTACTGGCAGCAGCGTTAACCTGTAACTTGGGAAATGCTTGCAGTCTCTTTCGTCATGTTGAGTGGTAAAACAGTCACCTTGGCACTGCTTGTGATGCTGTTAAAGACTCAAACACATCGTAAGAAAATTGTAACAAATTTGGTATTCGAAAGGAAAAAATAAAAATGGCCTGAGAGATAAGTACTCGTGTATGCCACAAGCAGCACAACCCCATGACAGATGTAGCAGCAATCCCCTCAGGGACTGGAGAAAAGGTCTGCCAAAAGCCACATAGGGCTGCTGAAAAGTAATTTGTCACAGCTGGTCATAGCTGGGGAGGGGACTCAAATTAGAAAACTCATGCCTTGTTAAGAGAAAACAGGAAGAAACAAAAAATTACAGGAGTGAACAAATGGCATCTTCCCCAAAAAATTTAAGTAACATTTGAAAATAATCCATATACAAATATTTGATGGAAAAGAGATCCATTTTCAGAAAATGAATCCATAAGGCTGATTGTTTTGAAGGTGTGGTACTTAAATGGCAGCAAGAACATCATTCCCTTTCCCACAGCACAGCTCTGAACAGGGATCGAGACACAACCCAGTGACTTTGCTTCTGTAGCTGTAATGCAAGCAGAATCCACGTCTTAGTGAAGAGGTAAGTCAGCAAATGAGTTAGATTACAGTAACACAAATTTTATTTTCCTATTTTTATGGTCTTGGACAGATAAAAAATATTCAGGAAAAACTCAGACATGACCTTTTTGATGGATTATGTACACTCTACAGTGCACTTCTAGACCTACATATAAAAAAAAAGCCCATAGCTAAACCCAAATTCCATATGAGAAGTACAAGAAACTAAAATACCCAAACATCCCAAGCATGTATGTCATTAAAAAACCTCACCATAATAAAACCTCTAAAAGATACACTGTATACGTATCTTCTTTCTGTGAGCTGCCTTACTATCTTTCCTATCAGAATTTACACCTCGGTGTTTAACATTCACAAAAGTTGACAAGCTTTCAAATTCTTCAGTACCTGCAGTGTCATCTGCCATGAAAACCTGCTTGCAAAGACCTGACATAATTAGCATCTAGAAGGATCTCCATACTCAAATGTGTGAAATGCAGAAGTCCAGCAACACAACAAGGATAACGAAATACACAACAGGGTCAAGTCCAAATGTGCTATTTATACGAAAGCTTTCTAATGCTTCATAATGCTGGTCTTCCCATAGTTGCTAAAGAGATGTTTTTAACATAACAATGTTAGAGGTAGCATTATATCATAATAAAACAGGGAATAGTGGATAAGCAGATAGGAAATTAGGGTTAAAAATGGTCTGGAAATGCAGATATTGCACCTCTGTCATAAAAAGAAAACAAAGCAACAGATAGGAATACAGCAACAGGAAGGTCACTCTGTCTAGCAGAGTAGAGAAACTTGAGTAGCAGAATTATGCCAGAGATTGTCAGCAACAAGGACTCCTCAATTAGGTTTCCTTTTCCTGCGAAGACGCGCAGGACAAAGACTGTCTTTCTCCCTCTCCCTACAATTGAAATAGCAGGATACATCTACAACAGTCAAAAACCCAGCACCTGGCTGATGACTCATGCGACGTGAATATACCCGGCTGAAAGATAAAAATCCTCCACTGAGAAAATAGTTTGGGTTGAAACTCATACACAGACTGCTACATAGATCAAGTCCCTGCAATATGTTAAAACACACAAGAATATGCAGAAATTGCCACGGTCCCTGCTAGTTAAAAAAAACCTGAAGATCACTAAATTGAGTAATTTTTGTGTAACAAAGAAAATTCATTAAGATATTGTGATTGCAAAATGCAGACTCCTAACTAAAAGGACAGGAATCTAACAAAATAAGTTTGGACTAATAGGTGTTTAAAAATAGTGTTGAGTTTACTCAAGACACTTCATTTTGGTCATGTTTTCATTGTACTGAAAACATACCTTAAGAAAAAAATGGTGAAGTTAAAAATCTGCAACTTCAAAATCTGTTGTGTCAGCAATTTATTTTCAGACTAGTTTTAATAATTTTGGTTTTCATCAAAGAGATTCACTCCAAATTAAATTTTAGAAAACTGTAAGGAATCTTATATGACAAAATTTCATAAGCATCCTTAACAAACACACAGATACTTGGCTTTATTTTCATTTTGTTTAATTGCTCTTAACGATTTACCTTTGGAGAGTAGAGCAAATTCCTCAATATTACCAAACCAAACTTCGCACCCTTAAGCAAATGAACAGTTCTGAGACACAGTCTTGTTACCAAAAAAGGATTTTGGTGCGTTTGTTTCTCTGTTTGTTTAGGAAGCTGCTTATTACAATCTACAAACAAACATATCATGAAATAAAAAAAATTCACTGAATTTCACTGAATTTTTAGAGTTGGAAGGGACCATAGAGATCATCTAGTCCAACTCCCCTGC
>JAOXNO010000078.1:23223680-23237271 GCA_028565335.1 Limnodromus scolopaceus | reverse complement strand
GGGGCTTTGAGCAACCTGGTCTGGTGGGAGGTGTCCCTGCCCATGGCAGGGGGGTTGGAACTTGATGATCTCTAAGGCATCTTCCAACCCAAACCATTCTATGATTTTATGATCTCTCTCCTAACTCTTTTCACAATTGTCACAAAATACTACGCATAGTAGTTTTGCACATTCAAGTCATTGGCACACTCAAGCATCAAAGTCTTTCCCAACTTAAAAAGAGCCTGTTAGGAGCTGCAAGGACCAGCTAACATTCAGAAAGATTTCCACTAAATATAAAGCAAAAGCAGACCTACTTCATCAAAGTGTGGCACTAATCTATTTTTCTTTTATCTTTCAGCAGTGAGTTTTCTTTAGCCAAAGGGATAATAAAAACAAAAGTGGTTGTTCCAAAACTTACAGCAGCTTTAATGTCTGTAAGGAAAAAAAATAAATATATATCCAGATGCTTCATTATTAATTTGTTCTCTTTGCATAATACCTGAGAACTTATATCTGGCAACAGTAGAAATTGGGATATGAAGCAGGTTGTGGAAAAAAACACTTCTAAAGAGATTTTTTTAAAATTATTTTAAAGAGGAACTATTAAATGAATGCACCATGGGAGCACAAAAACTGACATAAGAGTTCCAGGAGTTACCAGCTTGAATCATCTAGATCATAAACCATCAAAGAATTTATGAAAATAAGGCAATATTTACTGAGGTACTGGTCTGAAAATTAACAATGCTGGCATTAGGAGAAATCCAAAAGTACAGTTGAACTAAACAGATAGCATATTAAAGTTTTGAATACTACAATTATTTCTGCTATAAGCAGTGAAAGAAACATTCGTACCCAGCACAGGATTACAAATGGAAGAATAGGTGAGAAGGTTTTTTGTGTGTGACAAGTGATATACTATGAAAAAACAAACGTACAAAAGATACAATCATTTTTCATTCAAAATAAAAGACCTTTTACACCTTCCTCCCAGCAGTGGTGGAGCCACTTTTGGGTATGGATTGTAAGAGCCCATAGGAAAGCCTCACAAGGTTCAGCATTTTATTGAGAAAGCTTTTATTCACTGTGGAGAAATACAAGACTACTGCTTTTCTTATTACCAAATATCTTGGTAAGACTAAACCAGACTGCTAGGTTTTCCTGAGGATTTTGCAACGTACGTTCCTCTGTGGATTATTTTTTTTTTTGGTGTTATGCTTACTGTAGCGGTTTTGTATTCATACGTTGAGCTTACAGTTTTGTTTTTTTTTTTAATTATTTAAAACATTTGTATACTGTGTAAATAAAAATCAAACTATCTCATCTCATATTTTAAACCAATAAACAGTCTTTCAATCTACGCATGGCAAATTAGGGCCTTTAGCAGGAAATCTGGGATTTGACACTTCATTTGGCTCCCAGAGCAAAACCTCCAACGTGAGAATTGCGATTATGCAGTTCCCCAAAGCCCCACCAAATAATTCATTGCTGAGGTGTTGCAAAAGATATACGCATACTTATATAGTACAAACTATTGTATTATTATACGCACACCAGCAGAAAAACAAAGATGAAAACTGACTCCAAAAGCTCTGTGCTCATAATGATGACGCTACAAAACAGACCATGGTTTGGTCCCCACCATCCAACGTGTCAGGGTAAAGTACCAGAGGGTTTAGGGATGAGGGAAGACGAAGTCAGGGAAAGAGACAGAACAAGTGGCTGCTTCATAGCCATCCTTAAAAGTCTTGAGAGGATTTCAAGCAAATTACAGACTACTTTAATCCAGCTCCCCACCTGATTACCCGCTATAAAGGGTAAGGATAAATTTATAAAGTGTCTGCTGTCATACGACCTGAGCATGGAGCAGGTATCTCCAGCCCCCCTGACACTCAATGGTATGCAGAAATGGCACAAACCTCTTATTTCTGTGTCTCTTGATGTCCATGTACATGGCCAAGGATTTGACCCTAAACAAATAAAAAAAAGTGAATGCTGTAGTACATATTGATAAAAGCCAATCCCTCTTAAAAAAAAAAAAAACCAAAACAACCTACAAAACAGATAAAAATCCCTCCCCAAGAAAGAAAAGAAAAAAAATTAAAAAAACGTTAAGATCAAGAGCCTGAAAGCCAGATAATGAAGTCAGGTCAATGAAAATACAGAAAAAAATATGCTGCTGAGTATATACAGAGTATCCAAGCTCTGAGACGGTCTCATCTTCCACATATTTAAAATACGTATTTATTCTTTTTTCCAAAGGATCCACATGGATAGTTATAGCCACTTCTACAGTCCAGTAGTCACAATGTTTAATCCCATCAGGAAGACAGCATGGTTTACAATAAAAAGGAGCTTAGTAAAGAATTTTGGGGAAAAAAATGCAATAAAACTAATTCACCAAACTAAAATTTCCCTGATCTGGCATATGCTGTTTGGGAAGGGGTTACCAATTTTTTCACTTCTACGTCTACTAATGATCCTAAATTCAACTATACCACGCAACTGGAAAGATAAATTTAAGTCTGTTCCATGAAAAATCTCACCCTGGATCAGATCAGCCTCATCTGATTCATCATTTCTCCAGTCTTGAGATGGGGCTGAAGGCACGTAGTGCACCCCATGGCACCATGTGTTTTAAAGAAAAGAGACATTCATTTTACTTCTGTACCCTTGCCATGGTCTTCCAAAGAAACCAAGAAACAGTCAGGTTTCCAAAAGATGATTAAAAACCTCAATTATTAGTAGTTTTTTTAAATAAATAGTGACTAGAACATTACTCCTCAGGTCACCGATCAGAGGCAATGGAAAACAAGCACACGAAGATAATACTATAGGTCAGCCAATGACAAAATCTTAAGAGTAAGGAAGAAGACAGGGATGGAAAAAAAACCCCCAAGCATCAAGAGATTGGCCAACCACTTGTAGAAAACAACTTTGTTTAATGTGTTTAGAGTCACTCTTGGGCAGAAACAGCTAAGCACCGCAGCACTGAGAGTGCTGGCAGATCCGATTAATGAGGTCACTTTCTACTGGAGAACTCCTGGCAGGAGCCAAGGCTGAGGTTCCTGGCAGGTGAACTCAGGACTCAATATCCATCCATGAGATTAAGAGACTGGTAATAGAAGGAGACATGTATGAGGATGACTTGCCAAACAAAACAACATGTAAAGGATACGAAACAAAGACAAGTGGGAAGTTATTACTAGTTAAAATATTTTCTTGGTGACAAAATTAATACACTTTCTCTATAATGGAGCACAGCGGTCCTCTTAATTTGCTAGTCATATAATTTATAGTCTTACCTAGAAATTTTTAATTCCAACCCTTCCTACAGTGGAAATCTCCAAACTTAATCAATGCAATTATGTGAGTAAGGAAAATACCAAGTTTTCTTACAAAAAGCTACTTTTTCATTACTAATGCACTTGTGTTACAGACCTTGTCGACTTCCTTGAAAAAGTAAACAAATAAATAGAGAGAAACAGTGTTTCCTTGCTTACTCAGAATACTAAGAAACAACCTTGGACTCGAATAAACCAAGCATTACATCTGTAAAGGTATTAATGGCACATATTCAGAATATGAGGCACTGACTGGCCATGCAGAAGGGACAAGACTAAATTATATCCATATAAAACTGGAATTTTAGGTCTTCAGACTTAAAAAAAAAATAATCTTACAATAAAAGGTCTATTTCATGACAGAAAGCTACAATCATTAGGTAAGCTATCCTACTATAAAATAATTTTAATATAATATGTTTAGCTCCTTGAAATTGTCTTTGTACAGTAAAATATTTTTTGCAATAAAGTAATTTACCAAGAGCCAAATTGCTTTGCTCCTATTAGAGTTACTCCTTTACCTATTTTATTTTTGCCTTGACAATGTATTTTAAAGGCAGTAAAGCAGAAAGCAGTAAAAGAAGCAATAATGAAGGAAGAGACACACAAAGTGATCCTTAATGGATTGTCAGCTCATGAAGGCAATTCACAAGCAGTAGCAAAATGAGTTCTATGCACAAAAGAAATCAATACTCATTGTAGCATCCTTCCTGCTACACTGCAATTTATCAGCTAAGCAGAATACTGTTACATCTCACAGGCCTCAGAAAAAGAACCCCCTGCTCTTGGAAGCAACATTTATTCTCCACGGGTTTCACCCCAGCTGGATTGGATCCATGTAGCACCCATGTGCTGACTCATAGAAGACCAAAACAAATCATCTTCTTCAGTAACAAAGACCAAGGAGGTGCCTCTATAACATGAGCTCAAGAACCACACAGGACACAAGACCTCCCTGGAGTGCCTCCTTGTCACTCTTGGCTGCTACTCTCTGTTCAGTTACCAGATAGATATTTACATAAGTAAATATACCGTAGCATTTATTATTTAACTTAAAACTAGGCACATATTCAAACTCCCTGAAGTTTGTCTTTTAAAGATGGACAGTAAAATAGCAATGTCCAGGAAACACTTTCATAAAAATAAATAAATAAAAATGAACAAGGGACCACCCATATAATATACTTACATTTATGAATACCAACATTTTGGAATTTGTATAGAACAGTAATAATTTTACCTTGAGTAAAACTCATAGTAATAACACTACTAAATCTAACTTTGAAGTAAGTAAATACTTCCCAAGTCCTAAAATTTGTCCTCACTTATTCACAAGCCCAATTTATTAACATGAAAATTTTCAAATGCAGTTCAAATTCAGAGGCCTACAGCCCTGAAAGCCTGCTAAAGTGGCTGGAATAAATAAGAGTACAGAACCAACCGACACAAAGGTCACAAACTCACCATTTACTTAATGGAGCATATTTCTGCATTTCAGATTATCCACAGTCTTTTAACGAAACATAATGGCACTGAATAAGATAACTTCTGCATTAAAGATGTGCTCACATCAACTCGTCACGGTAAGAAGCATCCTCAACCTTCTAAACAAACCGGTTGGCTTTGATGGGGTGCGAGGGCTACCAGTAATTAGCAGAGGCACAGACTAGGATTGAGCGGGCAGAAATCTCTTCCTGGAGAGCAATGACATTGAACCACTTGCTCTTCCGTAGGGCTGATTGGAAGATGCCTCGAAATCGTGGATATGTATTTTGAGATTGGTTTTGAATTGCTCTAAGGCCAAAGTATGAGTTTTTAACTGATAACACAAAATCCAGGCAGGTAAACTGCCCCTGGGATGTTTTAGAGTGTCTATTCTCCCTCCTCCTGCTTCCCCCAGACTGTATGGCCAGTATTTAAGACACCTTTGGCATAGGAACAGTAACTACACTTTCCATTTCACTGCTAGCTGAATAAGAAAAAATAGCATTAAGGAAAAAATCAGAATCAAAGCAGAAATGGGAACATACCGTTCTGATTCACCACAAAGCAGCCCAGATACTCGTCAAACACTAAAATATGGGCATTAATGACAGGGTCAGCCCTTGAAGATCTCCTCAGTTCCCTCAAAAAGGTAACATTTACTGTTCCCTTTTAAAAAAATAATAATAATCTTAAAGGTAATCACTCAAACCCACAGTCATTTCATCCTTCCAAATATTAGCTTTAAAATTCCAGAGTTCAAAGCTCGAATCTTTATTTAAATGTTCATTATAAACAGTACAACAGAAATGCACTTCTGATTGTGTATTTTCAGTGGCACCAGAAATTCCAGCAAATATAAAAAAAAATTCTCAGACTTGTTTTTAGAAAAAAAATTTTGAGGAAATTTTTCTTCTTTTTAGTAGCAATAACAGTACGAAACCCGTGAAGCAGAACTGAGGCATAACAGTTAAGCTACATGTTTTAAAGACTTTCCCCCCTAAGCAAATATGTATCTTCAAGAGCACATCAGGTTTTCTCCTGATACCTTGTCTCCCTCCCTCAAGGAAAGGGGAAATTTTGGTCAGAAGACTTAAAAAGCTGCTACACTAGAGCAAATAGGGAAAAAAAACCCTAAAAATCATGGGAAGGTGCTCCCTTCTATTCTGGTAATCTTGGCCACTTTTTTCCTAGAAGATGTCCCACTAATTGCAATGGAAGTACTCAAAGTAAAATACCAGTTCATGCAGGTCTAACGAGCCAACATTTCTCAAATACAAACAAGTCTACAACAAAATTTTCTTTTGAGCTTCTACCAGCTCAAAGAGACCCAGAGCACTATAGGTTAACATCAAGAAAGCCACAGAAGTGGTTTGTGAGAAGTAATGCAACAGCATGAGAAAGAGAAAAGGCATATGAAAGATACTGCCTCCTAAAATTAGGAGGAAAAATGCTGGCATAAATATTGTGAACATGGTTAAGAGATTATTTTTTTCTTAAGAAGCCTGATATAAAAATACAGCAGACTGACATCTTTTCCTAAATTAGCAATATTTAGTAGCACTTCATTATGCACATAATCCTGGAAGGTTTGTCTGGCAAAATAGTTAAACCTAACACACACAAACCTAATCATCTAGTGGAGAGGGGGGAAAAAATACCCAACTGACTGTATCAGAAATTACTGGGATCTGCTGAGCTCTGCTGCAGGAAGAGAGCTATGAAAACACCTGAAGAGCCCCAGACACAGAACTGCTAACCTTGTTAAAAGAAAAAAATTAAAATACAGTAAAAACAGGAGAGGAAATAGACATTGCATTTCAGAAATTGACAGTGAAGATCTTCTGACAAAACTCTTAGAAAAATAAAGGAACTTTACAGAGAAACTTGCTGGAGCTTTGGATTTATTTCTAAGACACTTACCATAAGAGTAATGCAATGAACAGAAATACATTTAGTAAGAACATTCTTCTACTGATTTAAATAGTAACCTTTGCTTTTGTCTTAGAAAAAACTGGACTTTGAAATACCTCTCTGCACATCTAAATTTCTACAGGATCCTCCAGTTCCAGAGCACTCGTCGAGGGTGCGCATCTGGAGCTGGGTAGAAGGCTTCAGCCAGAGCCGTGCTCAATAATAACTGCCCATAAACCCATTTCAATGAGGATGTGTTCATTATTTGGCACTTCCCACCTCCTGCCGGTAAATCTCCACACAAACAACTCAAACAATTAATTGGCAGACTAGGGAAGCAAAAGACTTTCCCTTCGTGAGTGAGTAGTTTTAAAAATAACATTAAACTATCCACACACCTCTTCATCCTTTCCTCACTAATCTCTAGCACTCCCTTCTTTAAACCACCACATCCTAAAAGCACACATTAACCCCAGAGGCTTCACACACAGCCCCGTTTCCAATATTAAAAACTCAAAAAAACCCCCTAATTATGCAGTACACATACTATTTCTACACCCTGTTCATAGTTCAATCTGTAGGCCACCACTTAAGACTTAAGGAGAAAATTAAAGATTAAAATGTTGTACAGTCTTTGTGTGGGCAGAGACATTTTTCTGTCTTCTATCTTCTCATCAAAAAAATAAAGTTACATTTAGCAGGAAGAATAAATACTTTGGCCATTTGAACATAGCTGCAGTTTATCAATAGTTCTGGTTTTAAAGCAGTGAGGAAGACCTCCTCCCAGCAGTACTATGACTTTTTTTAAAGGACCTGACACACACAAAATAAAGCAGGTTGATACGCAGGCAGGTCTACGAAAACACATACATTTGTGCAAATAGCTCAGGTACACATGCCTAAACTACGGATCTGAACGTTGTAAGTTAAGCAAAAAATCTGTTTAGATTTAATCAGTGCATATTTAAAAACAGACATACACATACGTACACACCTATCTATTTTTTATGTACACACAAGCCCACACAGATAGATAGCCCACTTATAAATAAACAATAATCTATAGCCAATGCATGTAGCCAATAGACTGAAAAAATATGCTTAAATTCCCTCCATAATTTCTTCAGGAAGAAAAAACAAAACAGAAATGGATAATATCCCTACTTATTAAAAGGTTTTAATCAGTCACTTAAACAATAATAAAATATTTTACCATTTTTAAATAGATAGAACTAGCTGCACCACCTACTAGTAGCCAATTATGTTACATACTTTTAGATAAAATAATAACCCTTTTAAAGTATTTTTTTTAATTGCTTCATTATAACCATTTTCCATCTTTAGCACAAAGTCTGGTAAAAGCACTACGCATCCTCAATATTTTGAGACCAAAACCTATTAAATATGCTGGTCTAATATATAGATTTTCTCAGACAGACATACAAGCTGACAGTTCAAAAGAACTTCCATCTTGAAAAAAATCCAGACTTATTACAAATAAATTGGGCCCTTTATCAAGACATGCAGAGACTAATTAGCTTATCTATATTACTACATTTCTTGCATGTTTGCACTACATTTTTATAAATAAGTTTATAGCCAGATGCTTGAGTTCTACCGGGCCAGGCATTTTACTGGCTCCTTGCCACCTACACAACATGCACGTACAAAAATCAAAACTTTACATATGCAAGTAAGAAATTTTCTTTCTTCTCAACATGATAAGCCTGGACCAGAAGTCACCATTTCAGGTCTAATGTGCTTGAGTACCAAAACCAGAACCCCAGACAGCAAATGTAGTACTGACTTTCTAAATGGGAAAAAAGAGGAATAAGTTATTTTCCTTCTGTTTATCAGTAGAATCAATAGATTTTTACCACTCAAAAAATACTGGTATTCCTTCTTCGCACACTCCAAGCATACTTAACTTTACACGAGAATTTTCAGATTCGTTGTCATTTTCACTCTGACTTCCTTCCTTCCACTGCATGAATAAATCGATCAGCTGAGAAATCGGGGATAATCGTGAGGATTCCAAAAGGAATTATCACTGATTATGAGAAAATCATCACCTTAATTTAAAATATTGCGCGACAAATCTGATTAACTCATTAGATCTACAGAGAATAACAATTACTTTAGTAAAGACCCAAACCTGAATCAATCATTAGGAACATAGCAAACTTTCAATTCACCTGCAAATACCAGGCAGCGTGCCCAAGAGCCTAGGTTTCCATATTTGAGCTAGAAGGCACATTGCAAAATACTTCACCTAAACCTTTTACTTTTGTCACGTAATTATTTTAAATAGTTTACGTAATATTAAAGAAGTTTTTCTTGAGGCATCTACTACACTGTGAAGAATTGTAATCTGCTGCTGGTTCCTTTTGAGAAGCAACATCTCCTTTACTCCATTAAAACCAGTTCTAAAAAGATCAAAATAATTAATTAATCTCAAATAAATAAACACCTTCTCAGTAAGGCTAGCAAAATGCTAACACTGTTTAAAAATAATAAAAAAATAATATATGCAACACTCTTGCTAATACCCTGGCCCCTTTCCGAGTGAGGTTTGGAAACTGATGAAGAGCAAGAGGAATGGAAGCCACCTCTGGATAAGTCTGGAGCCTGCAGTGCATTAACCATCTACTAGGTTCCTACCACATTTGCTCTAAACATTCAACAGCACAGAAGACCACAGCTGTCACCAAAAGAAAGATTGTGCATTCATGAAAGCAATATAAACCTTGGGGGGCTGTCAAAATAAATCTAGCCTGTAATGCCTGTAACCCCCTTCTAACCACGTTATAGTGCGAACATTACCTTTTTTACATCAGAAATCCAAAGAGGGGAAAAAAGGGAGAATTTAAAACACAGACGCATCATCAGTAGATAAGAAGTCATGGCTAATTTACTACATGAATATTAACAAAATGCTTTTCAAAATGTGTATGAGAAGACTAGAGATAGAGATGCAGAAAGGAGCATCAGCTGGTAACACATTTCTTCTTTAACCTTTTTTTTCTCTCCATACACACCAGCCCAAGCGGTCATCAGCTGCTACTTAATCCAAATCAGAAGGTGCACACAACTGAGTTTGTCTCAAAAGGAACCGCACGAAGGCAATCGAAATCAATTGCCGGTCTCCTCAAGAATGCCAAACACATAACACTCCTGACATGAGACTGGAGCTCAGACAACCTCTGCTTGCTAACTGCTGCCCCAGTGTGGTCTGTATTTTAAGAGACATATGTATCTGGATTACATAGAAAAAATGATCCTGCTTCATACTTTTCTCATGTTCTTTCATTCTTTCGGGTTTTCCTTTAAATCTCTACATAATATGAGGGAATAGTGTGCTTACTGAAGATTGTTACATGTCAGATTTCCCCTGTACTGGAAAAAGAAAAAAAAAAAGAACAAATGTCTATCATCCAGTCCAGTATTCATCACCACTGTGCTCCAAAGAAATTGCATTTGAATCGACACGTCAGCGCTCAAATAAAAAGTCTACCTATGTAGTCCAACCAGAATGGTTAAGGATTCTCTACAGCCCCCAAAAAATCTTCGTATGAGGTTCACTAGGTCTATGCATTATTTAGTAATAAAAGGTGGGAATGTAAAATACAAGTATCTATTTTAAAGTTCTGTGTTACAGATGAGTGGAACTATGCCCACATCGCAGGTTTCCCGGCATACTTACTTTAAACTTGCTAAGGAGACTTCTAAGCCAATTTCCTTGTAAATTGTCAATAAGGTATAAATGTAAAATACTCACTATTATCTTAACAATAATTAACAATTAAACTCCTCCATCCTTAGTAGACCTCCACCAAATCATTGTGATTTTATCTGTATTTCTCTTATTAGGCTAATTCCCAAGGCAATATGTGATGTTAAAAGTTGCAAAAGCATATTTTTGAACAGGAGCAAAGTGATGACCTTCTTGACTAAATTACTGTGCCTGGAAAAGCGTTAGATAAAATAATCTATCCCCCTTACAATTACTGAGGGATCTTTGGGGAGGGAAAAAAAGAAAGTGCTGTAATTTTGAACTAATTTATATAAATGTTACACACCCTAAAACCCACAAGTAGATTTTGAACGGAAAGCATACACCAAATAAAGCAGAAGGGAAAACAAAACCAAACAAACAAGGGCACGGGAGCAACCTGCGAAGAGCTGATCTGGCCAAACCAAGAGAAGTCCCTGGCAGAAGGGAAAAGGAGGGCACACACCCAAACAAGCCTCCCTGCACTCAAAGGGAAAAAAGGAAAATTCTCCTCCAGCCCAACTAGATGAGAATAAAGAAGCTTATGAGCTCTCAATGCTTCTCCTTACTTCCCTGTGTAAACATCTTTCAGTATGTAATGGACCCTCCTGTTGGGTTTTGGGGGGTTTTGGTTGTTTAGGTTTGGGATTTATTTGTTTCTTTGTTTTTAATTATATTTATAATTATACTACCCTTTTATTCTTCTCTCTCTAAAAAACACTGAGACCTTTGTTTCTACGTGGCTACAGATGTGACCACCTGGGCTGTAGATATGTTAAGAGTTTGGGGCCAAATTAATAGGAAACAAGAACACTTTCCCTTTCAACTCTAGTGAACACTGAAACAACGCCTTAGATGCAAAGTACAACAATAAAGATTTTATCACAGCTTTGCAGTTTTTAAAACATCACGGAAAATGGCAAATTTCTCCTGCACATTTGGTTTTGATATTGAACTGCCTGCTTGTGTACTCTACTCCTCTTCCACGGGGCCAGAAAGACACAAGTATTTAGTAGCCCTTCACAGGGCAAGAGGAACCTCTGTCTCCTTTGCCACGCACTTGCTGCCCAAACCCCAGGCATCAGCTGCAGAGTATGTACCCAGAGCTGCTGCTGATGTACTGAGAATTCCAATTCTCTCAAATATACTCCTGGTATTTGAACAGATAGAGGAAATTTCTAAGTGGGGGAGTAAAAAAAAAAGTGGGGTCTGTTGCTTAAATACATCCTTTGCTTTTCATGTATCTCTACGCCCTCATCAAAACCTGTATTGAAAAATATTAGAGTCCAGTCAATCGGTAGAAAAGATGAATATTCAGAATTACCTCAAAGTATAAAAAAAACCCAACTCCTCTCATGAAATAATTTTGAAATATCTTTGAAATAAAATAGAGGAGAGCAGGAGAGAAGAGGGCAGCAGGTAAGAATATTTATTATGTATTTTTTCCAAAACTATGATCATAAAACACAAAGCAACAAACTTAATTAGTTTTCCTTTCATTATCTTCTCTACCACTCCCTTCCCCCCTTTTCAAACTGAATATCAAACAGATGTATTCACGATAGAGATTAAAGTTACTTCATTTCAATTACAGGACTTCTCTAGCCAAATCGCAAGAAACTGCAATACAAAAGTACAAAAAATACCCTACTTTTAATAAACCACTTTTTTCACAAAGAAAATTAGATTGGCTCAAGGTTTCTCCAATGTCACACAACAAAGATGCTGCAGCACCCTCCCACCCTGCCTGGGAGTCACCTGGTTCCCACCCGCGCCTGCCAGGACGTGGCTAATGGCTATTTCCAGGCTTTGGCTTCCCACTCCCATCCCCAGCTGTGCTGAACCGCTCTTGTCCTTATGCTCTCTTTGAGTATGAGCCAACTAATCTTGCTCAGATGTACCTGGCAAAAGCAGGTCCAGTCACGAGTCTTTCTCCATCAAAATACAAAACCACAAACAGAAAAGGGGGAAAAAGGACAAGAATACCCAGGTTTTCAGAATGCTTACACCAAACGGGAGAAAACGGGGTAAGTAGTCACAGTTCCACCAAAATGTTTTGAAATATATAGCATTACATGTGACTGCACCAGAAATATGCATTGACACTCCACACGATATTTACTGAAGCCAAAAGGAAATAAGAATTGCTTTGTGCTGTTTTTCAAAGAACAAGCAAGATCTGCAAATACAGCTCAGGTGACATTCTCAAAACTTAGTATTTTCCACCACCACCCCATCTATATGATTGGTTTGGAAATGACTGTTTCTAGCTACACCACTATTAATTTTCAAACTCAGTTCAAAATCTGCCTATTATGCTTTTACCTTACACATCTATTTGAAAATTAGCTTGATAAGTTTCTCTACAACTGAGAAAAGTCCATTAATTTTTTTTCCCTACATTTAACTATACAGATAATATTACTGAGCCGATGAACAACAGTAAATGTTGGAGGTAAAATAAGGAAGATAGTTGGTAGAGATTTTAAAAAGATCACCACATGCCCATATATTTTACTCAATTTTTATTGAGCAATTTCTAGGTGGGCAAAATGCCAGCTGAACAGAAGGACCCAGCGCAGGCAGGTAGCAGTCACCCCATTTAGGACTATTATGTCCAGTTGTTAAGGGGAGCTGTCAGCTCAGGTTATACATCAGCAACAAAAGGAAAATGCATCACTACCAACCAAGCTACCTTGTAATTTAAAATATATACAAGTGACCTGCCTGTATCCCTTTCCACAGAAAAATGGTGTCATTTAAACTCTGTGCAAAATACTTCTATACCCAAAATACGTTTGGCCACTTACTGTTTTCCTTTGAAAAAGTCAGGAGTCTACAGAGATACTAGTCTTCCTTAATTTCAGAAATATAAATCTCTTAATGCATGAAAACATGAATTACTTTAGTCTTTTATAGACTTCTCAGCAATTTGCTGCAGCAATAGCGGACAATAACATCCCAAAAGTTCATGTAGTACACATCTAATCATCTATTGCAAACATTTGCATGTATTTCAAATAACCGGGGAAAAAAAGTCTCATACAAACAGTCAACACTATGAGAAAGAAGCTCCAACATTAAATTCAACAGTCAT
>JAOXNO010000078.1:23201248-23223580 GCA_028565335.1 Limnodromus scolopaceus | reverse complement strand
ATAACCGGGGAAAAAAAGTCTCATACAAACAGTCAACACTATGAGAAAGAAGCTCCAACATTAAATTCAACAGTCATTTTGCCATCAACTTCCATGAGAAACGTTTGTCATTCAGGTTACCAAAGCGAGGAGACTCTCGGAAACAAGAGAGGTAACACTTCCTTGGCCACACAAGGAGCTCCACAGACAAGAGAAGTCTTGGCCATGTCCTACCATGGAGGAGTGCCATATAACCAACACAAGACAAACAAACCTTTCAGACATGCCAAGCTGCCCACCAGAGTTCCCATCCCAGGGAGACCGAGCAAAATTTCCCCCATCATTTTTTTTTTTCCTTTAAATCTTTAAGCTAAATCGGTTCTTCCCCATGCTCTTCCAGATGTCCAGCAAGGTCATCGGAGAAGGCTGAACAGAAGCACTTACTTCAATACCATGATATTGAAACAACTGCTAAAGAAAGGCAAGAGGGCAGCTCTGTTGCATTGGTGCCAAGTTGCTCTTCTGTATGTGAAGCCCAGCACCTGATTTGACTTAATTACTGTACTTCTACAAAAAAATTCTGTCAGGCGTCAGATGTAAAAGTATTTTAGGTTTTAACTATGTTTAAACAACTTTTCTAAATATTGTGTCCTGTTTTCCTGGCCCAGTTCATACAAACCTAAATTGAAAGAGATTAGGAATTAAATTTACACAGTGTGAGAATCACAAGTTTTGGTTTGTGAACTTAGCTCAATAAAATGAAATAGAAAGGATAAACTACTTAAAGATGCAATCATTGAGAGAAAAGGAGGAGAATGGAGCATGGTGGGGAAAGAAATAGAGCAGGTACAGTTCCTCCTACTGATGCTGTTATACCGTATGAAGCCAGAAAGACACAATCTAAGAGGGGGATGGACAGACGGACACAGCACTGATTCTGCCCTCAGAAACTCAGGAAAAGCTTGTACTTTTCTTGTAAGCTTAGGTCTTAGATGCTTACTTAAATGGTATCTCCCAATGATTTTAATGGCAAGTGGACCAATTAATTTCAAAGGACATGTGAATATTCTGCTGGAGAAAAAGAAAACAAACCAGCAAATACTAATTAACTTAATAAAAATGTATGGGCTTTCAAAAACTTACCATGACCCTCATCCACACCTTCATCTCTCATCTGAAAAAACGAACCTGCTCCTGGTAACTTTTGTTTGGCAGAAGTACATCTACATGAGCAGATGCACCTGCATTAGTACCTCAGTTCCCTCAACTGCTCTCATTTATTGTGTTTTGATGCACACTGTGGAGAAGTCTTGGAGCACAAGTAAAACTGGAAGATGTACTCCAGGACTTGCCTAACAGACTCCACCTGCTAATGGCTTTTCAGTCCCCTGGCATGGATCAGAGATAGGAGGAAGGAAAAGTCCATCCATTGCACACACTGGGGTTTTGATGCTCTTGCTCTACAGGCCTCCTTCCCTTGTGCTGCCCTGCTTGCTAAAACAGACATAGCCAACCACGCGGAGAATGAATTTTGTGTGCATCCATGCATGAGGGAATGTTTGCATGCAAGCACACACTATAAAAATTTTAAATATTTTATTTGCATCTTGCTTTATCACCTCATACACTCCAAAGAAAACAGTACAATTATTATAAGCATAGTATCTAATTGCATTTTCATATTAGGGAGTAAGAAGCTGATTCTGGAAATAGCTAGATGTCTCAGGCCTTAAGTCACTCATGGCCATGTGTATGTTATAAAGATATTATACAACAGGATGGATCTGTAGATTGACACAATTGCTGTAAATAAAGGTGTACCACCAGCAGGTCGAGGACTTTCTTTAAACTAGATTTATTCCAATTCCCGAGATCCAACACACGTTTCAAAGCTATCCAAAGGCCAGTCACCAGTTTGGCCCCCTACTGTGGGCTTAACATATATTTTGGTAGACTCACAGTGGGGAGTTTCATTTTCTCCAAAAGCAATCTAGTTCACCTGTGCCAGTACCGACGTGCAAATCACACCAATGCACGGTAAAGGGGGCAAGGCAATCCACTTCCAAACGACTGTATCTCTCTGAAATAAATTATAATGCAAGCAGAGACAAAATTAATTTGGCAGAACCTGAGCCACCTCAGTGCAGCTCCTACAGCTCAAACAGGCAACCCCAACTTCTCAAAAGGTTGCATACGTCAGCTGTCCTCATTCCTGCCCTTAACCGTAAGCAATGTAAGGCAATTCAAATTAGCTTAGCCTAGGAGGAAAGAAAGCTAAGCTGAATCGATTTACTCATTGTTTTCTCAGGCTAAAAGCCTGCTCAGATAACACAGGGTAACATTTCTAAGCCAAGGTAATGCGATCATCCCTCCAGCCCCATGATTGACTTAAACATTCTCCAATTATTGCTATAGGAGGCATAAGTAGCTCTCTTCTGATTCCCACTCATTGGCATGGATCAGGGAAGGCCATGTGGAGAGAGAAAGAAATTTCAGCTATATTCAGGCTATTCAACAGGTCAGATATACATAAAGTATCAAAAGGCACATATATAACAAAAGCACTAACATTGGAATAAATATGTGATTCAGTTAACAGCATCCAGTAAAAGCAGAACATAAAAGATATCTCATTTACAATGTATTTTATTAGTGGAACAGCAAGACATGACCTTATTCGAAAAGCTGTCACTTACTGACAACTTGTAATATGTTGTTACAAACACTGAAAATGAGTGAAATGGACACTTTCCTTCAGGAAGAATGAGATGGGAACCAGTGGTACATGTCCTGGTCTCAACACATGAGACGAAGCAAGTTTGATGATAAATGAATGTTTCAGAAACTAAACCCAACAGTTTACGAGTCAGAGGAGTGTGTATGTGTACGAATTTACCACGGGACTGATTTCATTTACCTCTGAAATGCAGGCACATTAGAGGAAACAGAAAATCTAAAGCACGCATTTGGAAATTAAATATAAAAATGAAAACTAACATTTAAAATAAGGTTTAAGCAAGCAAAGCATACACTACGTAAGCAGGAATCTTTCAAAAAAAATCCTTTTTGTTCACGTGAAAAGAGTCAGGAGTGCTATGCTACAGTGCTAGACAGGCTCATGATCCCTGCCCGCCTAGCAATTGGAACGTATTAAAATACAATTCTAACATGCTTATTATGGTGTAATGAAGCTAGTTCTCTTCTGATATCTGACACCTTTAAACAATTATATTTCAGTACAGCCTGTGTCTCCAGGTAGTAAGTGGATCTGAGTAGAAAATAATCAAGACAAGTTTTTCCTATCAGTTAAGCAATTGTAACATTAAAAGATAGTAACTTCACTGCAGAAGAACTGCTCAGCTTTCCCCTGAAAGATGCTGGTCTTTAAATATTTCAGAAAGTTGCTTTTTCAGGCTTTGAGTGGCACTAAATATTTTTAAAGATGTTACCTCCTCACTGAGTGTCTCCTTAAGCGGCTTTTGTTTTTTTGAACAAGACAGCTGCTTTCCAGCCATTTAGCTTTTCTACACACTCCGAACATCAGCTTGATGAGGGGCACGTAGAGGTGCCGCACTCCTTGCAGCTGACCTCCTTCCATGCGCATAAACAGACCAGCCATCACACGCGTGTGTATGCCTAGGTAGCACTAAATTACTACGCATATGTTTATTAGAATATTTGATTATTATTGTCACCTGGAGAGACTGTTCTTGCAGGAGATGAGCTGGAGAAAGGAGAAGGGAAACCGGTCAAGAAAGCTTCAGTGAGGTTTGATGGTTAGGAGGAGTCAAAAGTTTCACAATCTTGTTTTGACCACTCCTCTATGCCTTTCAGAAAACATAAAGTTTAAGCACTATTAAGTTTTCAGTATATACTGAAATATAGCTTTTTCAATATCTTCTTGACTTTCTGACCTTATGTAGCTTCCAAGTACAACAGAAGGAGCAATTCCCCACGTAGCTCATTACATACCTGAGCAAAGCTACATGCTGCCACAAGTCTCTGAGATCTGCTCAAGAAACAGACAGAGAGTCACAGACTTCCCTGGAAAGGCCATCTTCCTGCCAGTACCAACATTGCCCTCTTCCAGCTACCAGCAGCTGAACCCACCTCAGCATTTCTAGCAATGCTATACTGAAGCAATCCATATGCTTTGTTACCAGCCAAGTCCTCCTCTCCTTCCTTCCTCATCCTTCATTTCTTCAAAAATCACTTTTTCATTACTTTTTTACATCTTTTTGTCACGAACAACAGCTCAGGTCTTTATCCTACAGACCTGAAGGTGAATTCCTATCAGATTAGGTGTTCACCATAATGATGGACAGTTTAAAGTAACAGATCTAGGTTTCACAATTGTCTCCTTGTCCATGAAAAATCCGAGAAATTTTTACAAGAATCATAGAATGGTTCGGGTTGGAAGGGACCTTAAAGATCATCAAGTTCCAAACCCCCCTGCCAGGGGCAGGGACACTTCCCACTAGACCAGGTTGCTCAAAGCCCCATCCAGCCTGTATTGAACACTTCCAGGGATGGGGCATCCACAGCTTCTCTGCACAACCAGTTCCAGTGCCTCACCACCCTCACAGTAAAGAATTTCTTCCTAAGATCTAATCTAAATCACCCCTCTTTCAGTTTAAAACCATTATGCCTTGTGTCCTATCAGTACACTCCCTGATAAAGGGTCCCTCCCCATCTCTCCTGTAGGTCCCCTTTAGGTACTGGAAAGCTGCTATAACATCTCCTCAGAGCCTTCTCCAGGTCCAACAACCCCAACTCTTCTCAGCCTATCTGCATAGGAGAGGTGCTCCATCCCTCTGATCACCTTCGTGGCCCTCCGCTGGACCCATTCCAACAAGTCTGTGTCCTTCCTGTGCTGAGGACTCCAGAACTGAACACAGTACTCCAGGTGGGGTCTCACCAGAGTGGAGTAGAGGGGTAGAATCACCTCCCTTGACCTGCTGGCCACGCTTCTTTTGATGTAGCCCAGGACGTGGTTGGGATCTCTTCAGAATGAAGACATCTCTTTATTTTCATGTGATCACACTCTGCTTAGTCAAGTCTACTTAAGTACAGCCTTTGCCACCCTGCTCACATTATGAAAGGCATGGGGAGCCTCAAAATACTTTTATATACGTATATTTATGTGTGAGCACACACACACTCATACCGGTGTCCTAGTTGGGTTTTTGCAAAAGAAACAATTGTAATAACCATGCATTCATTCAGAAACACAAACTACTGGGTTCTGTCTAGCCGGGCTTTACGGAGATTTTTCTCACTTGTAACTTCTCGCCAGAAAAAATGTGGAGTATTAGAAGCAGTGAAATAGAGTAGCATAAACCAGTTCTCTCAATTGCAATATGTGAATACAAAAATTGCCGTGTTTTCCAATCAGCTAAATGCCAGCTGCAACAATATCATTAAATCTGTACCAGATCTAACAAATTAACGAACAAAGCAATTAAGACTGTGTTACAGATCTTATTCTTATAACATAATAAAAAAATGCTGCTTTATTTCTAATCAAAAAAACAGTCAAACCAAAAGCTCAGAGCTTGAATTCTCATTTTCTGAGTGACCAAGAGCAGTTAATCTAGTTCTAAAATGGCATCTGGTTTTGAGAAATAACTTGCAGACATTTGGTCTATGAAATGGAAGAAAGCTCAAAAAATACCAAAAAAAAAAAAAAAAAAAGAAAGCAGCATTAGGGAGGCATAGGCAGAAAGGAAAAATATGCAAAAAAGAGTACGTGAGACAGAAAAGCAAAGCAGGAACATAGCCAGACAGACACTAAAAAGGACAAAAACTATAACAGAGAATTGCATTTAGCAAATCTTTGCAACTACAAGTAATATAGTCATAGGCAGCCCCCATACCTCCAAATGATGGAGGAATGGAACATGGAAACAGGAAAAACGAACAAGATACATAAAATACTAAAGTTTACTGTATGGGTTGGGTTTTTTTTAAAACAAAAAAAAGTGCTGGGCGATGTCAAGGAACATAATCACTAAATCTGATTATTTACTTCAAGTATTCCTCAAATCCAGAGCTTTGTCACAAAAAGCGATTGCTCACCAGACAATCCTGGCATCCTAGGATTTTATTTCAAGTGTTCAAGCATGCGTATTACTTGCCAGCATTGTATTTGCAAGTTGTACGATGTTTTCTTCCCGTCCTTTCATTGCCAAGCTCGGTACTCTAACTGGAGTGAGAGCAAGGCAGCCGTGCTACCCCGACCGGCAGGTTAGTGCCATGCTCCAGGCACCCCACTGCCCAGCACAGAGAAGGAAGGGACAGAAGAAAACACTATGGTTGCCCCAGTGCAATATAACACAACATCTCAGCAGGTTAGGTCCTATACTTCTCTGCGGTGATGAAGAGTGAAAGAGAACAGACAGCTATAAGAGCTAATCCTGCTATGAAAAAGTTGACAATAACAGGTATTTCTGCAGTCTGGCTGTCTACAGCATCACTAGGCAATGAATTTTGCAAAAGCACTATATGCTTCTTCAGATTAAATAAACACACTTGTTGATAGCTCTCATGTTTCATTACAAGTAAAAATTAACTTAGGAATATTGGTGACTAGCACGTCTTCTGTGAAGCTCAACTTCATTCTATTTAAGTCTGCCACTTTAAAAACTCCATCTAAGGAAAAAAGATGGAAGAACCTGAAGTTGTGGTAGATGGTAAGCGATGGGAATGCCAATCTAATCAGGACAGTAAAACTGAGAAAATTAAATTGTACAACTGCATGAGAATCAACAGTGAAAACTAGGTTCGACATATTTACAGTAAAAGGAACAAATTCGACAACATTTTTTTCAAAAAAAAAAAAAAAACCTCAGCAGATTCAGATAACTCCACTAACCAGAAAAAGCACGTAAGGAGAGTCAGCTGAAGTGGACTGGGAAGGTCTAAGAGCCATGAGAGAAAACGGACATACCCACTGGGGTGAGGTTTGCACAGAGCAGGACGACAGCAAAATGAACCAGTGCTAACCAAGGTAGGTAGACTTCCCACAGATAGGGGGAAATAAAAAAAACCACATGGGGGCAAAAGGGCAAAATAAGGCAAAGACTAAAAGACAAAGAGGTCAGAAATAAAACTTGCATCTCTGTGTAGAAATACTTCGTTTTTATTTCTGTTCTTTCACAAGGGAAAGAACAAATATATACGCACATATATACAACTGAGCAATTAATAGCGCAGAAGGAAATAAATCTGTCAGTTCCTGGCAAGGATCACATTATTCTTACAAGATACAAACAAGCCTATCTTACAAGTGTTATAATTGGGGATTTATCAAAGCACCTTCCTGAGAAGCTGAAAATTATATCTGATCCATTGAAAGCAACAGAGAAGTCACAGCACAACTAAAGATTCCGGAACACTAAAAACTCTACCCATAGCCAAATGCTACATTTGCAGCAAGGACTTTGAGGAGTGGAGGAGGGAACTGGGGAAGTGATAAGAATAGGATGAAGTGAGCGGTCCCAATGATGTTAGTGAGACTAAGTATAGAATAAACACATGCCACTATAAATACAGACTGCACGATTCACCGCCAAGTATCTATACATGAAGGAACCACTAGCAACATTCACGGAATTCTTCTAATTTCACCTTTTATATGGTCTACCGGAAACCATTTTGATAAATTTAAGCTGAAATGCTGGAGCGAGTTGAACAAAAAAAAAAAAAAAAGCCACAGCATAATCAAGAGTAGAGGAACTGATGTATGAAGAAAGAGGGAAACAGCTAAGCATGCCACGCTTGGAAAAGATGCAAGTAATGAGGATTGCTACAGTTTATAAGTATCTAAAGGATGCAACCATGGAGGGGGGACAGTAATTAGTCAGGACAAAATGGGCTTAATTTCAAATAATGCAGAGGAAACACAGTTGCAAAATAGTAATAGTATCAGGAAACGCTCCCTGACAGAGAAGGGCAACAACAGTTATTTTAAAGCACAGAGCATCCCATATAGATGTGCGTATTAGTCATCTTGCATGGAGTAAGTCATAATCTATACCTCCATGAGAGTCTAGTCCTGATCCTACTAGACTGCTGCAGACACAGGGCTCAACCTGTCAAGAACCTTTTACCGTTCTTTTTTGTTGATGTGAACGATGATGCCTTCTACTCCGAACCAAACTGCACAGAAGGTTTGTGTGGAAATACAACTACATTGAGTACTTGCGGCTATTCATTTAAATGAAAATTTTTGAGTGATTACAGCTAATAAACATGCTATTTCTAAACCTCTGAAGTGATATT
Source organism: Limnodromus scolopaceus (assembly GCA_028565335.1). NCBI lineage: Eukaryota > Metazoa > Chordata > Aves > Charadriiformes > Scolopacidae > Limnodromus > Limnodromus scolopaceus. The sequence continues at coordinate 23,215,318 of JAOXNO010000078.1, read as the reverse complement.
ATGATTCTGATAGACCATATGTTTTCAGTGTATTTATACTGCAATGAGCTCCTTGGAGCCTTTTTACATGTCAGCTGTGACTGAGGAGGTGTACTGGGGTCACACGGCAGGTTTGGGGGGCTGTGATGAGTCTTGTGATGGACCCTGTGCCCATCGGGGTCAGTCCAGACACTGCTGTGTGCCTCCCACTCCCCTCACCTACCGCCAGGTTCACCACTGCCAAATTTAAGGAAGTGTTTCCACAATTTAAGTCTTCTTTCCCAACCCCAATACCCAAATCAGTAATCAAAAGTCAGTGTTAACTGGCAATGAATTAAATTAAGCAAAATTCCCTGTGTTGAGACTGTTTTGCCAGCAACAGGAGCAGATGCTTTTGCAGAGGTCAGTATTTAACTTATTAAGACCTCATTCACTTGCTAACAGCATTGAGGTCGATCAAGACTTCTCCTGCCTAATCACTCAAGCCATAGATGCTGTAAGAGCCCCTAACAAGTAAACAAGAAATATTACTGAATAATATAAAACAGCACCAGCTTCTTGCAACATCAGTCTTACTCTATAGAGGGATGACAGGAGAACCTCTGAAGAAGAGAGTACTAAGTATTTCTTCTTTATAGGTCACTGAGATATTAATATTTTTTACTTCTTTTCACTCTGTTCTCATAGAGTTATGTCATGCGACAGAAGTACAGTCACATTAACCCTACTGTAATCCTGCCATTCGGTTGAAAACGTGGCCTGTTAGTAATTAATCTTAGAACTGGAGGTAATAATAGTGCTCTCCACTTCACCGATAGCACTGCTCATCCTGCATTTATAGCTTGTACAAGGACCCTTGACAGGGGAGAGAGAACTAGGGAAATGTGCTAGTTACTGCGAAAATAAGATAGAAGCCACTGACTTCGTAACCTGTAATTCACCAAAAGCTTTTTCTTCATTTTTTTCTGCAGTTAAACACTTACTTTAAGAGACAAAAGGTCCATTTTTTTTCCTCCTGATGCACACATGTGAGACTCATTAATGTTAATTGGATTTATGAATGCCTGTTGAAAAGAGAAGAAGTGGTAAAGATTTCACATTTGCAGGGAAACAATCAAAGGAACAATTTCTTGTGCGTCTCGCTGATGAAGAGATGAGGAAATAATGGATGAGTCACTTTACATTATGATTCAAAATTCTTAAAATAGAAGAGATGAAAACACTGATTTCTGTACGGGTCATATTCATGTAAGGGAGTCTTTCTAAGAATCCAATTTGAACCTTCAAGTGTAGTCCTGCTTCTAATTACCTAACTCTGAGAATAAATCATGGTCGCTGAATTGTAATTATACAGATTTGTTGCTGTAATTCAATTTGGCAGGTGTAAAATACAAGTGTAATTTCCTCTACCCCCCTGTAGTCTTCAAAGAGCCACTGAACTTGAGCCATTTGATAATTTATTCCATACTGTAGCTTTCACATTTACTATGCATCAAAATTCTGACAGATTTTTTTTTTAGAAGGCAATTATATATGGCTCTGATTACTCTACTAATTGATTTGGAAATAAATCCAACATTCCTCCCTTGACTACAACACGGTCAGTATTAGCCACTACCTGGCCTGCAGCACCCAGAGCACTTCAAAGGAAGCTCAAAATTTCTGCTACCTGTGATGAGGACAGAGGAGAACATACACAGTCTTCACAGGCACAGATTTACCCTGTGGGGACTTCCCTCCGAGGTTGGTCTTCTGCTCAGTCCTGTTCAACTAATTGGAAACTGTCTGTTTGTATCAAATAGCTCCCTCTTACAGAAAAGAGAGATTCAGCCACTCATAAAGATCTTTGGCACTACATTCCCTCAGAATCATATTTGCTCTACGTAGATCATGAACTGTAAGAAATGAGCATGATGCCACACCACTATGTTAAAAAACAGGTCTGAGTATACAGAATATATATTAAAATATAATATAAAAATATTTTATGTAAGATAATATATTATTGTTATATAAACTACGTATATAAATATATAAACCCCAAACAAGATCAACCCGTAAGCACACCATACCCACTGTATGAAACAGATGCAAAATACCCAACCAATTTCCTGGAAATCTTCAAACTATGGAAGTATACACTGTCCATCCCACGGTGCAAGAGCTCTGTGAGCTGAAGAGGGTAAACTTTATAGCATGTTCCTTAATTTTCCCTCTTTGCAACAGTCTGCATCTCTAGCAATGCAGGAGTGTGGCACACAATGCCTTTAGAAAATGCTCAGCTTGAGTTTTCCTTGCCTCTGCATAATGCTGTTCTAATGACAACAAATCAATTCTTCTATCAGTAGTGCTCCTGAGTACCTTTTAAAAGCCTTTCCAAAATTAAGATTATATACTCCAGCAATTTTTAATATGAAAGAGTATAATCAATAAAATACTGCTGATAAGGCACTTGATTTGTGGAGACCGCAAGCTAAATATGAATTAGTTTTGGACAAGTTCCGAGTCCATCATCTTTCTTAATTACAAACTGGGTCACTGTCTATGAATTGCATGACTCAGCTCAGGAATCCCTAAAAAGAAATGGTAAGTAGATTCAATGGTTGCGTTTGATTTATGTGTTACTCAGAGCAGAAACAAGCACTGTACTTCAGACCTCTTGACAGACTGGGAGATCCCCAGAGAAAGTCGTTGGAGACACCACTCCTGCCAGCCATCCATCATCTGGGACCAAGTGAGCCACAAGTACCCAGTGGTCCCGAAAGGCCGTGAGCAGGGTGTGACAGTGACATGCCTTGCTCCCCAAGGAACCTCATTACAGAGGATAAAATTAAAAGCCACTCTCCTATAGATCGAACACAGAATCGTAACACTGGCTGAGGATGGAAAGGACATTTAATTCTACACCTTGCCTAAAGCACAACCAAGTAGATTAAGGCTGCTTGATTGAGTTTTGAGCATCTCCAAGGATGGAGATCCCACAGTCTCTCTGGCAACCTCTTCCACTGTTTGACCACCCTCAGACTTTTCCTTTTTCCTAGTACCTGATTAGAATTTCCCATCTCTTAACTTGAGCTTGTTGTCTCCCATCACACACCTCTGAGAGGAGCCTGGCTGAGCAAAAATTCTCCAAGTCCATCCAGTTGCTCAATGCAAGAACCTCAGCGAACAAGGCAGATACTGCTACTGCCACCACGAACATGCTGACAGCAATAGGCAAACCTTCGTTATGGTCTTTCTCGAGTTCCATCTTATCATTAATTACTGTAATTGCTTGCTACCATTTGGTAACTCTTCCTTTCCTCTGTATGAAATAGCTTGATTATTTTAGTTTCCTTGGCACACCTAGCTGCGCACTGGAAAACTCCACTTTTCTTCTTTATTTCTCAGTTATTTACAAAGCAGGTCCACTCTGGCCACACTCTGTCACCACCTGCAGTTGCCGGCATAATGCTACAGACACCAGGTTTCACCAGACTTTTTCTAATTTCATTGCCTTGACACTTCCATACCCACAAGCACTCAAAGGTGTTTCATAAATAAACTCTCAAGTATTTATGCCATCCTGTTGGAAGCTAACTCTTCTCTCTGCTCAACAGGCCATTAGTATTACAACTCCAAAAACCTTTGGAAGCGGTCCTTTAAAACTCTTTTAATCTCTTCCTAATCCTTAATTCTACCTCCTAGTTGAGGAGCATTCGCTTATTTGCTGAACAAAGAGGCGTCAGATGATTTAGTGGCTCATTTGCACATCAGAAGGACAAACAAATGTTATCTTGATTTTTCTCCCTCATGAAAGAACATTTTCCTTAAAACTATCAGAAAATCAACATTATTATTAGAAATATCAACGCAAAAAACCAACAAAACCCAAATCTATTCTATTCAGCAGTATGTTCCACTGCTAACCTCACAGCCTTCTAAAGTATCAACTAACTATATTTTAAGAATGTGTCACAAATAAGCAACATAAAAGCTATTTTGCTTTTAAAAATTGTCTATTAACAACAGTTAAAAAAAAAGCAGTTGTTTACTGCTCATGTAATAGAATGTAGTGTTGTTTATGTAATTACATTGTTTCCAAGTGTTACTTTTAAGCAAACCTAAACTTGGTATCTTTTTTTTTTTTTTTACCATAAAGAATATTTTGTAAAAATACAATGCTTTAAAAAAAAAATACTGAGGACTATAGTCTGCAACTACATAACAAGCCCAAGATCTCTGGTATAATATTATTTATAACACTTCTTTGTCATTTTTTTAAATTCAGAAATCAAACTGAGGGCTTAACCTCTACATAAACATCTTCCTGCGCTATTAGAAAAGGGGAGGAGGTTTTGCATTAATGGAATGGATAACTCATTCTTGGTGTCTCGATGAGCTGCTTTGTTTTCCTCAGTATTAACATTTAGAGGTACAAAACCAAGCTATCCAAACACATACGAAAAATACTAACACACAATAAAGAAATAAATGAATGCCTCAATGTAAAGGTTACCTTTGCTGATTAATTCAATAGCCTTTTCGTCCAGAGAACCTTATTACCATAGCCACAAATACATTTTAAAAACCCCTGCCTTTTCCAAAGGCCATAACAGCCGATGACATGCTCACTCTCTGCCCACTGGGAGCCAGAGTGCATCCCACAGCTGGTACCCGTGTGCTGCTAAGGTCGCTTCCCCATCCTCCCAGGCACTCCTCATTGCCATCCCGCCGCCACTCCTTCCCAGCACAGCCAACAATTAACCCAGAAGGTAAGAAGAAACGAACTGGACATGATATTAGAAGACTACACACCGGTTTTTTTCCTACCCCAGAAAACCAGCCTTGCTGAAAAGGGCAGAAAGCCAACCCGCAAACTGGGAACAGCCTGAGACCCAAGCGCCGAGCCGGGGACAGGCAGGTTTAGAGACGAGCAAGGCTTTAAGTGAACACCTCTGTCCACGCTGTTCTCTCCTGCGATATAGCCGACTGTTTCCAATGGAGCAAGACCAAATATACAATTAAACACTTTTAAGAAGACTTCCCTAAATAGTTATATGTTCTAATAATGACTAGTTTTGTTTTTTTTTTAAAAAAAGGGGGCGTTTTACTTTACAGATTTATGCTCAGGTTGTTTCATGGACTGCTCAGCTAGACCCCTGTATACATCATTACCCTATACATACCCAAGAGTATCCTTAAGTTGTTATTCTGCAACAGGCATGGTGGTCTCTTGATAAGAAAACTTCCAGCAGAAATTAAATACTCAGAAACTGTAACTATTTAAACAGATACCCTAAAAGAACAAACACATTTTTGCCATGTAAATCAAGCTGTTAGTGTACTTACTAAAAAAAAAAAAATCCACAAACTTTACGGACACCTACACACAGAAAAGACTTGCTTTTTTTTTTTTTTTTTTAATTACATTCTCACAGGCATCAGATACATTGATTTGTATCTGCCGTGGAAGTATGTTACCAGTAAGCTGGAAAGGAAGCAGTTTTCCTAGTTCAGAAACTTATTTCTATAAAGGTGAAGGGGCAAATTCTAGCAGACATTTTGTGCTGCAAAGTTTTAAAGAAAACAACCCGACCAAGGCTTGGCCAATGTAAGTAATAAGGTTACACGCTAGCTGTGAGAAATCTAGCACCATGAATATTTGAGTTGAGCTGGGTCCCAGAGGAGGTAGCCTGATCACTTGCTATTTGGGGAAAGGAGGCTCTCTAAAAATAGCATTTTCACAAAAAAAGGAAGTCATTTTAAAGAAATGCAAATCAGGACAGTCAGACAAAAAGCCTGACAAGTCCTAAATCATTTGTACAAACCAAGAATATCAATGAGATACTAAAAAAAATATCTCTCTCCATTCCTCAAACCAAATCTCGACATTTTCCAAGATGTTTCAAGTATTTTAAGTCAAAACCTTGTTCTTTATCGTATGCAACGAGGACAGCAATGCCAGGCGGGAGATGTGGAGATTACTTTCCAGGCCTTATTTGAGGATTTGCTCTTAGAGCTGTGGGGGGAGAATTGGCTTTTTCTCTCTTACAATGCTATCTGTATGACTACCACCATTTCAAATTCCATATTGAAAATATTTGGAAACTTACTATCTAAACTAATTAAAAAAAAAAAAAAAAAGGTTCCACAGAAATTCATATTCACACACAACTCAGATGGTTCAGAACATCCTCTGCCAAGGGAAAAACGAAACCCCAATCTGTACCCCTGCCACGGCTAGTCCTCAGAGGAAGGGAATCGTAAACATATTTTAACAAAATTAATTAATTACGCTATGACTGTAAAATTCCAGTTTCCCGATGCCTTCAGGCAATTTTTTATCTTTACTGAAAAAACAAGGTTAAACATGACAAATATTGTGCCTCCTTGTGAGTAAATATTGTTTTGTTTACTTTGGTGGTTTTTTTTAAACAACATTAAGTCACAGCTCATCATATAACAGTCTCTAAAGAACGCTGGAGGAAAAGCATTTGTTCTCACTCCGAAAACGCGTGGAAAAATAAAAAGGTCTGACTAGTATTTGTTTATAAGGGATTGGCTAGATACAGCTAAATTAGGAAAGCACACTCCCTCTCCCATATTTACATTTGAATCACAAGCAAGCAAACAAAAAAAACAAATAACTTTCCACCACCACAAGGCAGCGTTAAAGAATCTATGCTATATATAAGGCCACCATCATTATTATCTGTATTAAAAGAGTAGAAAATTCTCTGGATTGATTTTGTGGGATTACCTTAGTCCACCCCTACCCCTCAAGATGCAACTCTTCAATAGCTTTGATTTTTGCAGAGATTAATTGCTCCTGTTGGCATGCCTAAGTGCCATTCTAAAAAGGAAATACTGTAATTGTCACCAGTTAGGGGCATCCAAGATCTTGCAGCTACTTAGTCAAGTCCTTCTTGAAAACCCAACGCTAAACTAAAAGGCTCCGTGTCCTCTAGATGTGCTCCCCACAGTTAACTAGTTTTTTTCAAAGGTGAATCCCTGCTGATAGGAAGGTCAGAAAACCTATAGGTTCCCACAGCCCACAGGAAAGGGAAGACTTTTAGAAACGTAACCTGCACTTTGAGAAGCTTCAATAAATTTAATGAATCAAAAAAGATATGTGGTTTTGAAAATACAGAAGCCAACTTGTTGTTTTCCAGTTAGCACATACAAGCAACGTGTTAAAATTAATGTTATATATCTCTGAGCTAAGAGATTGCTAAGGATATTTGCATCAGAAAATATTCAAGGCAATGGCTCTCCTCAGACATACTCTTGAAGGCCTTGATCTGAAAAAACTAAACAAGTGTTCTAATTTAACCACGGTAATAGTCCAATTACATTCAACAGAATACCAATGTGTTTGAAACTTACCATGCACTTAATAAGCTTTTACAGCACAAAAGTCTGCCTCAGTAGTAGCTGTGAATCAGAAGGTGCTCCAGTTTAAATCTGCTGCACGTTGGACTCCTCTCCTACTCTTTTTTGGACCAGACAACACACTCATACGGAGCCTGATGGACATCAAAGTGCTGCATCTCACCACATGAAACTTGCAACCTCTCAGAGTTGCTTTGGAAACGCACTTAAATTCCTATAGCCTCCTCTTCGCTAAACTCACGGAGAGCACCCTGTTGATGAGGGTACTATTAGCGATAGCCTCATGGGAAAAAAAAAAAAAGGAGTCTCATTGATATAAATGATCTCTAGAAGTAGATACAGATACGGTTTTATTGTTACTTCCATTTTACCAAATTACTTTGTTGCCTTCTAAGTAGTTGGTTTTCAATTATGATTTAAGTGATGCTGATTAACTATTCAAATTAAATTAGGTAGAATTTGTTTTGTCATTTTAATATTTTAACGACTTAGGGCTGTTCAGCTTCTCTCATAGAAAAGATGTGAATATTTTTAAATTCCAAACTCGGGTCATGAGCACACTGAAATACCAAAGACATTAGCAGATCCACGGGGGACAAGCCACTGATGAAAGTAACAGGTGATTTTTTTCTCCCTTAACCAATATAATTCTAGCCTAACAACTCTACCCTGCAAACTCTGCAACACTAAAGATGAAAAACAATATATAGCAGTAGTTTTATTAAATTCTGCATGTATAAGATACAATTCAAAAATTACCTTCACCTCCTGGCAATATACAATATGAGGAACAGAACTGCAGGACCTCTTTTTACTGGTATTTAACATAAACCTATGGTAAGTACTGTCTATTTTACATCCATATTAGCTTGAAATCAACAGACATTTCCACCTGATGATGCAGAAGTCCAACAGCTTCAGTATTCTTCATCAGGAAAGCTGTGTTACAGGTAATTTACTGCTTTCTTACTGTAGTAGGGTACAGACATTTATAATAGAAATTCTCATAAAGTAGATTTTTATGTCCACCACAACATATTTACTTTAGTTGATCTGGAAATACAAAAATATTCTACAAAATGTAAAAGAACTGAAGACAACAGCCTGAACAAACAGATGGCATTTTCAGAATACACTAGTGTATCAATATCTGAACTCCATGGAGGTTTTATAAAAGCAGAACTAAGCCCTAGGACTTTTAAAATAAGTTAGAAGTATTTGCATTTATTTTTAGAGAAAATATACACACACAGAGGTATATAAATAAAAACTCTAAGCAGTTTTGTTCAATAAACCTAAGAGGCAAGATAGCTGATGGTATAAACAACTGGATTAATAAAAGATAATCTAAACGGATACCTGACAGCTTTTTACACAGATCTGTACCTACATTTTATTTCTAAGGTCAAACATGTGCCCTGCATCCATGTCCAAGCTGACTGGGAGGCATAACTGTGTGGTTGCCACCTGAAGTTCATATGATCTTCTTCCCCACAAGGCTTACCACATTGAGTTCAGAGTTTGATTCCCGTTTGAGGTGATTTCTGCCTACCTCCCCTGGAGCTGGGGACAGCTATTTCGATTCTACCCCTGAAGTCCCCTGTGTACATATTTATAACCAAAGTTTAAAGCTGTATATGTAAGTGCATATATAAAGGTTATTGTTACACACAATAATAGATTTCTGTGTTCAGAACATTTGAAACTACTGTCCTTTAACCAGCTGCTTACCAGGAAACTTTTAGTATTACCCACTTTTTATCAGTATGAACAAGACACTTAAAATTAGAATTAAGGTAGCAATTTATACCATTTAAAGGTTCTAAACTTTTCACTGACCTTCTTGGGCAAGTTACAGGACCTTACTCATGTATTTGTCCAATTAAAAGAAGTGAACGAGCCCTGCACAGTGAGTTCTCCATCACTGTAAGTCTTGATGAAACAGATACAGAGCCATTTACATGACTGGAATACCTAAGGGTGAAATAGCAGATATTCCATCACCATCCATGCACCAGGGACTCAGAAGACCAAGCAAAGAGCCAGTTCTCTCGCTGACCAACCAGAAACCTTACACATAACTAGGATAATGCCTTAAAATGGTTCAGTTTATATTCTGAAAGACATTTTAAGGATTTAGCAAATCACCTGCGGTCGTTACCCTAAACAATTGATTTCTCCCTCCAGAGAGCTATTCTTTCATACAACTTTTTGAGATGATAAGCTGCAAGACAGCAGCCACAGCAAGGAAGATGAATTGCAAAGAAAGACCAGTATAATTTGTCATCAATAACATAAGGCATAAAAAAAGTCACAGTAATTACATGAAAACTTCAGGAGATCCATGGACAAAGGGAAGAGTTTGTAGCAAACTAAATTCTATAAATTGCTACTGCTAAAAAACACAGCCTTGGGAAAAACTTTGAAGTCACCAAATATGAACCCTGACAAGAAATGCCCAAGCAAACAGGCCTATATTCATGGATTAAAACAACAAGGTATAAGGCATAAGCAATATTACATAAAAATGCAGAACGAGCATCAGAAATTCACAACATTGTTGTGCATCACTGACCGACATCGTAAGTTTTGAGTTTCTTCTTCTAAAACCATCTGCCCCACAAAGACCAGACAGCAGTCAGTTCACTTGGGCAGTATTCCACCAAAAAAACAGCCACACCCCCCTTCCACAGAGCTGCCACAGAGCACTCTACCAGTAGATTAGCTATCATTATGAGATTGTACGAATTTGAAGAATATTTCAGACAGTAGAAACTGCAGTGGGAGAGGATAAAGCCTTCTCCAACAACCCAGATACCACCGACTTCTTTTAACCAAACTGCTGCATTTTCTAAATTAAGCGTTTAGATGCTATTCTTCCAGATGTGCTGAGCCCCTTTCCTGTCAATTCATAATTCAAATTTGTTTTCCTGACAAGGAGCAGCAGATTACAATAGGTTAAGGGGGCCCTACCCACACTGAGCAGTTACCTGGTGGGCCTGGGGGAGCATGAGTATGCAAAGCCGTACCATCAGACAGCCAGAACTGTAGGTAGATATGAGTTCCTTCATTTCCCCCACCATCTCACTGAAGGTTCATTCACAAGCATTTTTTTCATATTCTATTTAATTTTTAAAAGTGTTTTTTGTACAGTAGCCTCTTTTCTCAGTTTGCCTAAATCCACCCTTTGCTTTGTTCCCTCTTGTGCCTTTCTCTTCTCTCCAAGCTCGGGTTCTCCCCGTACACCTTCCCTCGAGGAACAGAACTGTGGCCTTCCCTTCCTTCTACTTCGTATCTTCAACCCTCACCCACTTCTCTCCACCTCCCAAATAACCCCATCTCAAAGCCCTGCACTTGGTAGGCGTTACAGGCAGAAAGGACTTTGGGAAAGGCCGTGCCTGGGAACCAGGCAACAGAAATACTGCCATTCCATCTTTTTACTAAAAAGTAACTCTCTGATCCTCTCCGCCGAGAAAGACTTTATTGGAAGAACAAAGCCTTGTGCTTCACATTCCCTACTAGGTGCACAGGGGCTTGTAGCTCTTTCTTCCTGTTACCTTCTGGGAGCTTTGAACCAAAACCTTGTAAAGCTTGGAATGACTTTAATTGTGTGAAAGAAGATACGGGCAGAGGGTGAATATGTAAGGATCACCTGCAAGGACAGTCAGGGAAAAAAGTGTTTCCCATTGAGCTCTCTTGGAGAGTAGGGCAAAAAAAAAATGAGTTACAGGTGAATACCATGTCGTTCCAGAGTGGGACAGCGCTCTAAGGATCTTCTTCCCCCGCAACCTCACGAGCTCCAGGTTTGAAGATAGACTATGTGAAATCATCTTGAAACCACAACTTCATCAATTGACTAGGACCAGCACTTTCCTACTTGCTGTGAAATTCTACTGTGGCACGTATAATCATCTGTCTTTCTAGGTAGAGCGTGGTGGCAGAACTCTTTAAGAGAAGAAAAGCTTAACAAAAATCATAGATTTTGCACAGAAGCAATTCTGCGCTGTACAAGCAGAGGCTGATTTCATGTTCTCCTCAGTTTACGACGACACAGGGATTTTAGAAAGTTTAGAGCATAGATGAAGACAGACTGAATGCTTTGCAGCCAAATGGGAAGATACATGTGAGTTAAAGCAAAATATTTCTGGTTTTTAAATTTACAATTGCTGTTTCTCCTAGTCTTATTCTAGGATGGAAGGCACCAAGAGCATACAAAAAGGCTGCGTTCTTATCCCAACTTCTAAAGACATATTCTACTTTGTATTAATAAAGATTTTAATCTTTTTGAGTTTGAAAGCCTATTTATAGTGTAAGCAGCTGATCCTCTGAAAGTACGTAACGTTTGATTTTGCCACAGAAGCTGGCTGAAACATACATCAGCGCCTCAGAACTTAGTCTGAACGATCCTCGGATCACCCTACAGTACCTTTATCCCTTTTAAGCTAAAAAACACTCAAACAAAAGTCTCAGTGGCTGCATACATACCATTTATTTCATAGCAAAGGACTTCATTTTGCTCTCCACAGAGCCAACACCAAGCACTCTCCCTCCTTACCCCAGCGAAAACTTTGACAGTTACACTGCTCGTTGCCCACAACAAAAGCTTTTAAAGGCAAGGTTTCTGATGGCAAACCCATAACCAACACTATCTTTTCTCCCCTCACATCTATTCCATCTCACTGAAAAGCAGGGCTGAATTAAATTTCTTTCCAGAGTAAGAGTGTTTCAAAGCCTACGCAGTATGTTTGTTTGAATTTTAAGTTAATGCCAGTCTTCCTCCACATATTTTGGCCACTAATGTTTTTACCAGTAAATAAATCAATCAAGAATGTTGAGAATACAGGGCTATTTTTTCTGCCAAGGGGAAAAAAAAAATAATAAAAAAGCAAGAATAAAATGCTGTTGAAGCGGAATACAATTACGAATTGCAAGATAATACACAGTCCAAAAGTTACATCAGAGTATTCTCAGTCCTGCCAAATGCATCTTTACTGAAATTGTTTAGTAGAAAGAAGGCGATGTATCGTGCAATTATTTAAAGTGTACCAAATATTTCTACAGTAGGTCTTGGTTTTGCAACTGTAACAGTGAAATATTACACGCATATTGCCATCTCATGGATACTACAAACACATGTTTAAAATTCGAAGAATGTAGTACCTAACAGGAAAAAAAAAATAAAAAACCCAAACAGAATCCACAGCAAATAAAACTGTGGTAAGATTTACAACCCTAAGGCAGGAACTTTACATTTGAAACAGTCCAAAAATCTGCCTCAGATTCTCTCGTAGTAGTTACTATTTTTATGACTTGGCTCAGATTTGCTTTAATCTCTTTATTTAGGGAGAAATTGCAAGCTTGCCAACTCCAGCAAATGTTAAGTACTTTAGTAAATTCCCCATCAATATAGGTCGTGCAATCGAGGGAACGAGAACGTGGTGACTAAGTTCTGCTCCATCTCCTCCAAAGGGGATTTCAGAGTAAACCAGTGATGGGAGAGAGCAATAAACAATGTGGCTAAGCCCCTCTTTCAGCTCTGTCCTACTCTCCAGACATCTGTTTGCACTTTGTTTTGCCGTGATTGAGATGCTACGTGATGTAGCTCACCCAGCCTGATGTTATCCTCCATCCCTTTTATCTGAACAGGCAGGAGAGCACATGTATTGCCAATACTATCGCGCCATAACTCTTCCATTAAAGTTCATTAATAGCAGCGAAGGGAGTCCAATCAAGTCAGCAAAAACCACTGGAAACCCAATAGATGTAAAGATATATGGCATAAGCGTAAGAAACAGTTGTAATAGCCTATGCAGACTTTCCGGAGTATCCAGCCAAATCACTTAAACCCATCAATTCCTTTCAAACCCAGAGTTTTGCTTTTAGAAAACTTGGCAGCCAACAAATAAAAACGCGTATCGTTTCTCAAACAAACGTATCTCTCTACCAAAACAGCCCGGACCTCAAGTACACAAGTTTCGGGTCCTTTCTCCACTTTATCAAGCAGGACCTCCAGCCATCCCCGGCACTTGGGGTGACGGGAGTCACCCGGCGACCAAGCCGGAGCCCTCCTCGCCGAGGGATGCCCCCCAAACCGCCTCGGCTGCCGCCTCCCCCCGGGCTGAAGGCGGTGGAGCCCCCGCCCCGCAGCTCCCCCGCCGAGAAGGGTCTCGGGGCTTCTCCCCCTTCACAGCCTCTCCGCAACCAGCCGCCGCATCAGCAGCGCAGAACGGACATGCCGGCACCGACCCCACCGCTGCACCGGCTGCCCCTGGGAATAACGGGGAGCCGGGGAGGGCAGGGAGCGGAGCCCGGCGGGCGGGAGCGGAGGGCACCGTACCCCCGGCGGCGGTAAAGGCGCTGTCGACCGCGTAACAAAACCGGCTGCCCGCATCGCTGGCAGCGCAGCGGCTCCCAGTCCGCCGGGGATGCTGCCGCGAAAAGGAGGGAAGGAAGGACGGGAGGAAGGGAAGGAGAGGGGGGAAGGCAAGAGAAGAAGCCATTACCAGAGTTTTGTTCCCGTTCTTGCTGAGGGGGCCTCGGAAAACTCCCTTGATGTTGCGAAAGTGCCCGTTGCTGAGGTGCGCGGAGCTAATGACAATGTAGTAGCACTCCATGGGGCCGGGGCCGCCCCCCGGCCAGCGGCGGGGGCGCTCAGGCCGGCCTGGGCTCGGCGGGGAGGGCCGGGGCCGGCGGGTCCCCACGGCATGTGCGGTGCCG
>JAOXNO010000078.1:23186252-23200202 GCA_028565335.1 Limnodromus scolopaceus | reverse complement strand
GGCCTGGCAGGGCCTGGGCGGCTGCAGGGGAAAAAAAAGGGAATAAGAGTGGTTTGTCGCAGGCTCCGGCGCTGCCTCCGCGATCCTCTGCCTTTAACGTACGTATAATGCACCCCGGCTCTGCTTTATAAAGCCCCCAGCAAAGTATGGATTAAAAGCCATTAGGTACATCAGCATGAGGTAACTGTAATAGACACCGTGCTCCTTCCCCACCCTAAGCGTTCCCTTCTTTTTGTAGCACACAAATCACAACTCGCTGCCAGAACCAGAATTTGTCCCAGCATAAACCACTTTTAATAAAGATGCTCAAGTCCGTTGTTTTGGTTTGGTTTTTTGTGGGGTTTTTTTTCCCCACCCTAAGAGAGCTATGATATGCAAGCTTTATCATGTAAGACTTGAAACAACTCTTTAGCTGGCTCATCTTCCACCCTGCATCAGCTTTATTCTGGATTGCAAAAATCAAGATTTATGGGGCGAGATTCCAGTGCCAAAAGAGGGAACACCTTAGAAAATAAGCCCAGAACCATGATGTAACATCTGAAAATGTCCCTTACTCAGCATTTACTGCTGGCAACATAATACCAACACCATCCTATCATCTTGTCCTCCAAAACAAAGGAACTGCTTCCAGGAAACTGAGGCTGGGGGGGGGGGAAACACTTTCCTGGCAGAAATTCCTGTCTTTGCGGTTTGTATCCTTCCTGAAGGAACCCCCAATTTATAAGAGGTGTCTTCCTCTGATAAGCATTCTCTATCATTACTTCCCTTCACACACAGTGAACAGTAAATTTTGACAGCTGTCACTCATCCTTCAGCATTTTCAGTATTTAGGAAGGAATCCTGGAAGTGGCAAAAGTGGAAGGTTTTGACAGCTGAGACACAGGTGAGAGACCAGAATTTGCTGCTTCTTGTTACAGACAAAAAAAGGGTGAAAACGTACACGTACATAATAACGCTATTTTTCTGCTTATAAGTATGTATGCCTACATCCAGAAATAACAGACAAGTTTATTACAGTGTAAAAATGAAGTCAATATCATAAATATTTGATAGCTTTAACAACACTGCACGTTTAAGGCCCAGTTTGATTTTCAGACAGTATCATGAGTACGACTGGCTTTCAAAAATGTCATTAGTCTAGGTACGATAGAGTAATAAAAAGACAGAGAAAGAATTAAAAAATGAAAAAGAAATAAATTTATGCAACTCCTTTCTGGGAATAAATATATTCCAACTTGGGTGAGAAGAACATCTTTTTTCCACCTTCTAAGTGTCAGGACCCCTGTGCCTGGGAATGCAGTTCCTCACAGACCATCTACACCTCACATCCACCATTTCAAAGAATGAGAACATTTTTCTCCAAAATCCTTGCATTGACCATTTCAGTCCAAGTCTCCGACACATTTAATTACACCGACTACAGTCACACATGGGCCCTTTCAGTGTTGTACAGCCACTCTCCGGCCTTTCAGAGGCACGCAGGCACTGCTTGCGCACCCTCGGTACAGTCTGAGGACATGGAAAACGTCTTATTGTAGCAAGAGAAAAATCCTCTAACTCCAGTAGCTCAAATTTTAAAGGATCAACGTGCCTGTAACAGATGAGACTATCTTAAACAACTTTAAAAGCTGCTACAGCTTCTGCTAATGAAGATTGTTGCCCTCCTCTATTAAAGAAGAAAAAAACCAACAGCCCACAACTAAAGATCACTCAGTTCCTACACATTACTCTATAAAGAAATGACAAGTTGTACTAAATAGCACCTAATAAGCAAAATACACATTTTCTAGTCCTACTTAATCTGGTTGGCCTCTTTTTTTGGGCTGCTCCTCTGATACGTTGCTATCTCCAGTTTTTCTCATGTGTCTTCCTTTAACCCTCCACTATAGTTTTCATGCCTCATTCTGTTTCTCTGTTGTGATCACACAGGCTCAAGATGCTTCTTCCTTCCCATTTTTTTAACATCTTAATAAATTGTAAATTTCATCAGTCTCTAACCCCCTGACTCCTACATACCATCAGTCTTACCTATTTCTGCCTATTCTATTTCCCTGGGTAAGTATCCGGCTGTTGAGCTGTGTATACTACTATTTATTCAAATCTCTGCCATATAATAATAACCAGTGCTGCTTGACTTACTCATTCTCTTATTCTCCCTGATACTTCCTAGTTAGAAAAATCTTCAAGGAGTTATTCCTGTATAAAACCGTAAATACTGACTCAAGAAACGGGCTATGAATTTGAGAGACTTTCTGGAAAACTTGTGATCTATAAGCCAGTGAACAAATTACACTAGTGCACGTACATTGTACTGGTTTTCTGCCCGTGACAATACTCGATATTCTGCATTTTAACATTTACTACTATTCATCGTTCAAGAAGTGCTCCTGGCAGGATCCAGAAAAATAAACAATCCCCTTTTGTTTAATGGCCTTTACAGCATGGCGCAGAATATGTGTTACCAAGTGAATATATCCTGAGAAATCATTCACTCTCTGCTGAAACATAGCCATCAAGGATAGAAAGAAATATCTGTGCTGTAAGTCACAAGAAACTCAATTCAGCTCCCATAGCAATTCTTATTGAATTCAATAAAATTCAGTTTATCCTAAGAATATCTCCCTGTAAGTAATCTGCTGTCTGAGACACACCTTTTTACCCTTTTTACCGTCTCCTGCACTTTCATTCTCCTTTTATTGCTTTTTTTTTTTCCTCCCTTAGCCTTGGATGTTTTTCCCCATTTCGGGTGTCTGTCATCCTTGCATTAAACGGAAGGAAAAATGGAAGTATCCTGTGTACTTTTTAAAAGCCATTATGGTGTATTACACATTGTACACTATATTACAACTGCATTCATTCATCAGCTCTGGGGGTGGTGAAGCTAGAAGAAAGGAAACTGGGACACTCTGGTAGCCTAGTTCCTCAGCACATCCTTCACCGTATGTGAAGAGTATCAGAGCGGGTTCTCTGTTTCAACACGTGAGCTCAGTAGAGCGCTGGCATCACAAAAGCTAAGGAAAGGCAATAGTGACTTCAAGCCCCGTAGCTTGCAGTCAAATCATGGGCTGTAGCCTGCAGCCTTCAAAAGTCACAGGAAGAGGACTGCTTAAAGGAATATTTCTGCTTGATCCCAAAAGCAGCAACAAAGATTTATCAAAACACACTGTATTGTCTTTTTCTTTTCTTTGCTCCTTTGGCCCTCCAAAAGCACATGATTTTATACCACAACTCTCACAGAACAGCTCGAGGAAGAAGCAGCCTGGCAGGAACTACCTCCTCTCTCTTTTCACATGTCCACATAGTATCTATATCCAACCCCAAACAAATAATTCATATGGGTAAGAGATGCAAATATTTTTCCGCCCCTTCTTTTCCAAATTACCAATACTACCACTGCCTGCTTTAGCACTGGGAAAAAAAAAAACCAAAACCTTTCTGTTGTTATGGAATCAAATACACTGTTCTCTGTATCTCCCCTTCTTAATGTTTATGCTGCAGTTTTCCCAACAGCTCATGCACGCTCCTTTTTTTCTTCCCTACCCCCCCCCAACAAAAAATAATAAGAAAAAAAAAATAAAATTTGCAAATGAGACTCGGACTATAAGGTGACATCAACTAGTAACTGAGGTACCACAAAAGCATTAAATAGCAAGAGACTTTCACAAGGGCCAGAAAACACCTGCTGGTCTAAGGCAAGGTAAAAAGAACCCTCTGCAAAAGCAACTTCCTGCTTCAAACACTGAAAATGCAATTCACTCTGTTATGTTAAACACCGTCTCACAAGCAAATCCTCCATCCCACGTGCTTGAAGAGTGGCTCTATGTGAAGAACAAATGGAGTCAGCAACTGGTAAATGAATCCTGAGAACGATGGAATTAGAATTTCCTGACATCCACTCAAACCAAACGCTCAAGTCAAAACCATACAGAACAAATGAAATCAAGTTATGAAAAATCATATCACAAAAATTGAGTCATATAATCTCATCAAAGGCAATACCTCCATTTTTCAGAACTGACTGCTATATAAAATCCTCTTCAGCTTCACTTCTATAACAATCCAGCCCAACAGTGCAAGGAACAATCTTCCAGTGACAGCACGGAAAAACTCAGTAAAAAAATATACCCCTCCATAAATCAAGAAGCAAATGCAGAAGGACCACAGAATGGGTACACTTCTGCAGAGCCACCAGCCAAAACTCCCTCAAAATCCAGCAGACAGGTTTCATAGCTAGCACAATATCAAAGCCAACGACACATTAACTCCATAAGCAATATACAACAAGGTTTCAAGCAGCCCTTCAACGCCTTACACTTTTCTGCAAAGGGAGTTGGCTACATAATGAGCACCAACTTGGAAACTGTTTACTCAATTATTACCAGCTAAAGCTTGCTCTGTTAAAGAATACAACACTTCAAAGATACTTCAGTAACTCAAGGCTCTTAATCAAAGAAAAAGAGGCATCAAGAGAAAACCTGGTAAACAAAAGCAAATTATTGAATAAGTAGGAAAACAGTACATTTTGAGATCTAGAATAGCAGATGGATTGTGGCCATTTGTCAGAAACAGACTATTTTCCTTACCAATGTCAATACAACTTTTTCCAGAGTTAAAAGATCTGGAGTCTAAAGCATCGATCAAAAGTCTTCCACGGTCAATAGGAAACCACTTTCAGTGAGCTTGGGCTCATTTACTGAAGCAGTAGGTATTTCCATGGGAAGAAGTCCTGAAGTTCACCTCAGGACTTGGCATTAGCTCCAAGATTTTCCACTGGGTGGTGATAATGAGATCAAGAAGTTTAGGAGAACTGGTAAGAGAAGAACTCGGAACACAACTGGTATTCATTCATTCATGTATGCATTCGTTCTGTCTCTCTGTATATACACATACATATTTTTGTGTGTCTGAACATGTATACCTACCTATGTATACATAGGCAACACTTGGAAATTTATATATTTGTTAGTCTTTATGTCACAGAAAGGATGAATAAGATAGTTTTTTAAATCTTTCAAGGGTTGAAAGAAAACATTTAAAACCTTTTTTTTTGGGGGGGGAGGGAAGGGCTAGCCTCTAAAATGAATCTTAAACACTGTTTGTTTCTTTAGCATTTAGTTCAACAACATAATTTTCTCATTGTAAAAGCTGAAGAGAGCTGGGGTCATGCTGGTGACAGGTCAGAAATTAGCACTATAATATTCCTGAATAAGCCAATATAAATTAGAAACCCACTGGGGAAAAACACTCTAGTGGTTAATATTTTAATACATGTCATTCAGTTCAATAGATGACACACTATTATGGCTTCCTTTTTCACGTGATCTGTAATAGTCACAGAAAAGAATAGAAATGAAATTAAAAATGATGCATTTACTTCCCTAATATTACACATTTCAGTGAGATCCAGTATTTAGAATGGGATCGTTTGGCATCATCTGAAAAGCAAACCCCTTTGCAATATTTATAGTTACAGCCTCCCAGTTTAAGACAACATAAATCACATCAGGCATTAATTGCTTCACTTTCACAGAGTGCTTGTTCTAACAATACCAAAACACAGCAGAATATTAAGTACATGGAGGGGAAGGATATTTCTAATATTGTATAATATGACGTATTGCTACGTACAATTTAGATTGTAACCCTTTTTACACCACAGCTTATATAAGGAGCAGTTAATAGTTACATATGGATATAATCAAAGAGTTTGTTTTAAACCATCAGCATCAGTAAGAACAGTGATGATAATTAGGGCAGTCCTAGCTTTATCCCATGGATCCTGGGCAACAGAGCCCACGACAGGCATCGTCAATAGCCCTGCAAGGCCTGCTTGGGAAAACAAAGCAAGATCCAGAGGCTCTCAGAGCCTTATATCTAACATGGGTTTACTGTTGTGCACCAAACTTTCATCTCCTGATTTTATCGGAACAGACTTTTACGGTTAATTTACCTTTTTTACTGTACAGCTTAAAATGGCCGTAGAACTCCGTGCAGGAATATGTATGAGCTGCATGATACATCATCATAATAGGTTTAAAACCCCAGGATTTTTATGACGTATGATTTAAATACAGGTAGATACACGCAGTATGGTAATAGTCTTGAAGTACTCATTACGGTCCTCCTGAGTGGTGCTTAACATGATCAACTTACTGTGTGAAAGGCCCTGTTTACTCATTAGAACAATTATTTTTTTTTCCTTAATAACTAATGATTTACCGATCTGCCTGCTGTAGCGAAAGAATATAATTACAAATAGGCACGTTAAAAATACCATCAAAAGAATTTAATCCAACTTTCAAAATATTAATAACTTATGGGCTTAATTAAAGATAGCCATATCAAAATAGCCTCAAGCATATTATAGATTGCTAGCCTGAAAAAAATTCATTATGAGAAGCAAAGTCAGTATTGCTCTAAAAATAGAGAGGATTTCCAAAGCACAGCATATCGTTTTTGGCATTCTGACAATTAAAAAATGTCTACATAATTCATTTAATTAAGTAAAAACTTACTCATTAGCTCAAGCTATATAAATCATGCTAAATTTTATCTAAATGTACATTTTCTTGGATATCCATAAAACCTGTGTAATCAGAAGACAAGGCAGAATGCTATTAATAGCAACATCAAGACAACTGCCATGGGTAAGCTGAAAATCTGTGCCCAAGCAGCAACACGAGGAGTTGTTTTTTCAGCCAGTTTTTGGGTTGCCTTGTAGTTACATTGCTTTTGTACTGCTGAACCCTGAATTAACAGTCCTTCCTCTCTCCAAGATGGAAGGATGAAGTATTGTTACTTTTAATGACTACACAGTAATTAAAATAACATGCATTCTGACCTTATTTATTTATTATTTGAGTGGAAAAAGGTTTAGGTAGTTTCAAGATTTTTCTGCTCAAGAGCTATGTTCACATGGCCCTCTAGAGCAACAGTTCCTGGTGATAAGGACACGGATAGGGCCACCAAAAATAAACCACCTCCAGTTTTAAAAGATCATCTTCCATTTCCTTCTTTGCATAACTGTGACACAGTGTGTGCATACATATATATATAAAAATAGTTAGGGTCTTAATTTTCCACTTTCATTATTGCTACATACACTCCAATGTCCATACCTCTGTATTATGCTTTCTCCAAACAAAACTGAATTTAACACAGGATATCTACTACTATAAACACTCAAAAGAACGCACACTTGCTTTTACAAAATTTCAACACTGACATCTCCTAAATATATTAAATTATCCTTGAACTGACCTTAACATTAGCATTTCCATTAGAACCAATGACCCTAATGCATGTGAAATGGAAGTAACAAGAGGAAAAGAAAGTATAAAATGTATTAAAAGTCCAAACAAAAATAAAACTAAATTATTCCCTGGGAGCCAGTGTGTTGTATACTTTTTACAGGAAAATGCAGTTCCTGTAAAAACAGAAACATTAAAACAAAACGTGTTAACAAACATACAGAAGGAAAAGAAAAGGAAAAAAAAACCCACAAAAAAACTGGAAGAAATAAGACATGTTTAAACCTGCTGATCCGGAGTCAGTCTGAAAACAAACAAAAAACAAACAAAGTAACAACAAAGAAACTCCAACCCTGCTTCTTTTGAAGCAGACCTTGATATCTGTACCTTGTGTTTATTAAAACTGAGCCTGGTAGACTCAGCCGCTGCCAGGATGGTCCCTCATCCCCCCTACACTATCTGAACTTGCCACTTCTAAATGTCCTCACTGCTACGCTTTTTTCAGCTTGAAGTCCCCATCAATTATGCGACCAAACACCGAAATCAAATAATCTTCAAGCTTTTCTCTTCCTCTTAACAAATACTCATGCATTACTGCAAGACACTGAAGTCCCTGTATCCCTGTAGCTTCTGCTGGTAAAGCTTTATTGTCATTACTTAATTCTCAAACATAAATTGATTCCTTGAGCTTCCCAGTCATTTTCGTACATCTTTAAATTCCCTCGGCTCGCTTTCCAGAGCAGAAAATTCTCTTATAAAAATATATTTATATCCAAATGACCAAAAGTGTAATCTACTTGCAGGCAGATTATATTTAAAGGTCATCGTTTAGAGACAGCAATTTAAGTTCTTTGGCTGGATATTCACCTCCATTATGTCCCCCACGTTACTTTCAGAAAGCAAAACACGGATTAGTTTTGTAATAACACCATAAGGGTTGAAAAGCAGAAGCTGTAATGAAGTTGTCTCATTGAGAGACTTCAAGAATAAAAATAACACTCAGGGAATGCCACTGCTGAGATTGAACACGAAAATGCGGGGCGCAGGTCTACCTTACTAACTCTTCAAGTAGACACATCTAACATGGGCATTCCCGTCAAGTCTGCAACCAAGTAAAAGCTATGAGGTGCCTACCTTTGGGGATGGGATAAAACGCACCATCGATAACACGTCCTTTCTCTCCACCAGTTACAGAAAGCCTACACGATACCATCATCACCCAAGCACTAAGCATCTAGTCTAAGGCTCGGTGGGGTAAGTTGTATCTTCAGCCTACAGTAGGAGGAACTTTACTGTTCTTTGATGGTCTCCTTCATCTTTCTTGCTTTATTCTTACAGAGGCTCTCTGGTAAGTGCTGACATTGGTACTCCAGCCTGCCCTTGTGCCCTGCCTTCAGGGCTGCCCAGCCTGTACTCTCAAATCGGCATCGCAGACTCCCCACACCCACGATTTGTTTTCCTCATTGCTTAATTTCCAGTACAGTCAATTCTTTGACTGTAACTGATGCTTCATTTTGCAAAATATGTTTTCTTGTCATTTCTCATCTGCAGTTTACTCACCCTTCATATGAGGAACTAATGAGAAAGCTGAGAGAAAACCAAATACTATTTGTATTAATTTATTAGTGGGGAGCCAATTTTTGCTCAATATTGCAACCATGTATTTTGGATTTAAAAGAACGTTCCTCAAACTGAAGGCTAGCAGTGAAATAAGTGGATTTTGGACAAAGCATTTTCTGACCTCTTGAAAACAGCAGCAGGAAACTAACTCCAGTGCTTAAATTTGGATCATAAAGATGAAAACCCATATGTGTTTCTCATCTTTAAATTGCTATTCTATAGAGTGATAAGAGACATCATATAGACCCTTATCAGGATTTAATCTCCTAACAGGAACAAGAGAGGAATGTGCAAACCCTCTCTTATATTATCTAACGTTAGATTGCTGTATACGATAAAAATATCTTAACAACAGGCGTATACCTAAGGAAGAGAAAATTCATCCCTTCTTCCTGAAGATGCTTTCTATATACAAATCCATTTAAAAATAGCGTATCTATGGTTTGCTGTGCATGACTGTCTTCAGAAAATGTTTTTTTGGCAAAATCTGCTCACAGTTACTGTCTCATTTTAGTGCTTCTGTAATGATATCTCGGAAAACGCTCTTAGTATACAAGATTTATGAATGAAACCTGTCAAAGTAGACGTACTGCATCATTGATAAATTTCTTTGTAATTTAATTCTCAACTGTAGTCTAACTGTATCATAAAGGGTCTATTCTACAAGCTACCACCACCACTATATGAAATATGCCTGTTTTGCATATATTTGTATTTTGTACGTGCATCTTTTCTGTGTCATTCTGCATCTCCTCAATGACTCTTATATCCTAAATTATATTAAAAAAATCCCCCACATTTTATTACATTTCCAAGCTCTGCCAATTACAAGATTATTTGCAGATCAACTCAGATTTCAAAAGTGTTTGCTGTGAGCAATCTCATCCTTTTGATCAATAAAACTAGTAAATTTCACCACAAATTTTATACATTTCATATTGTGATGTATTTACTTCAGGGACAATATAAAAAAACGTTTACAAATGATGCAGGCATGTTCAGCATCCATGCATGGCCTCTGGGAACAGTGGAGACAAGCAACGCTCTGAATTTGCGAGTACTTCCTTCACTGTGTAATGGGCAGCATTTTAAGATGAGTGGCTTTAGGAAATGAGGGCTCCCTCCTTCAGCTGCAACTATCTCTCTGCTCTGCAGGTTTTGCAGTTTCACTTCTTAGTGTTTCTGACCTAGCCTAATTCCGAGATTAAAATCTAAAATAGTTGTTACAACAGTCAGAATGGGATTATTTACTACTGTAACCATACTACACCGTAATGTGTGGTGTGCTCATTTTACAGCACCATTAGTGCCATTAAAAGGAATAGTTTAGTCATCTTGTATTTTTCTTAGGTAAATTAAAGAAGGCTAATTATTAATAAAATGTAGCAACGTATGTACGCCTGAACACACTAAGACTGTGTCTATCTTGTCTTGTTTTAATGATTTCTGAGTCCCACCTGCCATGCTTAAAAAAAATAATTAAAAGAAAGCATTTATAGTATATGCTCATCACATTGCTTCCTAAAAACGTCTCAGGGAAGGATTTGGTGTGTTTTTTTTTTTTTTCTCCTCTCCACCTCTACTGGATGATGAAGCAGATAGGATTTCCCACATTTATCTCGAGTACTTCTTCTGCGTCAGCCTGTTATGTGACTCTGCAAAGCATAGTATATATCTTGGTTGCGTGCCAAGTCTGCTTGGGAAGCCAGACTTTCAACCAGCTCATCATGCTACAACCAAAAACCATCTGACCCTATGAAAATACACAGACGACTATATTGTTAAATACATTTTGGTGCGAAAACGCTTCAGCTAAGAAAGTTTCAGCAAAGCCTGACCTTTCCTTGGACATACTTCAAGACTTACTGTAACGTTATGTTCCAATAATAGAGACTTCCCAAATGAATAAGTAAATATTTAAATTTTACAGATGTCACCCTAAGGAAAATTTTTAGTTAAACGTAAATGGCATGATTACCTAACAGGCATAATCAAAATGTTAGGAAAGCAGAGTGTTTGGATAAAACAACTACGATTAATTTTTCATTTAATTTTTTTTCTCAAATATAACGTGCTTCTGGAGATCATACTTAGTGAACATACTCGTGGTTCCAGGCCCACACAGTATTTTAATTCCATAAGGTGCGTGGGAGGCTTTTTTAAATCCACATAATTTTTGTGGGTTTTTTTTATTTTAACATGTTAAATTATTATCATCAGATGGAGGGGAAATTAAACATTCTGAATGTGTTAAAAGCCTCGGTCTTCTTGACTCCTATTACCAACTGCTAACTACTGCTAAAACTCATCCATTTTTGGAACATGAACAACCTTGATAACATCAGATGAAGACAAAATAAAAATAGAGCTTTGGCAAAGCCTGTGAATTGAATTCCGGTGTTTCAGAACACCGTGTAAAGCTCTTGATTGCCTTTGCAAATGTAACCCACTACATTAATATTGAAGCTAACTCATTTCCTAACTTTCCTAAGAGAAGCCAGAGCTATAGTCATGCTGGAAAAGAGAGGAACTAAATAAAATCCAGGCTATGTAAATAGCTGGGATTTGTTTTTTCCTGTTGGATAACGAGGAAAACTGCAAGATAACAGGAAAGGTTTTATGAAAATTATTCCTAAACAACCTTATATCTAGTTTTTTTTTCTTCTTGGCATATTATATAAGTTAAGGTTCCCCCTCTTTCCATTTTCTGAGGATGGTAAAAGCAATCTTCTTCATTGCCTTAATTATTTGGCTTTTAAGATGAAGGGAATTAAAACACATCCTGTATGTTTCCTTTGTTCATATAGCTCTTGTTTTGACATATAATCCTGGATACACCATTTGGATTTTATCACTATTCAGACATGCAATAATAAAGATGCTTAATGAGCAGCAAGCTCAGGTCTTTGCTGTCTGGGTCCTGTTTACATGACATGACTGTGTATCTGATGCACTGAGAAGAGGTCCCTGGAGCACAGAACCTACGCAGCAGGGGAACTTCGGGGTTGTTGAATAGGATGGCGCCGTCTTGACCCTGCACGTCTCTGCAGGACGTGTTGATGCATACAAGGTGGCAACTATGCTTTTCGCAATCCCTCCAGCAGTATTCAGAGCTAATGTGCTCTGCACAGACCTTCAGGAGGGCAATGTGACTCCCCTCATCTTCATGTCACAAAGCACAAGGCTGAAAAACTCCGCTTCGCAAATACGCCTGGCTGGGCTCGAAAACCCTCCGCTCCAGGTATTCCAGCTCCTGTCCTCAACGCCTGCATCTGCCTGCCTGCTCGCTTGTATTGCAACACACCGATAAAGCTTCTGCCAGAGCCGCAAGCTCATAAGGATGCTCTGATGAGGGAAGTATGTAGGCGCTCTATGGCATCGCACCAAGGTGCAATGTTGTGGGGCTGATGTCATGAGAAGACAAATTACATACGCAGTATATGTATGACTGCTTTTTCCCCGTCTCACAGACAAAGAGTTGCCTGAGGTCAGGCAGAAGAACTGTGAAGGCTGCAGGAGGCGCTTGTGTTTCCAGACCATGCTGGGTGGTGGGAGAAGCAATGGCCCTGGGAGGAGTTGTGCTGGGACAATGCTGTGGGCTGCAGCCACCGAGCAGCATTGCCCAAAGCAGAGCGAGCATCTCCATCATGCAACCAAGGCGATCTGCCCTGATCCCCAAGGACCAGCTGAAAAATCACCACACAGATGCCTGGGCTGCCCTCAGATCCAGGCTGGCTCTTCTGTGACTGCCACCGCCTGACAGCAGGCACACAACGACTCAGCCCACCAAAGGTCCTCAGCTGCATTTTCATGTATAAACATGTTAAAAACAGTGAACATCAGGAGCATCAGTGACAACATCAGGGAGAAGCAGATGTAGATTTATATGTGGAGAAGAGAAATTTATGCTGATGTAGTTACAATTAAAAAAACCCTTATGTAAAATCCTTTACTAGCTGAAATCCCCTCAGGTCTAAAAAAAGCACGTACATGGTGTCAACAGAGGGTCCATGCTCAGATGTGGTACTTCACAGGGTCAAGCTGCAGCCACAATCCACAATTAGGGTGGAAAGACACAAAGCAACATTCTGCTTTCTGCTGCTGTGGAAAATGGGGCAGGGATCCAAAGAGGCATTTGTTATCCCTTCCTCCCTCCTCTTTGATTATTTTTGCTAATTTATCCTCTCTCCATAGGGTACGGATATACTGAAGGGAGCTCTGCAACTGCTGTCTGTGGCAACTGCAAGCACAGTCCGTGCGGGACAAAGAAAGGCAGAGGTTCTCCATATGTTCTCCATATGGAGAACATATAGGAATGGGTACCGGTGCGCAAGACAGATCAGTTGTGACAATGAGTGGACAATGAGTCCAGCGTGTGGTTACAGTCAACACTTGCTACAAGGGACCAAATGCCGCCTGGCCTGGGCGCCCAGGAGGTCCGATCAAATGATATATAAGAGCCCTGCACGCCAAAAAAGATGAGAATAAGGGGCAATCAAAAATGCACCTGGATTTAACACAGGCTTTTGACCAGCAGCACAGTTTTGTTTTTCCTGCCTTTTCATTTCTATACTGCGTTAATTTTACCATCTCATACCTTGAGAGGAGTCTCTTAGAGAACAGTTGTTCAGTCTAGCTGTAAGTTAGTAAAAATACCAACAGAAATACAATTCGTACCTCAATTTACGTATTTCTAAAAACATAGTCATTGCATGATCAATGTCATTTAGGGGACTTTACTACTAGCTTTTATTTGGTAGAGCTCTATATAAGTCTTTTTGCTAGAAGGTGAGAAGAGATAATAGATATTATTTAAAACCATGGAATACTTTAAACATTAAAAGTAATGTTTGCTGTACCCTCTCCCTGCTGGAGAGGGTACAGCAAAGGGCCATAAAGATGACTAAGGGCCTGAAGCATCTCTCCTACGAGGAGAGGCTGAGGGACTTGGGTCTTTTTAATCTTGAGAAGACTTAGGGGGGATCTGATCAATGTTTATAAACACTTAAAGGGAGGGTGTCAGGAGGACGGGGCTGGTCTTTTCTCAGTGGTGCCCAGGGACAGGACAAGAGGAAATGGG
>JAOXNO010000078.1:23141780-23186152 GCA_028565335.1 Limnodromus scolopaceus | reverse complement strand
CGCCTGGACAAGTTCCTGTGCAACCTGCTCTAGGTAGGCCCGCTCCAGCGGGGGGGTTGGACTAGATGATCTCCAGAGGTCCCTTCCAACCCCATATGATTCTATGATTAAGAACCACCAAAGACCCTGGATTAATTCAATTTCAGATTAAGAAAATACCCCAAATGTCAGGTGGTCTTGCTGCAGTCATAAAGATCTGGAAGTCGTGTGATCTGGAAGTTATTTAATGCTTTCCTCTGTAAGCCTCTTGCAACACAAGCACATTCTCCAGAGAGGACTGGCTTACTGTATATCTATGGAAATTAATCTACAGTTGAATTATGGTAAATATATTTCATTCCCCCTAGAAGTGGGTAGGTGAAAGTGTTTGAGTTCCAATGGAAGCTAAATTAAAAATAATAAAGTAGTTATTTAACCCCTAACACATATAGTGAGGTCCTTAATGCAGCTTTGCAGGAAAATGTCCTCGCAACCAGTGTGATAAACAAAGCATATAGAGCGTATATGTTTGTTACGGATTTCAAATCACTGAACAATCATCTTCCATTCAATAGCCAAGTATTCGCTGAAGTTCTTTAAATAGCAGATTTAAAAACTAAAATAAAATAAGCAATATGTAGCATTTATTGATATCCATCTGTATCCTATATTACCACACAAAGCATAAGGTACAACTTGGCAACAGAAGAGATCTTTCCATTAGAAATGGGTAAACATGCAGGGCTTTGGCTACAGCCTTTACCTTCCTTTTGCCAATTTAATTTCATTGTAATTTTGATGTAGTTCCCAGACATAGGTGGTTTTGTTGCAGGTTTTTGTTTTGTTTTGTTTCGTTTTTTGGTTTGGTTTTTTTTTTTTTATCCTGTAAGGTCCAATAGGAACCAAATTTTTCACATTTCTTTCAAAGCTCTACAACATTTTGACTATTATGCTAGGAGTGGTTTTGCTGTTGCTGGTTTTGCCTTCAATTACATTGCAATTTAATGACCCATAAATACGTTAAGTCCATTCTTCTGGAAAGGGCTCTCACATCCTCAAATGCACACGACTGAGTGGCCCTAATGAAGTCAATAAGGCCAACAATCTAGACCAATTGGAGTAAGTCACTCTTAAAAGTTGGAAAACATCTTTGCTGAAACTGAGATACATAAAAACAAATCTATTGGTAATAAACAGAATCAGAAACTGGAGGGCTGAATGTCTTTGCTGACTGCTTTAAAAACAAGATTAAACCAGAAGTCATCTCAGAGCAAGGGTACCTGCTTCATTGACAGCGTATGCTACATCAGAAAGCAATTAAATCAAAGGCCTAAAGGAGTTTATTTTTGTTTACACTGCAGTCAGTACCAGCCATTGACCAATAACAGTATTTAAACAGAAAGCAAGCAGTGTCACTCTTGTGCAAGAAAAATAACCCGGCAAAGATTAGGAAATACAGTGTAGCCGGAAGAAAGCTAAGCGCAGGCAGCAGTTACTCGGGGATTCTGTCGTGCCTGCTGCCCGCAACAACAACAACAAAGCCAGTCCGCTGGATTTTCAGAAATGAGCTATCTGCCGGTAATAGCACAGCCGTTGCAAACTTTGCTAAAGATTTCAGCTGAATTACTATGATACTCCTCCAAGCCTTGCTAAGCACTAACCTTACAACAAAGGTCTGATCCGTGGCTCTGTAACAGGGTGTCCAGCATCCTCACTTCTCTCTAATGAGAGACTTTAGATGTGAAAAGCTCCATTCAAGTACTTTAAATACTTGAAAGCACCACCACTGCTATTCAGTCTCCTTCCAGTTCAGATACTCTTGTAGGCCACAGACAACATCATCTTATTTCTTATGGTCTGTGCTGGGATCCTAGAAGTACATAAAAAGCCTCTCACTCAAGCACTGCCACACATTTGTTGCATCCTCCTGCTCTTGGAGTTAATCAGGACTACAGCATATGTTTCTACAAGAAGAGAGCCTCCATTATTCAGCCGAGAAAAACATATATACAGAATCACAGAATCACATGGGGTTGGAAGGGACCTCTGGAGATCATCTAGTCCAACCCCCCTGCCAGGTCCACCCAGAGCAGGTTGCACAGGAACGTGTCCAGGAGGATTTTGAATGTCTCCAGAGAAGGAGATTCCACCATCTCCCTGGGAAGCCTCTTCCAGGGCTCTGCCACCCTCAAAGTAAAGAGGTTCCTCCTCATGTTTAGGTGGAACTTCTTATGTTCAAGTTTGTGCCCATTTCCTCTTGTCCTATCCCTGGGCATCACTGAAAAAAGACCGGTCCCATCTTCTTGATACCCACCCTTTAAGTATTGATAAGCATTGATCAGATCCCCCCTCAGCCTTCTCTAGACTAAAAAGACCCAAGTCCCTCAGCCTCTCCTCGTAAGGGAGATGCTCTAGGCCTCTCATCATCTTTGTAGCCCTCTGCTGCACCCTCTCCAGCAGTTCCTTGTCCTTCTTGAATGGGGGAGCCCAGAACTGAACACAGTACTCCAGACGGGACAATATATACACATACATATATATTTTATACATACACATGATAGATATATAGATATAGAAATCTATTGCAGAACTTTCAACTCCAGAGAATGCATAAAATATTACTAATTTTATAATGTATTGTTGTATTGCAATGTATAATTTTATAAAGTGATAGTTACGATTATCATACTGAAAAGTTATAGACAAGAGAAGCTGAGGCATCTACAAAGCATAGTCATTCACTCTGCTCTCACTTCATACCACACAACAGATCCAAAATAATACAAGGACCCCTGCAAACATAGGCAGGACAACAGCAAAGCACTTTTAATCAGCATGGTGATTAGCTGCTGCTCAAGGAACTCCCTGCTCATGCTGGTAAATTCCCCCGCCATGTTCCCCACAACTGATTTTCACAAAAAGGAGTAAAAGAGAATCATGCAAGCTATGACCATGCCTAAAAATGTAATCTTTGAATTAAATTGACAAAATGAGTCCAACAGCAATATCATCAGGACCATGATACAGTTAAGGTCTTCTTCACAAAGAGCAGAAGACTCTACTTGGGAACAACACTCTTAAAAAAAAACAGTTACAGTTGGTAAAGTGCGTTTTTTATGGCACATAGGGCCACGTTGGGTGTGCTGGTACAGCCTAAAGGACATAAATTAATGCTGTATCAACTTAAACCCCATGAGGTTCTGGAACAATAGCTCTGGGTGATGGAAAAGTCTTCTTTATACACTATTGAAATCAAATGAAAGGAAAATAGAAAAGGGAAGGCAAATGGGTTATAAACATATCTGAAAAGGAAATCTAATAGGTGAAATTCGCTATTCCTTTTCCTTTCATCACTTCTTGCCAGTTCATCATTCACATCTTGCCAAAGGCTGCCTTTTGCCTACTGTAAATGGCTGTGGTCTTTTATACCCTCTGAACAAGCTATTTCTAGCTGCCACTTCACTGTTCTTTGTTGAATTATTTAATGAGGAACCTTTTTACTTATCGTAAGGCTATTTTCCATATAAAATTAAACTGACTGGCTAGTTAATACTTAGAAGAACAAGTCTATGTGTGAAGTGCGAGGTATCGTTCTGACTTCTTCTGTGGTCTACTCCTTGTTTTCACTAAACAGTGACAGCTTGCACAGCTCTCCCACAGGGTACTTCTAAACAAACAAAAACGCTGGAAGATCTCCTTATGTTTAAGTATAGGAAGTTTGCGAATAGTAAATGGTTAGACTTAAAGGAGAGTGGATAAACAATATCCCAGTGGACATCTAACCGTGATGCTTCGTTGCCAGTTCTCAGCGTTACTGTAATAATTGTCATTGCAATTATACAGTTATAAATGAATTTACAAGCAAACATGTTCCAACAGGTCACATTTGTGATGCACAGTGCTATTGGGGTAACACAACACATAAAAGAAAGCTAAAAATTAAAACCAATCTGCCACATACCTAAAAAGTCATACAATGCTAATGCATAGACATACGACTTCCTCTCCCCTTCCCCCCGCCCTTTTCCATTATGTCCTGTTAACGTCATCCTTTCTCTGCTCCTTCTAACATACAAACGTATTTCCCGATCTCAGAGCATCTGTATTTTCATCCCTTGCTGGTCCACACATTGCAAAAGAGATTATAACTTGTGCACACTAAGTTTGCATCACGATGCCTATATGCAAGACATATTTAGGGGGAGAACAGAGATAACTGAAGGGGAAAATGTGTAGTCTTTGTCTCAATTTCACATGCTCTGGATGAAATTACTACAGAGTAGAGCAACTGCTGAAAATGCTACCTGATGAAAAGGATTGAGAAACAAGTGGGGGGTTAAATGGGTTTTGTTTGTTGCATACCCAGGTGAACAGTAAAAAATAAAAGAAGAAAAAGGCAGCTGTAGAAGCCAAACCCATACATACAATTTTTCCAGGCAATTCGTTCTCAAATCTGCCTTCATTCTTTTCCAGTAATTTCACAGAAAAATTCATGTGCATCCAGAATGAATAGTCAAAAGTTACAAATTGGATACGGAGTCAGATGAGACACTTTATTTGCAAGAATTAGTGCCACATAAAGGAGCCGCAGAAGCACTCCAAGCAATCAAGTCTCCAATTTCTGACTTGGAAACCTGTGACTCAAATCTTTCTCCTCCTTTCAATGTAAAATAAACTAGTGAAAACACGGAGATCTTTTACTGACAGATTTCCAGCCCTTCTCTCAAGCAGGGAAATCAGAATGACCCTGAAACACTGCGTAAGAGGTTTGACATACAGAAAGTTGCTCTATGGGTCCATATGCAGGAAGTCCTGTTGTATAGTTCTCGGGATCAACTGGTGAATTTGGATCAACATATGCATTTTTTTATCTCTCCTAACAAGACAGAGTCAGGATTGACAGGCTCAGCCTAAATTCATCCACTCATAGTGCCCCAGGCCCAGGTAGCAACTAAGCCATTAGCTGACCGATGGACCGTCAAATTTCTGTGAAACCTGCTTTTCTCCCTGAGGGATTATATATTTCAGAATAGTTACCCTTTGTCTGTATCTTTATTTTCTCCACCTGACCAAGGCTATCTTTGCTAAAACAGGCATGCTCTCTTTGACTTTCAACAGAATAATGTTCAGTATAAAGTACGAAGCAAGGTGTATAAAACGATTGCTTTGACTGTACAATCTCTAATATAAGAAATTACAACAATTTCCTTTTCCCGTTTCCTTTGTTCTCACTATAGAAGTCTGAATTTACAGCCTTTACAAAGAGAGATTCTCCCAGAGGATTATCCAGGAAAAGAGAGAAATTCTCTGGAGAGAGTTTTCTTCTTGCTGGCAGCTGCTCCATCATCTGAGACTTACTATCACCCAGCCTCTGCAAGATCTCATTTCTATATTGCTATCACGGATATCCTACATTGTGCAGGAAGCATCCCTTTATTTTTTCTCTCTTTGCTTGTCCAGAGTAGACTTCAAGTAATGTAGATGCACAGAGTAACTACTGATACCTGAATTTCATGCTTACGCAGTGCAGTGCTCTGATATCATCTGGGAGTGCAAAGCACTTCCAGATTCAACCCAAATGGAAAATATGGGGTTTTTTTTTAGTAATGATGAATAACTTTTGCTTTTTATTTGCATCAAAACCACATATACCATATTTCGTGTTGAACATAACAGTTTTTCCTTCTGCTCAGTGAACGGATCATAACAAATCATCTGTAAACCTTTACAGCCAGCAGATGTAAGTGCGCTTTCTCTCCGATTGAGCTGTATCTGCGTGCCATGAAAGTACAACCTGTTCTCCTCCTGCCTCTCACAAATCTTGAAAATAAAGTGGTATCAGCTGCTTTGGAACAAATACCAACAACATTCATTTTTCCTCAGACAAATATAACTTGTACACCACTAATAATGTTTTCCCACTTTTCTAATCCTATTGTCATCTCCCAACATAAAAGAATCTGAAATGTGGTACGGATAATGTAGGAGGGAAGAAGTATCCATCACCACTTACCAGTGGTAAGGAGCTAAGAAGAAGCTAATTGATTGAAAGCATCAAAAATCACGCCACGCTTAGGTTAAAAAAAAAAAAAAAAAAAAAAGAAATCAACCACCTGAAATCCCTTCTCAGACCAAATTCTCTCCATCCTAAGGGTTTCGTCTACCAGGTACGCCCACGCACACCCTCAGAAGCCAAAATTTTCTGCTCTTCCCTTTCTGTCGCTGCTCACTGGATTAAAGTCAGCACCACCCTAACAGCTCCCCACAGCCAGTCTAACTCTAGGACAGGCAGCAGCCAGCACTTGGCATCATATTCTGCAGCTGTTAGCGCATCCCAAGAATAAAATAGAAGAATGAATCAGCTATTTTAGAGTTATACTATATCATTGCCATTAGAAGAATAAAACTACAGGAGATAGTGCTGATTAATGCGCTCCTCCTCTGCTTCTCAGTTAAACTTACAAAGGTTTGCTTGTTAATTCTCATTCTTCAAAATCCCTGCATACACGGGGTTTTCCTATGATACAATTCTCAAAATGCAATTTAAAAAAAAAAAAAAAAAAAAAAGGTTTTCTTGCTCTTCAACACCAACTGTATTTGTAGAGGATACTATAGCTCAGGGAAGAGGGAAAATAATAACAGATCTGAGACAGCAAGGATAGCATTCAAATAGCAGCATTCTTATAAACAATAACAGTTTTATTTTTCTTACTAAATACGATGTAAAATTGTACCACAGGTATTCAAATGAGCTTAAAGAAAGAGGGAACAAAATATTTCTTCTCCCTGTCTTGAAAAGACAAAAGATGTCTCTGATTTTAGAGGATCGGTGTGCATTGCAGCATAACTGCTGTTCACCCAGTCCCAACAGTGAAATGGAAAGCACTAAAATACCCATTTATTTCCCCTGCAGCTACATCACCTGGGAGCTGGGCACGTGTTATATGCTGTGACCTCTCCTTGTCTTCTTCCAGGCATGGCTAAGGCTGTCAGCAACCCTCAGAGCAAACAGAGGCCAGGTAGACCTTAAGGAGATTTAGAGTGGAGAAGCAGGTGTGGTGGCAGGGGAGATTAGGCACTAAGCTCCACTGGCTCCAAGTGTATCATTAGGATGACTCATGCTGAGGAAGAACTGTAGTTTCTGGTGACTCACATGATGGCTAGTTTGGAGCTTAAGCTCTGTGTTCAATCCTTAGCCTCCAATCCCTTAAATAATCTTTTAATATGAAGTTTAGTTCATATACAGGGCCAGCAGAGCTCCCTTTGCTAAAATTAATTGGAAATGGTTCGTGAAAAGCCAGTCACATTAATCACCATGAACGGTAAAAAGAAAGTATACTTCTTGGGGTGGGTTTTTTTTTTTTTCCATTTTATCTTTCTAAAGCATATCAGAAGGCCTGCTAACCAAAGTGCATAATTCAGCCAGAACAAGCAAAGGCTTTTCGGAAATCTTTGTAAGCGCACAGCATCCCTGCATCACTGGAGGTAACAAATACCTCGACTTAGGCTCTGTCAGAAAACAACCCTTCATGAACCACATCTCCTTGTCCCCCTCCCCATGGCTTCAAAAATGTGTGGAATATGACATTTTAATTATAGATCACCTGCAGGTAGACCACAAGAGGCCTCTCCAAAGAGTAGGGAAGAAAAATAAAATAAATTAAAAAAGATAGGCTGGCTTCTAATTTTCTGTCTCCTCAGGTGGCATGGTGAGAAACAGGAATAGAGAGCAAACTGAACAACAAGCCAATTGAAGTTGTTCTTCTGGTGGGATCTCATGCTTGTGGCATCTCCCTTGCGTCCTATGGCACCCTTCGTCCGAGAAAAAGCATCTCCTGCATTCCCTGTTAAACGATTTAAGTTCACTCACGTTTTCCTCAAGAAAGAGGAGGTAAAGGCTTAAGTCATCAAAACACTTTGACTTGAGTTTCAGAACATCAAAGGTTGGCAGGATTTCATACAGTTTGAGAATACCTGAATTCCACCTCCACAGAACAAACATTGCATACACTACCAGCGGCATCACTAGGAGATAGACCAGCGGGTTAATGTAGCCGAGTACCTTGAAGACACCAACAGCAATAAGCTTGCACTGAACCACTTCTGGAACAGAAGGGCTGTCCAGGGCTCCAGCCAGCATGCATGGTCTTCAGGTTTGGCATTTGCTTCAATGCCTTGCTGGATTCCAAAAATCATCCTCCACTGTGACCAACAAAAAGGTGCAAAGGAACTGGCTTGAAAGGCGTCTGCCGCAGCTGATCTTGAAATGATCCCCAATGCACTAGTAGACCTGGTAAGATTTTGGAGCTTTCTGTGGCTACAGCTGACCTTAGATTTTACAGCTATTATATCATATATTGATTCACAGGAGCTGTTAGACCACATCAGATTAAAAGTTTGAGCTTTTCAATAGATCTTTGCTCTCCACTATTAGTTAAATCGGCATTATCTTATTATTTCAATCCATACATTTCTTGATATTACCAGTAAAGGGTTTAATTCTTTGCATGACACAGTTATTTCAGTTTTGAATTGCCCCCGATCAGTCGGCTTAATTCCGTCAATAGCAATCTAATAAACAAACTTTAATCGTGCAATAATGAATACTACTGGCAGCTTACTCTGGAGTAGCCTTTAATTAAAGCAATTTAGCCTCAGTACTGGTCACACCCAAATGACAGCCCGCACCACTGAGGTTTTCCGCTTGAGATCCTGTAGCTCAAGCTTTCAGAGCAAGCCACGTAAGCGGAAAGAAATTGTGTTTGTGAAGTGGGAAACTACTCCCAAAGGTTTGTGCGTGCCACCTTGCTCCAGATCATAGTGGAAGCCAGAGAGCATTAGCGGGGATAGCCAGCTTTTGGGGCTGCCCTGTGGAAGATAACGGTGTTGGCAGTTTTGCTTTCAAGCAGCAGTGTTGGACCCTTGGCTGTTCCATGTCCCTTTCTCTCTGTCCTGTCCAATATTCCCTGCAGCTGAGGGGCTTTTTCTCCTCATTACTGGATGACACTAAAGAGTTTGTTAAAGTGTGACTTGCCAAAGGTTCCGGAAAGATTTCCTTAGCCCCCAGCAGCAAAAATGCTCCACACTTT
Organism: Limnodromus scolopaceus; assembly: GCA_028565335.1. NCBI lineage: Eukaryota > Metazoa > Chordata > Aves > Charadriiformes > Scolopacidae > Limnodromus > Limnodromus scolopaceus. Next base: position 23,177,084 of record JAOXNO010000078.1, on the reverse strand, counting down.
TTTTTTTTTTTGTTCCTTTTATACGCAGCTTGTTTTGAACAGATTTTTTTTTAAGTGAGGTTTGGGGATCTGAAAACAAAATAGTTGGCTATCACAGATGGCAGTAGAGGTGTAAGAAACAGTATAAGGGAACAAAATGTTTCTGTCCCCTAAATTTATCCCTGGATTTTACCTGTTCATCAAAAGGGATGGTGTTTTCAAGCAGGTCTGATTTCAAACAGGCTCAAGAATTAAATATTCCCCTTTTTTCTGCCCTTTCTCAACAATTCTCCACGTAACAGACAATGTCACAGTGTATCATTGTTCTCTTTTAAGGTCCAAGATTTTTTGCCCCCTCATTTTCAAAGTGATTAAATTATCTTTCTATATTACCTATTTTAAAGATCTTGAACTAATATTACACTGAAAAAGAAGAGTGCAGATTGCAGTGGTGATCTGGGCAGCCTTCAGCAGCCTAAACAAGTGACTGCTTTAAGACAATTTGAACACTGCCAGCACAAATGCTCCACAAGTCTGGGAGAAGACAGATGCTGCCATTTTATTAATATCTTCTATAAATGAGGCTTGTCATTAAATCCAGGAAGAAAAACAAGGACTGGTACAATGTGAGAAATGAAAAGACATGAAGTATTGTGAGGAAAGCAATTTACAATGAAAGTAGAGCTATTGTAAATGTGAAGTCTCAAGATAAGGTAAAGCTACAGTTAGACTTAAGATGATGCAGAGAAAAACCTTATTGTTTTCCTCAAAGATGCACATACCAAAATTTTCTAGACTGATGCCACATTTAACCAACGCTAAGTGATCAGAATGTAAAATATTTAATCAATTAACATCTTTGAAACATTTCCTAGCCAGAGAAAAGCAATGCTGAGCTATAACAACAGCTATCACATTTCTTTAAACCAATAACTTGAATGAAATACTGTAGACCTTTACATTTCATAGCATAGGAACAGAAACATTAACATCCAGATACTTCTGTCACCAGAGGAAAGTGCTAAGTTTTTCAAATCAATATTCCCATGGCAACTTTGTCACTGTGAACAATGAATACGAGACAATGGCACATATAAAGTGTGTAAAACGTGAGTGAGAAAGAGAGTAACTACATGTTTGCAGTTTTTTAATTCCTGGAATGTCAGAAAATAGTATCTGCAACCCTATAGCAAAGAAAATGCGTGCCGTGTAACAGGAACCCCTTTGCATCCGTTACAGCAGGCTCACCCTGGAAAAGGTTACTCAGAGGTTATGGAATAATCACTTCTATTAGATTTCTAAATTCGAGAAGATAGCCATCTATCTGGAATTGTCTAGGAACAGGGTAATCTCACATGACACGCGTACAGGCTAGACAATGCATCTCCTCCAATTTTAGGATGCTAAATTACTTGGACCTCTTGCCCTCTTGTTACTCCCACTGACAGAGCCCTGCCTGTGCCTATAGACTTTAAAAATGGAAAAATAACGTAACGAGTAACTTGATGCATTACTCATCCTTCTTCACGTGTATGTTTTTTGGATCTATAAAACTTCAAAGAACATTTTAGGAGATACTAGAAAATAATAATTAAAATTATATTATTAATAGGTACTTCCAGAATTTGTCTTTTGGTCTAAGATTTCTGTTTCTTCCAGTTTTCTAGTCTTGAAAGACACTGCCAAGCAGCCAGCGACTTTCTTCTGTGTTAGTAAAAGTCTTTTGATCTTCTGCCCAATAATCAAATTAACTTTCTCTTTCCCATATTACTATAAATCCATTTCCCTAGAGACTCAAACATAATTACCTCATGCTGCAAAATCGAGACATTTCAGCAACAAAATCGTTAAGTCAATTCATTGTCTAGGGATAGATGCATGCATCTAATTCAAAAATTTTTAGTATTTTAGCAAATGTATATGTTGGAAAGATCCTAAAAATTGCAGCATTTGTTACTTATCTTTGGGTACCTGCTTGTGTCTCTTTATACCACAGGTGATTTTTTTTGGTCCATTCTCAGGCCTTAGTCTCCAGATTTGAGGATAGTCAACATCTGCAGGGCTAAGAATCACAAAGAATCACAGCTATTTTCAACAGCTTTCAACTTCTGGCATATTTAGGTTGTTACACTGCTGGGTACAATTCTTCACCAAGTCATTACAAAGATCGAGGTGGTTTCGGTCACGGATAGGGACAGCTGCAAGAGCCTCCTGACCTTCCTGCCCACACACACTCAGCAGCTCCGTACGCTGCTAACACAGCATTGGGGTTTCGGTATCAGTTATCAGAATGCCCCCACGCAGGGCACGATCCAGAGGCTTAATGACTCGGGAGGTGGCACTCCTGGCCGTTTACAAAGCTATTCTTCAAGCAAGTGGCACGCACTCAACCCTGCCTGCAGCCTGGAGCAGCGACCAGGGTAGGCAAACAGCCCGTGAGACTCTCAGGGCTTTAGCCATCCCAGCGTCTTCTGGAGAGCCGGCACTGTGTTTTAGGTCCACAGCTACCAGAAGGCAACATTAACGTTTGCCTAAGTGGCCTTACTCTTCACTTACAATTTGTTTCCTCTGAAAAACAATCAAAAAAAAAAAAAACCATAATAGTGATGGAATTTGTATAGAAGTGTTAAGAAAAGCACCAAGATAATTTTAGTCCAAAGCACACCTTAAATATATATATAATATATATGTAATAATATATAAATATATATATAATATATAAAAATATATGCATACATAGATACATATAATGTGTATATATAGGGTACATATACACATTTTTTGGCTGGCTTTAGATAAAAGGGGAAGGAAAAGGAATTGGAAAATGGTTCCTCCTTTAGTCTAAAGTGAGCCTTTCCAATAATCTTTGCTCTTTCGTGTAACACTTTAATTCCGCTAAGCTTGATGTACTTCTTTAGAGGTAAGGTAGATGTAATTACAGGCAAAAGGAAAAAAAGATTCAGAGAATCTTTTTCTTCTGACCTTTATCTGCATCTAAATATCATGCTATGGGGCTTTTTTCCCTAATAATGTAAATAAAAGAGTTTTATGATTAATAATATTTAGACTTGTTTTTTTTTCCCATTATCTTTGGTTCTAGGTGGCAACACAGAGCTTGGAATAAGATTATTCCATAATACATTTCTGGGTCATTATTTGACCCTCAGCTGACAGCACAGACAGACTAGACCTCAGAACACCCCCAAGGCAGGGGTACCCTTGTTCCCACACAGCCCTGAGCATCCTCAACATCTCGCTGCTGTGCGGAACTCTCGATTGCTATTTGCTGTGCCACCACAGTACCTATTTCCAAGCAATTTTGAGTGAGTTCTCCCAGTGGCAGCTGAAGCAGAGGAGAGGCCCTGTATTTTACTCAGTATTATCGTCATAAAAATTAAACGGAGGACAAAGCCCACAGGCAAAAAAGAACCCCAGCACAACATCGCCTTGCACACAGAGGTCCAAAAAATATAGCCAAATCTGAGGCCCATTGCTGCTCAAGAAAAGCACCCTGGAGAGCAAAGCACCTTTTCAGCATCTGTCTTTTCTGAGGGGGACAGGTGGATATTTTTTTCCAAAAGGTCTTAGGTCCTCTGGCCCTGTAGTGATGGTACTGAGAACATAACACTTTTACCAAAGTATTTCCCTATCTTCCAATTTAGAAAGCAGGTTGAATGCTCAGGAAAAACTACTAAGAGTTAAAGCTATTGTGGCTGAAGCAGTTTTATAACCAGTAAGACTGCTAGCTGTTGTTGATTTGACAGACATCTTTGATACAGTACTGAGCACTTCCCAGTTTCTTCCTCTGTCAGATACGGGGATTGAAAAAATCTAGCATCAACCCATACTGATGCAAATTCAATTGCACTTGTAATAATAGGTATCGTCTTTCGCACTTTATTTCCTAGGTATCCTTTTCTTTTTCTCCTGGACTGAAATAAATTTATTTGAGTTCTTTTCTCATAGCTTATTCAGTGTTTTGAATCCCGATACAAAGAGAGAGTATCATTATGAGCCATTGTTATGGTGATAATGGGAGAAGTTCCACCAGTGTGCAGCTTACCTGTGAGGGTTTTACATTAATGCACTGGTCAGGGCACATTGCACAGTCAAGAAAGAGAAGTAAATACCTTACTGTGAAATATTGCATTCGATAATTTATGACACTTCATACTTTTGATGAATACCTGGCCAAATTGTCTTTATACTAAAATACCCCAAGTAGTTACTATCCATTTACAAAGGTATTTACTCCCTATTCCCCAAAACATTAAGTGCCCTTTATTTGTTTACCTTTCCTGCCCCCTGCAGAGTTGAATGTCATTGCGTTTCTATATCAGAAAGCTCTAGTTCATACTATCTCAGCATCTTATGAAATTAAAATTTTGTTGCAAATGCCAAGAGAAGTTTGATATTTATATATAATATTGCACTCCAATGAGAGTTGAAGTAATTTGGATTTTAAAATATGATACGGGGAGATTATTGCTTTATGATCCAGTTCCTCCCAAAGTTGATAGCGCTCCTTCGCGCTCCCTAGATTACGCCTCACTGTTCCTGATTGAAAAGGCAGCTCTGCAAACTTCACAACTCCTCTAGCTCTTTCTGTAGCTACTGACAGGGTGGAGTGCTGTGCACATCATCCGGTGGCATGCCTTCACAGAGGGAAGCAATTGGTTTTTGGGCAGTTTATCTGTGAGAGGGTATTATCCACAACTACTCGGTCTCTGCTAACAAGCAGGGTGAATTTTTAACAGAGAAAAGACTACAGAAGGATTGCAGCATCATAAGATTCTTTTTCTTTCCCCCCCGCCTCCCCCCCCCTTGTAGTCACTTGCCCACATTGCTTTTCCTCCACATCCACATAAAAAACACTGATTGTTTTTTTGGTCAATGCTTTTGCTTTTTTGTTTCCCATGGTTTTGAGACATTTATCCAAAGTGGTATATTTCCCGTGTGTCTCCAGGGCCTTTCATAATCAGGAATTTAGAAGAAAAATGTGAGCAGAAACAGGGAAAAATACCCTTGGAGGCAACAATTCCAATGTTATATACCAGATGAAGCTAACAGAATGACAGCAGTTTTCACATAATCCACAAGGAGAGAATTTGCAATGTTTTTCAGCATTCTACCATAATTTAAATGCTTGCTTTGCTACACCAAATACACCCAACAGTTTCTGCTACCAACAGAAGAGGGTGTCTATCCTCTGTGCTTCGCAAAATCAGCAAAACAGTGAGAGATCATCTGAATTGCCTTATTTCTTTATGATATAGTTTTGGTGAAAAAGAAAAGTTTAAAGGCAGAATGTAATAGGCAGACCATATAGGCAGAAATATCTTGCCTATTTTTGCATTGTGTAGCTTTTTTTTTTAAATGCAAGACTTAAGTAGGTCAAATTAGCATTAAAATATCTTATTTGTAATGATGATTTTGCTAATAACTTCCAAGATTACTTTAATCACTTTGACATCCTCTATATTAGACTTCAGACTTCTTCCATTTATATATTTATCTGTTTTTGCACTTAGGCAGACCTTCTTATTAAGAAGAAAGCTTCAGTTTGACATTGCTACTTAAAAAAACACCTTTAACATTTAGATTATCTACACTGTAAAATAAAAATTCAAATTACTGTCACAAAATCTAATGGGATCACATCGTTTAAATTCACTGAAAAACTAAGGTCATACCGCTCAGCCAATAAAGGTTTAAAGTAGGAACATTAAAAGAAATAAACCAGAATAAAAATGGGCAGTAAAACATCCTGAGGAGAAACATGGATTGTTTTCTTTTTTTCTTATTTAGAAGATATAGGTGGCAGTAGGGCACACGTGAAAGGTGCTTCAGTTATCAGAATAACTCCAGGGACTGTCTATTGGCTTCGGCTGAAGGAAATTACGGGAATGTTAAATCGGAAAAAAGCCTCCTCGATACCTAACAGCTGCCTTTATGTACCAACTTTGGGCCCTTTGGGCCAAGAAGATTAAGCAAAAAAACACATCACAGAAAAAGAAAATGGCAAAAAAGGAAAAAGACTGCTCTCCCACTAAGACAACATTCCCTTCTAAACGTCTCAGTCAAGGACCATGCCTCCTCACAAATTTTTCTTGTAGAAGTGCTGATTTTACACCCCAAGACAAGCAATACCCATAAATACTGGTGAATGTGTAAAATACTCAAGCTGTGTCCCCTCGCTCTGGTCTAGGCACTAGGACAGTCCTAAGCACCATACCTCTGAAACACCATTTTTGCAGCAGCCTGGAATACCATCAGCTACTGCCCCACAACTGCTGGTCTCAGCCCAGCATCCCCAAACCCCACAAGGTCAGGAAATCAAGTGTTAGAGTTGATAACCTTGTTTTAATAACTGGGAGGAAGGCACAGGGCCTCCCCAGCTCGTACTCCAATTCAAAGCTGTCAGTTCTCTGCCAGCGCTTACTCACAGCAAAGAGCAGCGTCGTGTTGCTTGTAAATGATGAAAGATTGCCTAATTACTCCCTACTACATTCACATACATCTGCAGAATGCAATATATGGGTGACAAGTGACAGAGAATCAAAATGTTTTTAAGTAATAGCTCATCCTGCAGGAAACAGAGCTTCACCTGCCTGTCTCGGGGGCTAAAGAGTACAGAAATAAATTAGAATTATCAACATCCTGGCAGAAATGAGGTTGAACAGAAGTAATACTTTCAGTCTTTTCTTACCTTAGAAGCAACAGTAATATTCTCACATACCTTTCCCTAATAGTTACAATTCTTCCTTTACAAAGACACCTATGGGCTCATTCCATTTTAAACCTATATTATTAACGAGTTATTCCAATGAACAACTTGATATTATCTACTTCTTTCTGTGCTTTCAAAGGAAGAACTTATCTACTTCTTTCTGTGCTTTCAAAGGAAGAACTACCAAGCTATTTTGTAAAGCAGCCTCAGTCAATATACTTCCAAGGGTTTTTTAATGTGTCATGGCAGGTGATAAATATCTCTTCTTATCTCCACTAAGTCAGAAAAGAAGCCAAATACCTCAAGAAGACTGTTTGATATTTGCATACTTTGAAAAATAAATGACAACACAAATTGTACCTTAAACAGAACACAGCTATGCAGATAGAACAGATTGTTTTCAACATATAACACTAAAAAAATGCCAAACTTTTTCCTGGAAAAAATAAAGCTTTCCCAGTTCCTAATTATCTTGGGTCATCTTTAGACATGAAGTGTTTTGCCTAATGTGGTGGACTATAAACAAATATAATGAGTGGAATTTTTCAGATGACAATATGCCTTTTCCTATTCACAAAATAACTTAGAGACATTAGCAAATCAAGAACACTAGCAAGAAAATCTTACAATAGCAGCTGCGGTACATCTGTTTAACGTAACAGCAAAACTGATGGAGTGTTATATTTTTCACAGTCTGCATGGCCTTGTACAATAATGAATTCTTTAGATACTCTGATTAATGTATTAATATAGCTGAGGAATTGACCAAAATAATTTGAAAGGGGAGGGGAGGGAAAGGGAGGAGAGTATTCATTCAAGCTTAAAAATAAATTTCTCCTGAGCCATATTTACTTCCCACATTAATCTTTGTGGTCTTTTTTTTTTTAATCTTTTTGGGTCACATTATAATCAACCCTTAAAAAGCATAAATTAATTTTCAGTGCAAGAAGGCTGATGAATTTCAAATATTACATTTAACAATAATATGGGAACAATCTAAACTACCAAACCAGTGCATTGAGGGCAGGATAAAGCTGAACCCACCAACCTATTTCAATACATTCCTCACTTTTATCCTTCCCAGGATTTCATGTTACACTTTAGGCTTCAGCTGGGTTTAACAGTTGTTATTGGTTTCTCTGTAATACCTGAGCTGAACTGTAAATTTAAAGCTGGACCATTATTTCTTCAGCTCTCCAGTAATGAGCTCTCCATCTGTTTATCATCATCATCATCATCCACAGAGAAAAGCCTTTTAAACACACCATACTTAAAATCTGTTTATTCAGGTTTTTAATGTGGCCTAGCTTGATTGCTTGGTTTCAGGGCATCACTGGCTGCCAATTTCATTACTATGGCTTTCAATAACCACAGCATCATCAAATACAATAATAGCATTTCTTGAAAACATACTTCATAATTTATAATTAATTGATTTTGGAAAAATTCTTTAGTTGCTTTGATTTTGCAAAGCTCATCTTCAGACTTCCCCTTTTTCTGTAGTACTCAACACCTTGATTGCTTTTAAACCATTAGTTCACGTGTCCTGCAGCCTGCAGGTAAGCTACAGACTTGGAGTCATCAGAGGAGCCTGGTCTCACCCAGATTATATCAAGAGCAGTCTGAAAAGCCATACAAGACTTTTTCATTAAAAAGTTTGCATGCTTGCTTAAGAAATTAGTAGAACTAATTAAAATCAATATTTTACTGATCCTTCCCCAAAGACCTCCTATTCTTATTCAAGCATTCACAGCTCATTGTCATGCTGTTTTTCTGCTACAGTTACAGGCTGCACTGGTCCCTCAGATGAATTCAAGGCCTGTTTCCACTAACAGAAGTAACACGTGTCTTTGTTAGACAGACATACAATGGAAATGAAATACTGACAGGAATCTAAATAGCTGCACTTCATCTTTAAATATTTCTGTTTATTAAGAAGTGGCACAGAGAGTGCCCTGAATTCCAAGCCAATAAAATCCACATGTGGTCTTATCAGTCTGGGACCAGAAAAAATATAACCACATCATGCAGTATCTCATGTAAACTAATTAGATGTACTGCAACTGATAACAATTTGGCACGTTGCAACTGAAACCAGACATAGAGCTTCCAGCCCTGGGCTGATGGAGGACAGAGTTGGAGTAGGAGTGGGGTAAGAGGCAGCATCCTCTATCAACGCAAACGGACATAGCTTACCTGGTGGGCAGTCGTACTGTGCACAGTTTAAATATAACTAAGGCTTAGGATGTTATATTAAAAGGAAAGTAGCTCATTAACCAGTTATCTTAGTTTACAAAGGCAGCCAGACTCGGGAATTCAATTTGTGGAAGAGGTAAACTTGAAGTTCCTATCTGGAGTTCCTATCCCCCAGCTTCTGAAAACAGCTTAGTTTATAGTATGGGAAGACATTTCAGACAGAAGCGAATGAATAAAGTGAATGAATAACTACGTCAAGAAAGAAATAAGAGATAAATAAGAAACAGCTAGAAATAGAAAACATTAGTCACCAGAACTGAAATGCTAGTCACATAAGTCATGCCTTGCAGGGATAACAGAAAAATGCAGAGTCACACTGAACTGGATGTTGCAAAGAAAAAAAGAAAAAAGAAAAGTGGGGGAAAAAGGCTCTTCAACTGAATATTTCTGTAAGACAGACATCAAGGAAAGAAGAAACTTCTTCTACCTATTAGGCATAAGATAAATCATGTTGTGAAAATAAGACAAGTAATTTGCTCAGATTTCAATAGGATCAAGATGATGATATCTCAGGGGAAAAAAAACACTGGTGAAATAATGGAAATACAGAACAAATAGAAATGGATGTTATTAGTACTGAAGGAAGAAAAAACACGCAGAGCATGATAAATCCAACAATCTAGCCATAAAATTACAGATCCAGTAGCAAGTTTTTTTAACAAATGATCAAAATCACAGGGAGTTTCATGTGCAGAGACTAACAATGTAAGCACTTATATTTAGGTAGGAAGAGGGATAGGAGAGTGATCTGGACCATTTGCATATGGCTCTTCAACTGATTGCTTTAGTGTGTCAGAACAGCTTTTCATTTCTGAAAGAAAAGGATGTAGGTTTCCACCCCATCAAGCAGAACTTAACTTTGATAAACATGGACTGTGTGTTTATACTACAACTGTCACTGGGTACAAATATCACTAATTTTTACGTTATCAGTTGAGACTTTTATCTTGTGTAAGCCAACTAAACCGAAACATAAAAGGTAAATGGGCAAAAGCAGATGTTGGTATGTTAAAAACGCTGCATTGGCAAACATTTATAGCTGTACTTAAAATATCGAACACCAGTTTTAGGAAGAAAGTCAGACATCAAGTTATCGAGTCAGGTTGTTATGTTACGTTCAAGCAAACCTGGGGTGTAATGATTTTAGTTTGGGTGGGGTTTTTTTTCTGGTTTTGATTTTTGTTTTTGAGAAACAAGGTGTTAAGCACCAAGCAAACCCAGATGTTTCTGGTATTAAAGTAGGGCATGTATTTTTATGCTAGTCAACTTTCAAAGTGAAGACATCAACCAGAACTGTATTTGAAGACAATATTGAGGCTTCCCCAAATTATTTGGCTTCTCACAGCTTTCTTTACTTATTTTCCAATTTGAGCACTGTAAAACAGATGTGGTTGCTGGCGTTCACAGTGCTGCTGCCCTCCACCACCCCAGATGAAATGAACTTAAATAACAGAACAAATGGATATTCACATGAAATTTTACAGGCATAAACAATTTTTGACTCAGTTATGGGTGATCCAGTCATAGATAAAATGAGTAGTGTTTTTTCCAGTCACGTCAAGAAGGTAGTTTTAGTAGCTGTTATACATTTAGTATTAAGTATTTTATATAAGCTTCTGTAAGAGACTTAAAGGATACTGTAGATTTGAAATTTCAATGTAGTTGGTTAATAAAAATAGCCATAGGCTTTTGTTTTGTCCTGAACATAAATTGTCACCTAAAGCTCATGAAAAATGTGACAGATCTGCACATTGATATTCAACTGCTGTACTTCATAGATATTTCTTATTTTAGTGGAATGAAGATACATACACTCATGTGATTTTTCTACTCAAATATGAGATGTTGCCTACCATATATTTTTATTATGAAAAATTAAATAGATTAAAGCTAAAAAAATAATTACTCAGACTTAATCAAAATAACAAATTAGTCTGTCTGCATTGCACATCTCAAGTAAGTTTTCCCTTCCCCCAGCCTGAATAAGCAGTGGTGACAGTTTTGCTACAGTGGCATTCGTAACTGGCTTCAGGCACTAAGTTTTTTGATGGCTGCAGCCAATGTTGTAGATTCAACCTGAGATATGATAAGTTAAAATAAACAGGGTGTGATGGAGCTGATGAAACAGGCATCTGGAATAAACACTAAGATCATGATAAAAAAAAGAATATTATCCAATCCAAACATTCAAAAAGACCGTGTTTCAAAAGACATGCATTAATAGATTTTAACTTATTGGCAAAATTAACTTACTTGTATTGAAACAGTTTCAATATTTATAATTAGATTTAGCTATGACTGGTACTTTTTGAATTCAGCCATTCCTACCAATGTTTCTTCTATAAAGTATATAACTAAAATTCAAAACTACATTATTAAATCCTTAGAATTGCTTGAAAATTCCCATAACAGATAAGACCTTAACTCAGCTTCCTCAATGCAAAGTCTTTCTAAATGCAACTAGGAAAAGAAGGGGTACTTGGTTCATTTTTACCAGTTATGTCAATGTTGCTGATGTGGTAAAATTCTCCATTGCATCCATCAGTGTAGGCAGGGGAATTGCCAAAGAATCCAGTTATGGCCTAGAAGTTATGAAGGAATCTGCATTTGTCAATGCAAGAAGCAGGATATTGGTGTGGGCACATCAGCTGTATTTGGGCTTTACTCTCTCACTGTGTTGACAACTTCTGGATTTTACTGATCTTAAAATTTGCATTTCACCACGCTTCAGTTAAGTTTAAAATTTGTATGGATGGCACGAATCTCAGTTAAAGGGATCACAGGTTAGAAATAACTCAGTCTGATTTCCAGGTTAAGAAACTCAAGATGATAATCACTTGGGAAGTTCTTTTTAGTGAGATTACCATTGCCACACAACCCACAATAGAGCTTTGGTGGGTTTAGAAGAAAAGCTGCTTCTAAAAAAACCCATCATCTTTATAAAACCATTAATGTGGGACAATGTGTACTGCAGCATGGTCAGATGAGGACCAGCTGATGCTTTTCTACTTGATTTGCATTTTCCTAGCTCAAGGTGATGCTTTGTTACTGGTATTGGTATCTCAAAGAGCAGATGTGTTGTGAAAACTAGGTATCCATGAGGTCAAGGGCATGAGATCTAAGAAGAAAAAATAACCTGATAAATATACAAAAATAACATTCAGAGATATACAGTTACAATCACGGATACTTTTCCATTAATGCTGCTTTTACTCCAGTTGGCCTTGTTGTTGATTAAATGAAGCTGTGCATAAAGATCAGTTATGAAGGATGCTACAGACAAACAGTATCAGACCAGGGACAGAATCTTAATAAATTGCAAATGCAATTTATTTTTATATTAAAATTTAATCGGATTAGTGTATTTCTAATAATGTATGCTAACAACTTGGGCCCATAGTCTCTCCCATCATATTACTGTCACTGTCATAATGCTACTTGATTTATATGATATTAAGCAGCAGTTGAAACACAGACACATTAGAGATGTAACTGTCTCTAATTAGAATATTAGGAGAACTGAATCTTTTTTCAATTGCATTGTAACATTTATATCAGATCTTTTACAGCTGAAGTCTTAGAGTTAAAATAAAAATGGTAGGCTCTTTAGTTGCTTGCTTCATCTGTTACAGTAACGGAAGCAATAAAAAATAGCAGGCATGTGGATAAACCCACTGTCTTTCGACATTTGCCTGAATTCATTTGACATCACCCCTTTAATACTGGATTGAGTTTGGCCTTATGACTATTTAAGAGAGAAAAAGAACTTCCCGTCATGCAGCCACATGGGGGCCTCCAGTGCCACAGCTCCAGGCTCACAAGGAAGGTCGGGGTGGAGGGGGACTGGGCTTTAGCACAACAAGCAAGTGGTGAAAGGAGAGAAACTGCTGGAGGGTCAGTTTCTGCAAAAGGAAACACCAAGAATTCTTTTACTTCCCCAATGCTGACACAGGGGCAGTCAGCCACCATCCAGACATTGGATCTTACTTAAGACAGATAAATCTTGATTGCAAGGAAGGGATCCAGCAGTGTAGGAATTCATTCCCAAGCCACGTCACTTCTGGGCAAACCTTCCCACCTATATCCCAACAGCAGGGTTTAATGCCAACACAAGCACCCAATAATTATGACAGGCGCCACGTTGGAAGGAAGAGAACGTGTCCTTGCAGCCAGATTCAAATGGAAACAAGCACTGCTGGCCAAGGCCACACCTGAGTGCCCACAAGTAATAGACAGGTGTCCACATGCTACACTGCAGCCCAAGAGAGCAGACGCACTCCTTGAGCTGGGAGCGACAAGGACTTTTTCCAGATTTGCCAGCTGCTCTTCCCAGCCTAACACAGTGCCACCCAAGCCCCAGACTTGCACCAGCACTTGGCAGCTCACCACCATGAGCCAGCAGGACATCATCAGGAGCACAAATCCACCACAGCCCCATTAATGCTTCCACTGGGCTCCGGCGATTTTGAGGAAGAGCAGTCCGTGACAGGAAAGCGTTCGTCTAGTACATGTGTGTGTGTCCCAAAGGATCTCATCAATCTTCAGTGCACATTAAACCACCTTCTACCGGTTGTCACTGGCCAGTGTTACCACTGTAGTTTGAAAAGAATTGTGCGACTGCATCCGTGTTAATCACACAATTGCCAATACTAAAGGCACTGAAAACTTTTAAAAATTTTAATAAATACTCCATTCTTCGTACTTTTCAACAACTCATCTTCCTCCCTGGCCTTATCCACCTAGGGAGGTCTGCAGCTTAATTCCCAAATTGCACATGGAAATATTACTGCCGTGTGTAGCTTCAGCAGAGAGGATTTAGGTTTCATTGTGGCTGAAGATACTAATCTACTTCAGCAGTAACAAACAGCCTGCTCAGGCCTGAGCCACGGGATAACACCACAGTTCTTCACTGTAAAAAGTTCTGGTTGCAAATGAGAGGGAAAAATACAGATTAGTTATCCAATTAATAACCCAGAACAACCCTGGGAAATGAGATCTGTGCATGTGTTGCGGTGCGTAAATGAAGAACCCCTCCCGGCATCGCTGAACACTCGGGAGCATCTGCCAGGACACGAGCAGAGCTATGAGAGACATCTCTATCCACGTCTTAACCGTTTGTCACAAGCCATCTATAAAATAGGGTGACCCAGGAGAATGAAGCCAGAGAGGGCAGTTAGACATCCCTTATATTGATAGATGAAGATAAGAAGTTATTGGAATGGCCCTAACAAATACTTAGCACACAGCCAGCCACTTCGACGTGTCCTCGGCCAAGGCCACCCCTACCCACCCCTCAGATCCAACTTCCACCAAAAGCACCTGACTCTAGGTGTTAAAATTCTCTCGTATTCAGTCCTAACTCAAAATAAAACCTTCAAGAAAAAAAAGAAAAGGCAGAAAGGAAAACTTTAAGAATTACGCCTACGGTCACGGTAACTTCCTTCCCTCCCCCAAGGCAACAAACACTTCTGCTTTCTTTTCCCTTTCCCTGACTCAAGGGTCAGTTTAATGATTTCACAACACCTTTAACTTAACATGCCTTTAAAAGCAAGCTCACTTTCCCCACCCCAGTGCTGCATGCTTTCGCTATACAATCATATGGCTGCATTTCAGCTTTGGGAGAGGTAAAGCTGTTCATTCACTAAAACCACCATATGGCCATGGTAGCGTAAACACTCCCTGTCGCATCTGTCTCCACATAGGTTGCTACCCCAGATGAAAAGAGTATGTCCAGCTTTCTAGTTAAGGGTATTCATTTTCCATGCATGCCAGCAAATGCCAAAATTTGTATTTCCCGATCCGTACATAGAGAAGCACATCTCAACACCTATCCCTTCCAGTTCTGATTTTCATCCCTAGACTTCCAAGCATCTACAAGGGACATCACTGACATTTTTTCCTTGTTCTATCCCCAAGAAAAGCTGTCGCCCAGGTAGGAAAGTAACCCATTCAACAGCTTAAAGGCTGAGCTGAAAACACAACTCGGATTTCTGTAAGATGGATGCTCTACCCACATTTCAACAGGGAATAAAAAGGAGCAGGGGGTTTTCCACGTGCCCCTTTCATCACACCGTATGGATTCAGGGGGGATCTGGCAGACAAGTTTGGTGAAAGTGGCTCTGGCCTTAAAACCACATCTATCAGCACAGACCTTTTCACCTCAGTGGAGCTTCATTGACCACAGAGAAATTTCACGAAGGCAGCGCATTATAAAAACATGGGTGTTATTAAAAGTAAGTGGATTTGTCTGAGAGAAAGCACATATTTCATGACAACACAGCACTATTTAAAGAACATTTTTTCTTTGCTCTCTTCCAGAAGAAGGGTATTATTTGTTTTATAATGTAGCTCAAAATACCTCTTTAAAAACCGTAAGATACTATGGAAGCTGACATGTTCACAATGAATAGCTTGTCCTTCAGATTAATTTCCATTTTATTCTCTAAGTGGAGAACACAGCAGCAAGCTTTACACAAAAGTGATTTAAAAGTAGATGGTTTTAAGATGAGAACCGTTGTCTTGCACAGCTCTGAAGGAACTGTAATTCTACTTTCTAAATATGAGATTTAAAAAAAAACCCCACAAATCAAAGAACTGAGGTGTATCAGGAACATTTAAGAAGGATAGTACTATACATAGCTAAATAAGCGAGTGACATCCCTACTTTCCAAATCAAAGTAACAGAAGCAATTATGTCAGGTTTTGGACTTATATTCATGCTTGAGTATTTTTTTTAAGGAAGGCTGGTTTCAAGTCATATTCAGTTAAGCATTTCAAAACACAGTAATAAAATGGCCATATCACACTTCATAACCTGTGTTTAAAAAGACCATTTATCCCCCTTGAAAGTCGTATTTTAACAACTGGAACAGAAAAACCATGCCTTTAACTCACAATGAATTTTTGCCGTTGAGCATCATAAAATTCCTGAAACATACAATCTAAGGAGAAATGTTGGCACCAATATTAGAGCTTCTTACAGCATGTAATACAGTTTTATTTACCTGAGCTTCTTTACCTGAGAAGATGGACATTGGACAACTTTAGAAACTCAGTTGTGCTGGTATCCAAAGTAACTATTTTTAAACATTTCTTAATTTTGATGATCAAATGTTCATTTATTAATCTTGTTGTTAATAACATTATCAATCTTTATCGAGGCTTATTGTTACTACATCCATAAGATATTCTTAATCCTTACTATTAATATTAAAGGGATAATGAAGTCTCTAACAAGCTGCACGGATGAAGAGAAACTCCCTTGAAAAGTCCTCCTCTGAAAAGGTCACTCTTATCAGCAACTCTTCTATATACTTAAAACTGATTGTGGCATTCAGCAAGTTTCATTTTTCATCAGAATTATTCAATACCTGTAGGAGGCCATTTTGAAAGCTTTTTTCACAGCATGAGAAGAAGTTTAAGTGGTACATGGACGAATATTTGTAATGGCAAAGTTACTAGGCATCTGAACATCCAGCCAAAATTAGTGCCAAAAATGAAAAACAGCTGGCTAAACTGAAGGAAAAGTCAAGAAAAGCAGGCTTAGTTAGGAGACAAATAGACCACAAGAAATGCATCAACTATAGTATTTTCAAAGGCACTTCTCTTTACACTGGTATATCACATTCTTTATAGACTTTTGTCCCATTCACTGCTTATTTTATGCTTATGAATAGAAGTGTGCAGCCTTTCAGATACTGACCTTCTCTAAGCAACCCAACTGCCGTGATCCTGCAGTAATTATTGCCGCTGTACTTCCTCGCCGTTAGGAATAAGGTCACACATCCAAGAAAGTTTAATGGGTAACTCAGCAGCCCATGTGTCTATGCAAGCCAAGGTCCGATCTACCATTCTACATGCTCTAGGCAATCCTGCTTCAGCAGGGGAGTCGGACTAGATGATCTCTATGGTCCCTTCCAACTCTAAAAATTCAGTGAAATTCAGTATTCACTAGAGAATGGCTTCTGCGTGCTCAAGAGAGTTGATTTCTCTTTGCACAACTGGTTTCTAAGGGCAGCTATGGTCTAGTGAAACATTGCAACCAGCACGGTAAGTGCCATGGAAGCAAGTGACAATGCCCTAGCAGCAGTGGTACCTAGAGCATGGGACCTGCTTCAGGGAAAGGAAATATCAGCAGAGAACTACACCACCACAAACGGAGACCGCCAAACCCCTGCATGGGTCTAAACCCCCCAGACCCTGTTTCAAAGAGGACGCATGCATGCTCTGGAATTCACTCCGGTTTCTCTCAGGCACTCGTACTGTGCAGTGACACGCCGAGCAAGCCCTATCAGTTAGAGGGCAGAAAGAATGAGACAAAGCAGATTTGTCATACCATTTACAGCATTTCTTGGAGGCTTTCAGACGTGCCAGCGGAGGACAAAAACCCGAGAGAAGGAATATTCCCTATCTGCTTAAAGGGGAATTTGGCTCAAAATGGGAGTTTCCTTAAAAAGCAAGAGGTATGGTATGTAAATTCCATATGACTAAAGAGGTAAAATAGAAATAGCTCTGGAACAGAATATTTTGTACTGAAGTTATGTACACATAACATTATTAAAAATGTGAAGTCAAATATAATCTTAGATATTTGCCATAATAAAACTAAATGGCTCTTCATGGCAGAAGCGATAATCTGAAACTGCATGGAATCCTTTTGCCAAGAAAAAATATCTAATATTCATTATTAATAGTTCAGTTACCCTTATATTAGATTTTTAACTAAAGCAATACCACAAAAAGAACCTCAAACAAAACCCAAACTAAAACACACTGCCACAAGTGACAGGTATATACAAACACAGAAATCAAACTCTGTGCCAGCTTATGTTGTGTTATCTCAACAAAGGGGAAAAAAATTATATACCTAGACATATTAAATCTTCAACTCTCACTAAACAAGCACAAGAGATTTCTCACAGCATGTTAATGTTGCTGTCATATTTGCATTGACTTCCTTTTTAACTTCCTATGAGAAAACGCAGAGATAAAAGATCAACTGGTGTTCTCGTGCAAATCACTCTAGTGCAGATAAGTGAGGATTATCAGAATTACATTTGGCTCTACAGGAAATAATAGTATAGGAAACTTTTTAAAATACCTGTTAGCTTGTAAAAGGCAAGAATATAAATATTCTAGTCAGACTTTTGAGGAGTTATCTGATAAAAAGACATACCATGATAAAATGCAATACACTATAACAAAAATAGTTTCAATTTATATTTGTCTAAAAAAATACTCCAAAATTTGGGTTTATATCCTAAAACATAGATATTGTGGCTTAAAAAAATTGATGGGGAAAAAAAAAATCAAAATGAATAATAAACTTTCTTAAGAAAATTAACGTGCTGCTTTTGTTCTTATCAGCTGACCTCTATAAAACCTTCCTGTACTCCATAATACAACTGCAAGCTTCCACACTAGAAGTAGAAAGATCATTGAATAATTTAACCTTCCAGAAATGACAAAATAAAGTCACTTTTTATTAAAAATAGAACTTCATAATGTACAATTATTTAACTTTTACATCAACTACCATCTTGCATTCTGTCCCAATGACATTCTCCTTTACCATTTTTGCTTATAATATTTTTATGCAATACACATTATCAATAAATAATCAACTGGATCAAAAATATGCAAAGTATTAGCAAATTTTCAAGTGTAAAATTAGAAATCATTTTACTTAATGTAAGAAATGTAGTCCAGACATAATTCTGCATCTCGTTTTCTTTTAAAAAGTTTTAAAAAGCAATTATAAAAAGAAGTTTTGTTTTAAAGGACAAACGCCACATATTATTACACAGGCAAATATTTGGATGATCAAGTAAACTTGCCAGGGTTTAGCTCATATATTAAAAGAAATAATTTTGTACTAAGGGTTCAGCAGTGGAAAAGAAAAAAAAAAAGAATTTTTCTTCATTTTTTAAATTGTTTCTATAGTCTTTAATCTAAAAAAATTAAACTTTTATTGTTTCATTGTGTTGATTGGTGAATATGTACATTGAATTTTCATGTATTAATACATATATGAGTACTTATGTATTTTAGCTCTGATGGGAAGTGGAGCTATGACAGACAAACTATTCTGGAGGAGGACAGCTTGAGGTACGTATGGCACAACATGAAGCAGAAGACAGTGAGACACTCATTGGAAGTTCCATCTTTGTAAGACTTCTTATAAAACTTTGGAGACTTAAGACTGTCAAGTACTTCAAAAGCTTTGCCACCATCTTGGTTTTTTCCAAAACAGGTGACACATCTACATATCTTAAAGGTGGTTTGGTACTTTGACAAGGGTCAAGTACCCACACCAACAAAACCTACCCTGTTTTCTGTGACTTTCCTGCTTCTCGCTAAGTTCAGCCCTTAACAACGCACAGGAGTGATCGCACCACCCCTCATTCTCATCATTTGCTATGCCCCTGAATTTGTTCCTCTGTCACCTGTGATCAGCAGTAGCACAGGGCTACCCTCGCTACCTGCACAGCTTTCCAAACAGGAATACATCACTTGGAGACAACAGCCCCTCTTCTGTGTTATTTCCAGGTTATTCCATTTTTACACCGAAATAGGTCAACTATCTCTTGTGTGACGACATTGCACTTTTACGTCTCCTGTGCTTTTTCCACCCACTTGTCCCCAGTAGCTTCAGCTTTGCTGTTCTCTTTGGTGTTCAAACAAGGACACGAGCATGTCCCTACTTAAATCACTGCTTCCTAGTTCCACTGAACTCATTAGATCCAAGTTGCAGAGTTATGTTTCTGTTCAGACCACACAGATCCTCCAAAACTGGCACTCAGCTGACAGCACCGCTGCACAGCCTTGACTCAAGAGAAATCTACTAAGCCACATCGTCTGAAAATTTACTGCTGCAATAGCTGGTTGTTCCTTACTTATTCTTTTCAACAACTCTCTTGCTAAAAAGACTTAAACTAGCTGTAAAACTCGCCTGCAGAGAATATGCCCCAGGCAGTAGCTCACTCCCCCATCGCTCCCTTGTCCCAGGGGTCTAACTACAAATATAAGGACAGCAGCCTGCGAACACCAAGCCTCAGTACTATTAATATGTACTTCCCAAATGTCTCTACAAATAAAAAAAAAAAAATAAATAAAAAAAAAAAAAAAAAGGAATAAGCCCAAAATCTATATACCCCCACCATATGGTCAGAACACTAATGAGCATCGCAACAAGGAAAAGCAAGGGGGGTGAGCCAAGCAGCCAAAATGGGGAAACATATTCATCAATGATCTCTTCTCTATGAAATACTAAGAAATACTTTATTATTGAAATATTTATACTCAAACAGAGGATTTTAGAAAATTAGTATCTTTTAGCAAAGAGTTCTCCTGTCTTCTCAGGTGTAACTCAACATCAGTTATCAAAACTTTAAAGGAATTTGTAGTGAGGTAAACCTCTACAGTAAGAGAAGACAGGACGCTAACACACCTAGCTCACAATTCCCATGCTTTATGGGAATTCATTCTGATTCACTACAGGCTTAGACATAATTTTACATTGCAGATTACACCTTGGCCCTATTTGGAAGAAGATGGAATAAGCGGCAGGAGTATTTGGAAGTAGATACTTAAATGCTTTTCTGAATTCCAGCAACACATGACCACCCAAACAAAACGCAGTACCACATCGCGGGGGGCTCTGGAGTTACTTCATGGGTGCAAACAACAACTGCAAGAGGCTAGTTCACTCCTAGCAGGTAATAAAAAGAAACTGCCATACTACAGTCATTACAGTAGTATCCAAACATCTTGTCAGAAATATGATGGAGGCTTTGCATTAGTTATTTCTCAAGGCCACTGAACCTGGAACGATCCAGTATTTTTAAAAGGTGCCTCAAATCTATCTTACCCTCTTAGTTATTCTTGTGACGAGTCAGCACAGGATTTCCAGTGCTCAGATACTGTCCTAGGAGCCTCCACTAGCATAACGAGCCTGTGAGGCACAGGGCAGTGTTATGCTGAACAGTCACAGCCCCTTTGGGTGAGCAGAGCAGAGGGTTTCCTGAGAGAGAGGAGGCGAGCCCAGACCACCATCAGCCTCCTACTGAGCCCAGACCACCATCAGCCTCCTACTGAGCCCATCCCAGTCACGGAACCGCACGACTAGCTGTCAAACAGAGGACCTAGAACATGCTCTTTCGCCTCCAGTTCTAGTTAGCAAGTAAGGTAAGATGGAGGATGGTGCTGGCTCAAACAATTCCTCTTTTTTTTTTTTTTCCCTTCATTAAGTTACCAAATGCCAATTGTAATCTATCAGCTAGCGTTATTTTAGGATAATCTTTCCCTGACATTTTCAGTGAGCAATCCAATTTTATTTGCAGTTACTGCAGATTGTTACGATTGTAAAATATCATTTTAGGCTAATCTTTCCTTTGACATGTTTATGAAAAAGTAGGCTGCTTATATAGCCTCCTTCCTCTCAGTGCCACCCCAAACAACCAAGAAAGGCAATTGCATGTCCTGCAAGCACAATGTTAGTTTCCTTCATTTAAAATGATATAAGAAAAGGAAGTTCAGAGTTTCCGAGTCCTTTTAAATTGCTCTTATTTCTGCACTGAGACAGAACTGTCTGTTAGGGATATCAACACATGCCATTTATAGGTATAATCTGAAAGTCCCGTACTTTTATTTCATAAAATATTAAACATCAAATGAAACATTGCAGCAAAAATGCTTTTACAGACAGTTTCCTGTAGCAATTTGTAGATAATGTTAATTGCATTACCTGACTACACAACAGAGAACTTGACCTTGCTACTTTAAGTACCTACACACAACTGCATGGAAGAATGAAAGTCACCTTGGGACTTTAATGTTTGCACCTCTGCCCTTTTTGGGGGTTATGCTACAGCTATTGCTTTATTTATTATTACTGACGTTTTTTTTTGAAGTAGCAATATTGACATTTTGCTGTGGTTTAACCCTAGCCAGCAACTATGCACCACACAGCTGCTTGTTCACTCCCTCCTCAGAAGGATGGGGGAGAGAATTGGAAGAGTAAAAGTGCGTTGAGATAAAGACAGTTTAACAGGTAAAGCAAAAGCAGCATGGACAAGCAAAGCAAAACAAGGAATTCATTAACTGCTTCCCAACAGCAGGCAAGTGCTCAGCCATCTCCAGGAAAGCAGAGCTCCATCACACGTAGTGGTGACCCGGGAAGACAAATGCCGTAACTCTGAATGTTCCCCTTTTGTCTTAATTCCTATGGTATGGAATATCCCTTTGGTCAG
Organism: Limnodromus scolopaceus; assembly: GCA_028565335.1. Classification (NCBI taxonomy): domain Eukaryota; kingdom Metazoa; phylum Chordata; class Aves; order Charadriiformes; family Scolopacidae; genus Limnodromus; species Limnodromus scolopaceus. The sequence continues at coordinate 23,154,869 of JAOXNO010000078.1, read as the reverse complement.
TTAGGGTCAGCTGTCCCAGCTGTGTCCCCTCCCAAGTTCTTGTGCACCCCCAGCCCACTCGCTGGGGGGGTGTGAGGAGCAGAAAAGGCCCTGACTCTGTGCAAGCCCTGCTCGGCAGGGACTACAACATCCCTGCATTGTCACCGCTGCTTCCAGCCCAAATCCCAAACGCAGCCCCATGCCCGCTGCTGTGAAGAAAATTAACTCTACCCCAGCCAGCCAAAACCAGCACACATTTGTATATTAAAACATTTAAGTATTACAACTTACTTTGCATGCTTAGTTAAAGAAGTTAGAAGATGTATACAAACTGAAGTTACTGAAAATAAAAAAAATATGACAACCTCACAAACGTCTGTCCCATTCACTGAATGAAACCAAGTCCTGTGGGATGAGGTAGAAATGCATAAGCTCAGGGTACAGGGTTGACATCAGAACAATAATATTAAATACTTAGATCTGAAAAGACAGCAGTAATTTTCAAAGCACTGCCGAGAATGTAAATGTGTACATTCTCTGCTTTCTTCTACTAAAAATATTCCCTATTATTCTTATGATAATAATGACAGAATAATATTGTCAGAGAAAGAATCATGTTTCAGTTTCCAAGTTGTTTGAATCTATGCATTAATAAAAATAGGGTTATTTTTCCAAAAAAGAGTGCTTTAATATCAAGCATATCAAGACAATGAAGGAATTAAGAAATTCTGCCTCTTTCTCTCACTCTGTCCTAATTTAACCACAGTTGCTGTTACTATTTTGCTGTTGGTGCACTGAAGCAGAAGAGGTTAAAGCTTATGCCACATTGCCCGAGACGCATTTATTTATGAAGCATTTACTCCTATAACCAACAGAGCTATTCACATTGTCACATCTGAGAAGTATTTAGTACTTAATTGAGCCCACACTCTGGTAGTGGCTACAGTGCCGAGTATGCTGTTTGCCCAAATAAATCCAAAACTACTCTTGGAGTTCACACCTTGAACAATACTTTGGGAGACAAGGCTGAAGATCACAACGATTAACAAATTCAGTATTTCCATTTTCTTTGAGGAAAAAAAAAAAAAAATCTCAATAAGCCTAAAATGTCCTAACCTGATGTCGGCAAAACCATATCACCCAGTGGAATAAAACCATATGAACCAGAGAAATATCCCAAAACTTCCACCTTTCTTTGAGGACTATTTTCTATCAGTTAAGCCACAAAACAGATACTTTCTCACTTGTTCTTTCTTTAGCCTCATAGATCTTGCATTCCTGAGAGTACATACATTCAACAAGAAGAATGGAGGGCACTTCCATCAGATGCTGCTCTACAGCATATGGGCTAAAGAAATGTCACCAGAAGAAATAGCTGTAGAGTCAGAGGCACTCAAGAAAACAGTATCCAAGTAAAGCCACATACAGCACAAGTACCCTACCATCAGGCCAAGGTAGCTGTTAACCTCCATTACTAAGCAGAAAGATTCTGAATGCTGAGTGGATACAGGCTTTATTCAGGGATTTTTATTATCTTTTCAATCTGGAGATGAGAATGTTGTTTATGTCAGTGACACTGCGCTGAATTCAGGTTCGCATTCAGAGACAAACAGCTCAAGCTAGCTATAGCTCTGCTTTCAGGGGAGAAAGAGTTGGACTGAAACCATCCTTACCTTCTGCTCTGTGAACCGACTGACTCACCCCGAGTTAGAGTCACACATAAATCAAGAACTCTGGCCTTCGCAAGAACAGACATGACTGACCTGCTTTGAGTTATTCAAGTGAGCTTGCGCCCTCCAGGTAGCTCCAGCAGTAGATAAGATGGACACTTGCAGCAATAACTGGTACGGTTCCTCATGTCGTATTTGAAAAGTGACACAAGAAGTCCACAGCCCCGGCACCAAACAATCCTGTCCCTGCGAAAAGAAGGTGGTGGTTTTGTTCCTCGTCCCTTTAACTAGCTAAAAAAATAAATCAGCAATTTATTTAATTACAGTTAATGAGCCAGCTCTGCGCATACTTACATCAGCTCTCTAGTAAATACCGCCAACACAACGTGCAACCACATCACCAATACAAGTTGAAGATGATGGCTAAACAGCAACGCAGAAATGTTGATTCCCGAGCAGCACTGAAGCAGCACCTTCGTTCCCACTCAGTCATGGAGGAGTCTGTGCTGTTGCCAGGGTAAATGACAATTGTTGCAAGGTGGCTCCAATCTACATCAGATGCCAGTAACCTCCAGAGCCTGGCGTAATCATTGAAGACAGGTGGGTAAGAGGGTGTGAGCAGCCACACAAAGCTTGTTTTAGGAGCTTCTCATCACATTAAGATTTTGAGACTTTAAAGCATCTCTGCTTGGCTGTCTCAACTAGCTTTCGGATCACATAGAAGCTATTTGCAATTATGGGATTAATAGGTGCCTTTTAAAGCTATTATTAAGATTGCAATGCTTTGTACGAAGCTGTGCATTGTTTAGGATACTACGTAAGAGTTTTCTCTATCCTGCATAAATTCAGATATACCTGCATCATATGCACCATAAGAATTTTAACTCTAAAAAAGCTGGTATTTTCATCCCGGTGAGCAATACAGAAATCTCCTGTATTTTATATGGGGCAGCTGATCGCAATATCACACTTGCGGCCATGAAAATATTAAAAACTGTAGTATTTGTGCTAATAAAAACACAGGCAATAAATTAATGGAAAAACAATATTATACTTCTGCAAGAATGGTCAAGGTAATCCACATTTAAATTTCTTCAGGAGTTTATATATTTGGTCTGTCTAAAAGCTCAAAGTTTATGTTCAGTTAAGTATGTTTGATGGCAGTTAGTTTTAGTTTTACTAGCATACATGTGAAAGAATTTTTAAAATGTCTTTCTATGTTTTTAGTGTTGAGGATATAAACACAAGCATATGGATGTAGTAATTTGTAAAACAAAGGTGACATTTAATTTCACACAAGACACTAAAATTACATCCTGTTAGAAGTATCATAGATGTTTATGTAAAGTTAGTTAGTTAAAAGAGTTAATTATATTATGTGAGTATGCTTAGGATAGAAAGTTTGCTGAGGAAGATGTATAACTGGAATTTCTGTGTTAGTTTGAAATGAGCAATACAGTGATGGCACAAATCCTGATCCCTTCAGATTTACATCTCTATTTCTGTATCAAATTGGTGTAAGATAAGCATCCACACTTCTGAAGCAGTAGATTTTTTACAACTGCTTCACCCTTTGAAAACTTATTCATAACTTTCTGTCTATTAAATATAGTACATCAGAAATAGATTTCTCGCCAGCAGTTCTCCAGTTGTGAAGGTAAAAGCAGAAGCTGCATACAACATGGTCAGTATTTAAAAAGCTATTAAGATCCTATCCACTAGCTTTATAAGAATGCAGTGTTGATAGAAGGGCTTCATTTTTCACAGCCTTCCCCCTGGCCCACTTCCCTTGGATAAGAGATATCGTCAAAATGAAATGAAATTTTGTGCCAGGAAATAATTTTATGAGTTCAAGTAAGAGATCGAAAGATAAACATCCAAAGATGTAGACACTTCCTAAAATACTGTACTGATTTCAAAAAACAGACAGGAGAATAGGAAAGCGAAGGAAGTAAATGGTGGAGAAGAGAACAGAATATTGCAAGACGATGAAAAACAACAAAAGGCAGAAAATTATCCAAATTCCACTTGCTGTCACTTAGCAGCATGGTACAGTTCACTTTTCATCCTCTGAAAGACCCAACTTAAAACCCCAGTGAAGCGAGGTCAATCTGCATCTCAGGTTCTACCACATATAATCCTACAAGAGCTTATACTGTCGGGAAGCTGCTTATTTTAAAAACAGCGCGCACTGGGATACACAAACTAGGTGTATGCCTCCTATTAAATGCTATTAAATTTTAAAGAGACCACTATTAGCACAGGAAATCCTTGAGCCATGATTTGCTGTGGGCCAGCACACAGAGGTACCTCTGACAGAACAGCATGGCTTGTCTCAAGCTCATTTCTTACCTCTTGCATCCGTTACTAAACAGCGCCAGAAACAGGCTATGGAGGTAAGCAGATCTTTGGTCTGACGTGATACAACTTGTCTCGTGCTTCTAGGATGTACATAGTAAAGGCCACAAAGAGAAAGAGTGCACAAAAAGGTCAGAACAAGAGAATAACATTAAAAAAAATCCCATCTCACATTTTTTAGGTTTTTTTTCTTGTAAGTGAACAAGATAGAATAATAGCTCAGTGTAATATAAATACACTTATGATAATTGTTGTGTAGTTCTGTGTAATTCAGGGAAACCACAGTATTAGCCTTTAGCATAAAGACTTAAAATTTCTTCCTGAAGTAATATTACAGCATCTGCCTATTGTACAACTTCAAAAGATTTGACTAAAATTTTGCTACGCACAGAAATATTATCTTGTAGCCAGCAAGCAAAGTATGCTTACCCTTCTGCACAGCACCTGGAGAGATGAGGCTTCAGATACTTATTTAACTCTGAACTTTATCAGTTCTTTCTCTTTACTATTAGAAATGTTCATTTCGGAGTGTGGGCAAGGTATTCCATCTCTCTGGCGGAAATACAATTTCAAACATCAGCACTATAAAAGGTAGGTAAGGTCATTGATGATGGGAACTGTGCAGGGAGCACAAACCAATGTAGATAAGCATAAAGTAAGATACTTATATTCTCCAGCCATGATAAAATTTGAGTTCTAACATGAGGTAAACATCAGACTTCCAGTATTTCATTCCTTTTCCCCTAAATAATTATCTTTTGACCAAAATTTATTTTTCTTTTATTCCCCCTTTACTTATACATATATGCTCCCTTGATGGGAAAGCATTATTAGGCTGTGAATCAACTACAGCCAGTGGAAGTATTGAACTAAATAAATAGGAAAAATATGAAACCTGATGTAGTAACATATGAAATTTTAGAGTGTCTTCATGACCAGCACAAACCAATGAAAATATTTTAAAAAAAGAAGTTAAAAAACTTGCTTTAAAGAACCCTAACTTATCTATGACTGCAGGTTTCCTTTAAAAAGAAATTGAAATTATTTTCATTACTATAAATTTGAGACACAAGTGAGTAGGCAGAAACATTCTACAGAAATCTGCTTTCTTCAATAGCAGCAAACTGGAGAAGTAACAGCAATCTGCACTCCACAGTTGCAACCACCACCTTGCTGGTGAGAACTGTGAGAATGAACCTTTTACAAAAGACGGTCATGTTGCTTTGATCCAGCAAGTCATTAAGGCAAACCTATTCCTATCTTCAGACACTTGAGCCGTCTCACTGAATACTTATTATTCAAGCCTAATATTAGGATGTGCATACATACTCATCTTTCATTTATTTTATATCTGTCTTTTATTATTCCAGAGGTAGTTGGAATACTCCTCGTGCTAGAGTTGGACCACAGCAGAAAGACATCAAACTATTCTTACTTTTACTGTCAACATTTAACTATTGCTCTGACCGTTGAGTTTCTAATGAGTGAAATTACAAAAAGGTACCAGCCACTAGAATCTCAGGTACTGGAATCCACTCGAAGAGACATTTATATTTTTCAGCATCCTTGCTCTTATCTTCAGTTATGAAGCAATCTAATATTCACTGGAAAGAATCTGATATTTTCTATTATTATTGTACTAGTAGGTATTGTACTGGAGGTGAAGGGATTGCATTTCACTCTAAAACCCCTTGACCTTTATTAGTGCTTCAGGGAGCTTGAAAGCCAGATGAGATAAAAATAAAAAAGTCAATAAAATAGACTAGCATATATTTTTCCGACTTCCTGAAGCAACAGGGGAAATAATAACCGTCAGGTTTAAAGATTAATTTTGAATGAAGTGCTTACAGGCAAATAGATATGATAATTACATTAAATCATATACTGCTTGTTTTTAAAAGGGACATGGAATCTTATAATCAAATCAATTTCTAGATCATAATTTAAGTTACGTTATTTTAATTAATGTATTCAAAAAGGAGTTTGCAAATAACTAAGGCAGCAATTAGATAGTGCAATTTAATCAGTATTTCAGTTTGATGTTAAAAAAAGTAGATGAAGGCTTAAAATAAGATTCTCAGACACTCAAAGACCAATAAAATATCCATATGTATAACGGTTGTGAAAATTTTCATAGCAATATAGCAAAGGAACTACCTGCTGTACTTTGTTATACTAAATTTAAGGATCTTCATATAGTTTATGCCATGTAGATTTACCAAGGAACTAAGTTTTATAGCATTGTGCAGCTGCAATGACTGACTAAACCTTGTTTGATTAAAAGTATCTCTGCTGGCATTTTACTACAGTCCCCATTCTGATAACCCTTTTCTATGTATACAGCACTTTACTCGGCATGTAATTAGCCCAGTGACATAAAAAATGACCAATTATTGCCCTGGATTTGAATTAACATGAAGACAGATCTGGAAATTATAATGACAAATCAAAAGCCTTCCTGAACTTGATGAGAAAAAAAAGAGAAAGAGGACAATTTCCATTACTAGTAACAAATCCCTCCAAACCCAAAAGCTAAAACACTTCCACTAATGTATTCCATATATACATACACATGCACATGTATATGAGAATCTATAACCTATATTGAACTTCACACAGGATCAAGAGACATATTTGTATCAAACTTATGCTTTCTACCAAGGAAGTTTAAATTTCTTAGGCAATTCTGTAAACACCATGCATGCTGTTTCAAATACCCACTCTTCGGGGAAACTCAAACACAACATACGTATATAATTCTTTTAAGGAGAGTAATCATATCTAGTTGGTGCTAACTTCTTGCACTGATCTTTCCAGGACCACAGTAACCCTACTGCTTGAAAAAATTCTCATCCTATTAGTTCAGCAGTTCACCCACCCTAAGCCCACGCAACACAAGGCTTTCAGAAAGTTCCTGCGGCTACAAGCCAAACCCAAATGACTGTCTGTGGGTTTTTTTGCCCCTAAACCCTATTTCCAAGTAGGATTACAAATTGTTTTACAGGAATATTTTTATTTCACTGCAGTCTGGTTAGCAAGCCATTAAAAGCCTTAACTTCCTAAGAGCTCTTGGCTATATTTGAGTAACAAAGATTTTGGAAGAAGCAGCAATTTTTCCTTGACTGACTTTGGGAAGTCAAACGCAAACCACTCTGATATTTTTCAAAGCCACACCAATAAAGACATTTGCTAAAGTTAGATTCACTTAAAAAGAATTTTTTAAGACTTTTTTTCAAGTTTATCTAACGCATCTTTTTGATACAAAGCTAGCCAAGTTGTTAATACTCAGAAATATACATTAACACATAGCTTTATTTAATATCCCTTATCCATATTAATTTAATACTCCATGCTTCTACTTGGTTGCAACAGCTTTTTTAGAATTGTTACAAGCTGTTTCAATATGCGCTCAATATCTCAGTTTTAGATATTTATGTGATATGCACTAAATATTTCTGTTAAGAATTGCAAGGAACAGATCACAGGGTAGTGCACAGAAGTCCAAGTTGTAACTTGGAATTCTAAAGAGCGTCATCTTTAAAGTTCTTTGGAGTTCTAAAAGGACAAGTAGCCTTTTGAGGCTACTTAGGTCTCAAACTATAGCTTTTCCTTAACAAGTACAAAGATGCATAATCTGGGGTGGTATTAGAACAGAAAAATTGTGTGCAAAATTCATTATTTGTACTAAATTCACAATTTAGTCTGCATTTTTACTTTGGTTCAGGCTAGGAGAAATTGCATGTAAAAAAGAATGTTGAAAGAATGGGAAAAAAAAGTCTTTGATTTTTTTTTTTAATATTACTATTGGGGGAATAACAGCACCCAATTTAAAAAATACGTACATATATATGTGTATATATAACCAAGATAAAAGATGTTCTTACTTGCAAACTAGTGATTTATAAAGGATCCCATTCTATCAACTTCTACACAAAACTCCATAAAGGCAAGATCACTCCTTGTTCCTTTCTATAACTTTTTGACATGAATTTTATTGGCCTGGTTAGATATTCTAGCACATACATGCAGAATTGCAGAAATTTGCATACAAATAAAAGCTATGTAGTCACGTTTTGTTCTGATTTCCCATACATGTCCCTAAACAGCCTAGGATATATAAATTACAGTATCATTTAGCTAACAGTCTTTGATGGCTATGTGTAATAATATAACCTTCCCAGGATTTAATTAAGCAAGTTCAGAACATAGAAATTAGAAGTAAAGAGCCACTAGAGAAGGATAAATTTAAAGAGCTGCCCTCCATTTTTAAGCTTTTATGATTTTATTACCGCTACTAAGAACAAGGGAAAAATGCAAACAGAAAGGATAAACAATTAGTGTTTAGCTTAATTTTTTCCTTCCAAGACAGAGAAAAAAGATTTTGCTTCTAGAGTCCCACCCTTTATGGTACCTTTTGGAAATGTTTTGAATTTTCATTCCACCACTCTCATGGATAAAATATGTCTGGAAAGAGTAATGTTAAAATTTTCCTTCCTCTCTCTCATAGTGAGCAGGGACTGTGTATAGACATATATAGCATTATGATGCCATCTAACATCAGATTAAATTCTATAGACTTTGTAAACATCACAAAATTGGGACTATACATGTGGAGTATCTTCCGCTCACATTTACGTAGCACAGGCTCAGCAGAAAAATTCCCTTTAACAGTAAACACAGTGTTTTTCAGTGTCTGTATTCCATTTATCTATATAAAATAGTTAAATGAAAGTTAACTTTACCTTAAAAAGGAATAACCATAGATCCCTTTCTTGGAGTAAAAACCATGCTATTTTGGGACTTGAATTGTCAAAGATAAATCTCTTCTTCTGACTTCACATTTGATGATTTTGATGCTTATGTCGGTCCATGTTAACAAGCCACAGGTGATACAGCAAAATCTTCCGGTAATGTATCTCACAGTAGGACACCTGTTTTAGAAACTTGGAGGTAAAAATGAAAGAACATTATTTTACCCATACTACTTCTTTTTTAAATCCTAAAAATCTTTAGATATACTCCATTTAGTTAGCCTCTCTTACCAGTTGCAATTTTGTTTGCATTACCAAACCCTTTATTGGCTATTTTTTTAAGTTATATGGGGTTTGGGGGTTTGGTCTGCGTTTTACCTCCCAGTGTATTTCAAATAAGATTTATAGAAAAATTGGTATTTTGGGGGTAATCTTCCTTTAAGTGCTGTACAAGCAAGTGATCAAGGACAATCTGCTTTGAAATACTTTTCACACGACTAGGACTCCTCACCTGTACGGTACAGATATTTAGTTCCCTTCCACTATTAGATCAGTTGTCAGGAGTTAATGTATCTACTACAACACCGATAAGTACTTGGTGCAAGGTAGAGCACGACTCATCTTTCATGGGATTTTGCTACAGTGGATAAAGCTATTGATTTATTATTTTTTATGATCAGTTTCTGTCAATCATTTTTATAGTGAACTTTTTTTAACACATCACAAAACAAAACAAAATTCAAAACCCATGTCCCAAAACAGGCCACATAATGTTTGATTTTTTCCAATGAACTAAGTTAGGTGGGTCCAGTTTCGAGGTTACTAAAAAGCCAAATGACTTTCTTGGGACTTATGCCCAGGAAAAGATTCTGCAGTGATTTTCATGGAATATAATAGTCTTCCTCTTTTAATTCTTGGATAAAGAAGAGTTGTCGACATTGTTAAGATCATCAAAATGAGAGTAATGAGGGAACAGTGCGGGGGAAAGGGGGGAACCCACAGGAATACCACTGAGAAAGTAAATGAACTTCCACAGCACAATACTAGTAACTAGATACCAAGTACTTCAGAGGTTTGCAAGTTTGTGCACGTGTCATCTTGTATGCCATCTGAATGTCATGGTTTTCCATTAGTACTCTATTTCATCATTCTTTTTTTAATCAGTATTGCTACGAGGCTGGAGTAACTTTGCAATTGGGAATACCTCTCAGGTACTGTCAGAATATATTTCAAGAAATCAGGAGTATCCCTCATATTATATACCAAGTTCTAGTTATGGATGCACCATCTACAACATATAGGCCTTTAATATGTGCAAAACCAATGGGATTATAGATTGTAGCTCGGTTAATTTCTCAAGATATCAGCTTCAGACTGGGCCTGTTGAATAGATATTAATTCATACATCAAGCAAAGTGGCTTTATCATATAAATTAGTCAGCCCTTTTTTACATTCAGAAAAACATTATGATCCAAAATACTCTCCATCACACTGAGATTGACACTGAGGATGAAATGTTCTATAAACTTACAGAGTAAGGACAGCGTAACTATTCCAAGAAGTTACATCAGTATTGAGGTTTAACTGATAAGACTGTAAAATGATGAAACAACCCAGAGCAAATAGTTCTGGACAAATGCTGTGTAAAGTGTTTACAAATCCTTGAGGCAAATTTTACACCTTGGCTTTAAAATTCTCGTTCCGTATCTTCTTTATTTCTTATCCCATATTCTACCTCTATAGTACAATAACACAAGAGTCTTCTCCTAGACAGTCTTTTTGATGATAGAAAGAGATAAGGTTATCTATAGAAAGAAAAAGAATATCCAAATTTGAGGAATCTGCATTTATTTTGCATAAGGAAACTAAAAAGTCCTTGATAAAAATTTGCAGAATAGTAAATCTCATAAAAATCTAAAAAGAAAAATCTAGATGGCCATAAACAACATCCTAGTATTCCAATACTAACATACAAAGGCCTTTTCAGTATTCTCTGCAATTTGTGACTTTCCTTTCCCATTAGAAAAGATCTTCATTGGCATTTATTATTTTGAAAATAATCAGAACTATTACTGCAACTTCAGGAGCACGTACAAATGTCTGTGACTACTGTGCATTTTCATCATTTCAATTTTGTTTTGCAAAGGGGAAAAGCCCATCATTTATTTAAACCCTTCAGCGTCTGTTTATTGAGTCAGAATTTACTATAATAGCTGTCTTCTGATCCACTTGCAATTTCAATGCATATCTTAAAGAAAATATATAAGACAACTGGTCCTTTAGAGATGTTGATTTTGTTTAATTTCTTAAGTTAAATTTTTGTCTGGACCAAAATAATCTGATACTTCCAACAGAAACAGTAAGGAGCTCAAAGAATTTTTTATTTATTTTAGATATAATAGCATATGTTTAGTTCATAAGAATATTTCCATATTTATAGCCTTTCTGTCTGTACGCTCTTAAAAGGGAATAATCTCAATAATTCTACTGAAAGGTCAAGGAAAAAAAGAGTATTTCTTATACCGAAGTTTAGCTTAAATAGCAGAAATGCTAACTTCAGAGTTTATAATGCAAGACAGAATTGCAAGATAACAAAACTCTATTAGGCTTACCCAAAATTCTGGTCTTCCCCCATTACAAACTCAGAAATAGTCCTCCTTTCCCCCCCTCCCCTGTATCCAATGCCATCTTTGAAAGCAGGAACGGTAGCCTCAGGGCACACAGTAGAGCTGGGACTGAACTTACTGTGACTATTCAGCATACCTGCACTCCCAAGCACCAAATTCACTCAGGTTTCTTGTTGACCCTGGCAAATCCTGACAATGGAGACAATCCTATTCACATTGCTATTTTCCATTACTTAATAACAAATGTCTCATTCCATAACTGAAACAGGAGTCTATTGATTCCCTTGTTGTTTTGTTATTTGTGGGACGCTTCACTCAAAGCACTAAATTATATTTATACAGTTCATACAGCTTTATTATTTGTGTATTTCATGACTTATGTGAAATTAAATCTGAGATGTTCGCAGACAAATAGGAACCACCAGTTTGGCTAATAGTAGATAATGCTCACCAGAAAGACAGGGTACCAAGAGGACATGCAGACCTCTTTCACCAACAAGGCTCTACTCAGTGTTGACAGTGCTTTGCTGCTCCCCTTCTGTCTTTCCATTTTGTGTTAGGGCTAGAGCAGGTGCCTTCTACTGGCAGGTAAGTGCTTCAGAAAAGCCCAGACATCATTTGGGGAGTTGAATGGTTTCAATAAAATAGATGCTAGGGATCGTAGACATAGGATCTGACTCAAATTGCATAATGTCAAACATGCATATATACAGGCAACTGCTAGAAGATCACTGACCCTTACTTGGACGACACAGGTCTGTCGTTTAGAAATTCAAAAACACTATTAGAAATAAGTGATCAATCACCATTACTTCCTCCACTTTGTCTTGCTTTTACTTGAAGTATTTTAGTGACATCTTTATCTTGCCAACATGTACACTTCCACAGCTTCCCCACATCATGTGTATTAAGAACCAGGCCACTTATCCCTCCTCATTCAGGAAGATGGAGCTGTTCATGACTTACATATTTGCTCTTCTGCTCCATATTTTCAACCAAAAGAGAAAGAAGGGGGAATATTGTTCTCAGAAGCTTATAGTGACAAGAACTGCCACATAGCATCCAAACACCTTCGCTTAAATTACTTCTCTATCTCCAACAGTGGCCAGTGGATGCTGAGGAAAAGGCTACAGGAGAAAAAAAGGAGGGGGTCCCCTTTCTTCCTTAATGAGCTTGCCTTTTTTTGGATATCAGCAGTTACAGAGTTAAACTTTATCAGTGCTGCAATGTAATATCTGTTCTCGTATCGATGCTCTTCACATAGAATCATAACTGGTCGGATCCATTCCATAAATCCCATGCTGCTCACAACGGATAGAGATTTGGTTTGGATCAAATGGCAGAATTCAGGGGGTTTTCAGTAGGAAGATCTGCCCCCATCTTTGTTAACATAAGCCAGCAACAAACCGGTAATCTGACCCTGCAAGATGCATTTCATAAATCAAGAACAAAATACTTTAATTCCCTTCTGCATGCTAAACTCCTAATGCCCGAACCTGAGGTGAAATCCTGGTTGCATTTAATTTAATAACGCTACTTCCATTGGTTTCAGTGGGTCCAGGTTTTCACTCCCTGAAGCCACAGGATTTTTCAAACACTGGTTTTGGCATACAGAGAAAAACAATAACAACTTCATATATTCACTTTTCTTTTACAGTAATTCTGGACACAGGTCTATGTATTTTCTTAGAATCAATTACAGT
>JAOXNO010000078.1:23065418-23141680 GCA_028565335.1 Limnodromus scolopaceus | reverse complement strand
CCGAGTGCCATGCCCGGTGTCCAGAAGGTGCCACTGTGTGACAAGTGTGGGAGTGGCATTCTGTGAGTTGTTTCTTGGGGTTTTGGCATACAGAGAAAAACAATAACAACTTCATATATTCAATTTTTATTTTACAGTAATTCTGGGCACAGGTCTATGTATTTTCTTAGAATCAATTACAGTCTCTTCAACTTCCCTTAACTATTGATTGTTATGTGATAAATGTATTGTTTCAAGTAATATATAAAATCTCATACCCACTTACTGACAATGTGCTAAGTTAGGTACCTTTTAGGCAATTCTCCAGCCCAAAAGACCAAGTGTTAAGAGAGTGAACTCCAGGCAACTCAATATCAGAGGCTGTTACCATTTTGAACATAAATGCACACATCAATCAGCTAATCTCTGATCCCTGAAACCCCTATCTGCAATATTGGCAGATCTTCTTTAAAAGTATTTCCAGGCATGCATGACTGTTGTGTATACTTTAGGAATCATCTATCACATCTGGCTAGTTAGTAAAATGACCAAATTAACAGAGAAGTTAAATGGAGAAATAAATCTCGAGCTCAAGGCTATTGAAATGTTGTCATTCTTTCCCATCCAAAGCCACTAGAAAGGCTTACACTTAGGAAGTACTGCTGTATTTTGAAAGCCTTTTACATAGGTGAAATATGTACCATTTCATCCATTTTCTTTTATATCATATTGAACAATGGTTGCATTTCTTATATTAAAATGCATGGAGTACATTACAAAATACAGTTGTCAAAGTCTGAGCTCCATTTTCCTCTTGCTTTCTACTTGAAACACTTGGTTTGCCCTTTAAGATCATTTTGGCACACTAGCCAGTTTTGAGAACTATTTGTCTGCGTGCTTTTGAACTATGTTATAAATTTATTATTGATCTGTACCTTTGGGACTTACAGATTGTGTTTAATTTCTGTTAAAGTTTGTTCCAACCCTTCTGTGATATCTAATCACAGTGGATATCTAGTGAGTATATACATATTTTAAACTCCCTCAATATTTTGACTGAGAGCATTCTATAGGACACTTGAAATCAGTTTAACTTTTTATGCTAAAACTAGCACTGCATTTGCTTCCATTTCCTCTTACGTTAACAAATGTGTATCTTGTTGAAAGTAGGAAACAGATGGACACTTTTTCAAAGTGTGAAGCTCAATGATTTCGGTGATAACGTGTGTGTGTGTGCGTTTATCTAGATCTGAATAGCAACATCTTTAACCTCTAATACTCCAACTACTTTATATAGTCATCACATTTTTATTTTTTTTTTCACACATAAAAAACTTAGACTTATTGGAGGAAAAAAAAAAGACTGACAAGTTCACTCAGTAGACTTATGGCAGAACCCAGAACCAAATCCTTTTCTCCCAAGTTTCAGTGCAAACCTTTCTGAACTGGAAAGCCAGGCGAGCACAGTGTTCTCATTGAGCACTGGTCGTGAAAATCTTTCCCCCAACACCAGACATTCTATAAAAGCATAAAAGATAAATTTATCTTCCTAGACCTGAGCAGTTTATCTCTGATTTACCTCAGAATGCATCAAACATATTAATGGTGTTTTAACTGACATGATGTGGGAGTTGGAATAACACTACCCAGCATTTAGACTGCTAATGGCTTCTTAATTACAAAACTGTTGTAGGCTGCATGGTTAGCTGTACTTTAATGCTCATGGCCCCTTTTATCCCACTTTAGCTTTTCAGTATTAATGACTGTTTTATCCTCACCATTATTTTGTTCAGTTCTTTTTTTGACAATTTCTTGGTTACTTATTTTGAGTATCTCAGTTACTGTGTTGATATTCATACTAATCGGTCTCTTCTGGCATCTGCAGTTTAAGTTTGGAGCTGATTCAGGAAAAGGCCACAAAATCATAACACTACTGTTTCTATAATTTTCTGCTATTTAGGATGCATATAACTCCACTTTTGAGCTTTTAAAGATGGATCTGTAAGGCCTCTCGCTGTCATTTTCAGGAAAAAATATAAATCCCAAACCACATTCATGTTCATGATATACAAACAGTTCTGTTCCGTTCATCTGTTTCTGTGAGCATGCAGTATTTCTTCCTCATAACTGTGACAAAAGAAAGCTTCACATTTCAACAGAAATAAAACTGAGATATTGGTTCCTCTGATTTAATATCTTGTATCTATCCAGTTTGCTTTGTGACCCACTATCATCCGATACAGACATCATCCTTAAAACATCATGGCCTGCTTATTCCCTCTCTCTCCATCTCTTCTTTTTCCATGATATAAATCAGAAACATCTCAACCGAAGTCAAGTAAGTTACTCTTCTACAAAAGCATGATAAGAATCACAAAATACCATAACCACCTAAAATTGCTGTTTCTTCTACTGAGGAAACAGGTATGATCAGAGATAACACATTATAACAAATTTTGGTGATTTGGCTAATATCAGTATGTTCAGATGCTTGAAACCAATAAGAGAAGCAACCTCAAGAAACAGTTTACCTTTGATCTTCCACACCAGCAGCATTCAGGAGTAGGAACCAGCCACAAAAAATATCTCAGCTGCCATATGCCTGAATAGAGCAGAATAAGGGCACAAATAAAAAGGACGTGTTTACTTAGCAAGGCCAGGCTTTCAATAGAAATCAGTGCTTTGCTTCCCAATAAGAAATGGATTGAAAACCACCCCAATAGAAGCACTAGCTCAAGGTAAGAAGCTGCGTCCGGTATGTAAAATGGGACACGCTGTGGATACCCAGCCCAATTTTGAAGGTCTGTGTATCTGCGCATGGGTCAGAATACACCCAATAGTTCCCACAGCAAGAACTGATTTTCAACTTCTGCCATATCTCATTGCTGTTATGCTGGTTTTTGCTCTATAATTACCTTAACTATGCATCAGACAAAGCAAATTTACTGCTCACCCGAAGAGATGCAATAATAATAATTTTCATTATTTTGACTTCTTCACAGGGTCCTGAGTCTGCTCTTTGCGCTGCTGTGGCAAAGGATATAGTATTCTGCAGTCCCTCACTCCCATAGAATAATCAAGGAAATTATATGAGGTGATAATCTGTTGTTCTGATCCTTTGTGTCCACCAATGGGTGCCTGCAAGGACAGGAAGTTCCCTGCTATATATTTCAAGATCAAACCTACTGCAGGTGAAATTCAGACCTTCTTCACTATCACCATTGATTGCAAAATTTTCTTGGGGTATTTCCATTAAGTCATTGAGTTCTGAAAGACTGCAACTTTGCATTCAAGTCTAACCTCTTGTGTACGTCCTACTAGTGTGAATTGAGACCATACCAGTGATAACCCTCAACTGAAAGCAGCTGTAGGACAACTGTTTTAATGCTTAATGATTATCTTAGTATAATAGAGACAGCATGGAAAAAAGTCAATCCAAAGGAAACTATACAAATGCCAATGCTCTCTAGACAGAGACCTTTTGATAAGTGCAAGTTGCACCAGAATATGCCAAATGAGGCTCTTGGAGCGCCCGAGTGTATATCGGAGATTTTTTTTATTTTGCTCATAATACTTGTAAAAGTTTGAGGATAGAACGCATGTGTTTAAAAAGATACTTAACATTACTGATATCACTTATCTAACATTTGCATACAAACTAGGCTGTCCATATGACTGGAAGGGGTTTTTTTTAAATGGCTGCTTAGATTTAAACTAAGGGGATACCAATTCAGTGTCACAAAACCTGAACAGAAACCTTCACTCTCAAGTCAGGCAAGTTTTTTAAATGTGTATGAACTAAATACCAAAGCAAGAAGAGCTCATCATTTAAATACTATTTTAAGCATAGACGTAGAAATCTGCATCCTGTCCAGAAGGGCTGGAAACAGTAAACAAGAATACAGTTCCCATAGGGCTTCCTAGATAAGAATTTTTCAGCATCTGTACTCTGCTGATTCTTTAATATCTGTATTTACATATAAATTTTTTACTTCTCTCAGGTACCACTACAGGAAAATGCAAGAAACTTCAGAGAGATATTACAGCACGTTTACTTCATTCAATTGAATCCATTATTACTTTAGTGCTCCCTAATAGAAATCAATCCATTTTGCTGACAACTGACTGCTATGAACAATACAACATGTTATTGTGGCTGTCATTTAACCATTCTCATACTTATAATGCTGCATGTCAAATGCTAAAAAATACAGGGCTTCTTACAGAGATGGCATAACCTTCATGCAGGCTTCCCATGTCATTAAATGCAAAACTTGCACCCAGCTCTGCGCATGCACTCCCCTCTCCTATCGGCCCTGCAGCAGCTTGCTGAACGTAAAATTCTCCCCACCGTTGTTTCACTTGAAATCTGTATTCATGTAAAACATTCATTTTGTTGGAAATGCTGAAACTCCAGTTCCAGGGCATGAAGATCATTTTGGGTCTATTATATGCTTCCCAAATGCTTCTCACACCATCCCTTCTATGGCAATTTAGTGCCCATTAAAGGTGCCAGATTGACCGAGACTTACGGTTGCTCTTTATTCCCCAGAAGAGCTAACAGCATTGCAAACTCCTACCTACAGGTGCCAAACCATGTCCATCATGACCTGGTGGAAACTAAAGAAGTCTCTAGGAGTGGTTTATGTGCCATGAACATTGGATCATTAGTCTTCTTGCAGCTACAGCTATGATGTGTCAGCTGTACTGCCGACCGGAGTAAAACAACCCATTTTTAGCACACAGGCCATACAAACATAACTCTTTCTGTCATTTTGGACCAAGACGAGCAACCCAGGAGCGAAAGGCTTTGTATTCTGTTATGAACCCTCTGAACCACCCTGGTCCCTGGGAGCAACCTTTGGCTCAGCTTTCCTGAATCACAGAGCTTGGGGGAAGTGGTCAGCTAGGTCATTTATTGTAATGCCAGTTAGCTTTAACTAGGCTTCAGAAGTGTAAAACATTAGCAGGCACTGCTTTGCTCAAAGGATTTGTAGTTTATCCATGAGGTATCACCTTATAAACACGCAGAAGGGGTTGCAAACAGCTACTGCCGAAGCGAAAAATCTGCATACAGCAAATCGCTGTCGCTGCCTGTACTGCTGAGAGACATCTTTTGCAAATCATAGTGGATAAAACAAGCTTTTCTTAATGCAGGCTACTTCATCATCTGTTTTACACCAAAGCCTTCATGTTACGCCTCACATAGTTTATCCCCTCTTGCTCATGAAGAGAAACAAAGAGAGGAGACAACTGCATAGCAATGCAGCAACAGAACCAGATGGCCCAACTCTCCCAGGCCTTGGCATTGTGTCTCTTTCTGTTACTTTGGTATTTTTGTCTTCTTCCACCCCTTCGGTCTCATCTGCACCATCCTCCTCTCCATCTCTTTGTCTGTCACATTATTTTTTAGTGTGGCTTCCTTAGGAAGAGACGCTTATGTTGTCATGTTCCTTACACTGAACTGAACACACCGGACAACACAGCCATATTCAATGGAGGGGCAGGACTCCTCCGAGTTTTATGACAATGTGTCTGAGTAGAGCAGAAATGGCCCAGACTGCTTCCTACCAAGGGAAAGGTGCTGCAATAAGCTCCCTGTGAGCCCGGGACCCCTGTGACTGTTCACAGGCATTCATGGCACATGGAAATACCCCGAATGGAGTGCACGTGCTGTTGCTGCCCTAATGAGGGCTCAGCTACAAAACCGTAGGAAACCAGACCTCAGCAGTCCTTGTGATCATCTCCCACACAGTTTGAAAACATTTTTACACAGCTTTTACCCTCCACCTGTGCATTGCTGGCAATCCTTACTTGTTTATCCATCCATCGCCCAGCCAGGCAACATCTCCTCTCTCGTGTAGCTGTTGATCCTCTACTGCAAGCCCCTTCTCACACATCTGTCAAGAACAAGAGGCAGGTGTAAAAATGAACATGAGGCAGAGCAAAGGGAATTTCTTTCTCTTTGTTCTCATCCAGCATGTATCATAAAAACAAAAACAAACCAAAGCTATTATTCCATTGCTTTAACTGCCAGCCAGCACTGACTTCAGAGGGCGGGCACCTCTTTGCGTCAGCTGATGATCTGGTAGTCAGACCAACAGCCACGAAAAACCCAAACTTTATTCTTAGCTTCAGCTGCAAAGAATGTTTTAAAACAGCAAAGCAAAAAGCAAAAAAAATCAAAGCAATGAAACTATGTTGTTTGTGACTTTATGACAAATAGTTTCCATCAGAAAATCAGTAGATTGATTTCCATCATTCAAAGTGCATTGCACTTGGCTATACTTCATAAATTAGTTTGTTCATTTATTCAAATATATACCCTATATTCAAAATTAATTTCTAAAACATTCTGCCTTCATATGAATATTATTGTGCACCAAGGATAGGCTCTCTGAACTCTCTAGACCTTATGCTCATATTTAAATTAGTGTTTTGCTTTTAATTTTTCCTCTGCCTTTATTGCTTTCAGGGAACAATAGGGAAGCCCTCTTGTAGTTAATTTACCACCTGAAGACACTAAATAAAAGTTGCAGGACCTCATTTATTAAATCTCTCCATAAGATTTGAAACATTAGGCATCCAGCCAAGTTTGTGTTTTCATTAAATATTTTTGTCAATGGAATTAAAGCATTTATCCAAACAAATATAAGAGAATCCAACATAAAATGGCTTCTTTACTGGTGACAGTTTTAAGCGGGGTTGGTGGTGCTGACCTCCTGTACTCGTCCAAAACACCTTATTATACGATTTTAATTTTCAATACCCATTATTTTACTTGGCTTTCTGGTAAATTATCTGTTGCGGGGTTTTTTTGTTCTTTATTTTCTACCTTTTACTGAAACATTTTTTCTCTCTCGAAGTAATGCTAGGGGAAGAAAATAAACTATCCCAGGCTCTGCCTGGTCCAGTTTGCTGCAGGCTCTGCCACTGACCCAAGACCATTTCCTACAGTGACCTCCACATTCAGGCTATGAGGTCAGATGCTGTTTCAGGTGCATTTTCTGTCTTTCTGGGCAGACCAGTCTCTTTGTTATCATGAAGAACAGAGACTGTATCAAGCAGAAACTATATCAGTTGGAAGTTCTCAATTTACACACAATGTGAAGTTTATACTTCTTAATCCCCAGAACAGGATTTTTACATTCAGACCTGTCTGCAGATGTCACTATTGTGGTTTTTAAGTGCATGATCACACCTGTCCCTTACCTTGTCAGCTCCTGCCTGCCCCTGATGACAAATGGTCTGTTCACATGAGGACTCAGGATTTTTGGCTGCAAAAGTCAGAAGATACATACTGAACAGAGCCAATTGACATGGAGAATTTTTGATCTACGTGAGATTTTACATTTTGAAATTTGTTCTCTTTTAATTCGTAGCATATAATATTTTCAGATGTCCCACAAAACAGATGATCCTTTTGGAAACACATTTACACACAGTTTCCAAAATGAATTTGTTTTCTCCAACCTCAGCAGCTGCCGACTGAAACAAAAATACTTTATACTCAGTTTTAGTATAACCTTAGAAAGAAGCACAACAAAGAGATTGACATAATAAAACTATGTTTACTTAAAAGGTTTTATTACCCTAAATATTATTTGGCATAACATAACCTAACAGCATACTCTAGACTGTTATTATGGTTGAATTGTCAAATGATTTGTGTTGATGTAAATTAAAAGCTGTTTTTACATTTTTATTTTTTCCCTTAGAAGAAATTTCTGTCCCTCTTCAAACTGTCCCATGAATTCAGAAGAGACATTTTTCAAAGACATGGTTGTTATTGTTTATGAAATGTCAAAGTTTCCTGCAAAACACATTGAGATTTTCTCAACATCTCTTTTTTCGAGCTGAGTACAAGAAATATTGCTAAGCTCCTAATTCTATCATCTCAGATTCATCCCTCTGACAGCGTGAAGAATGGCTCCATAAGAAACAAGGGTTTTCCTAGCTCACTGGATATAGAGAAAATACCAGCGATCAAGTGGGCAATAATGTGTCCATCCGTCCCAAGGTACTTTTTAATAGCAATGGCAATTAAACATTGGTACCTATGAAAATTTCTGCCAAGCTAAGTATAATTTGAGATAAATGAGAGTAAGCACTTTGCCCCTTTGACTGAAGGCCGGTGTAATGCAACCAGATTATTCCATATCTCTCAAGGGGATGAACAACATGTCCACAAAACCCAGCCTGGATCAGATTTGTTTGCTACATGTCCAGTGACCTAGAACAAGCGTTATGTTTGCTTTCACAAAAGCACTCATCCATGGGAACACTGGTACAGGAGTGAACGCTCCAGGTGCCATGATATTGATTTGACTGAGTCTCCTAAAGCAGAGTTAGACCTAGCTCGTGCTCTCCTGGTGGATGAATAAATGCAATAAGCATTGGAAGAAAGCCTACAGGATGGCGACTCAAAACTCTGAAGTCCAGCCACAGGGGAGGACAGTCAGACTCTGCCCCTCATTTCGGTTCTTAGCGGGTTGTCATTTTGCAGATGTATGGAACATGCACCTGCACATAGCTAAGGAACATTACATGTGATAGGATCTTGTACCACATAAATATACATAAATAGTGTTTAAAGAAACCTTCTGAGTTGAAGAAAAACATGCAGAAGAAACTCACTAATGTGACCTCTCTTCCTCATTGGCTTGGCCATCTTTCATGGCTTGGTCTTAGATAAAATTTTTTTTTCGACTTTATCTTTCTGACTGATAAATTAGGCAGCTAGGCTGAAAGCCAGCGCTTTCTTGACTTCTGCACTATGAACACTGATAATTCCATATGCACCACCACATAAATATGTATACACATAAGCGCATTCATGTATGTTAATGCCACTATAAAACCCCAACCCTTTAAAATTTTAACACAGACTATAAGAATATTACAATGAAAATTATTGAAAGAAAACTAGTCAGATATAAAGGCGTTTATGGTTTATGCAAGCTCATGTAAGCTAACAAACTAAAGCCCTGCCAATATGGCATCTACAATGAAAAAAAAAAAAAAAAAAAGAAACATTTAGACATTTAGTAGAACTAGTAACAGCAGTAGGTTAGCATTGGTTTTGTTAATACAGTTAATATTATTGTTAACGTCCTCCATACAATCCTATTCAGACTCAACTAGAAAGATAATAGGACTGTAAAGATGTTTATAAGGAATCTGAAGTACCAGAATAGTCTTATGATGGTTATCATTTATTTTGTCGTTACAGTTATATCTGTTCTATCATTGGAGCCATCCTTCCCCATTTGGGTTTGTTTATTTCTGGCCACAATTTGTTGTGCCAAATTCGGGGTTTCAAACCTAATCCTACAACAACTGTGACTGTAATTATTTTCATCCAAGTCCAGTAGAATTGCCTGGGGGCTTAAACATATACTGTTATTACTACCAGTAATAACAAATTTCCAAACACTGTCAATAAATTAATGTTAATTCAGCTTTCCCAAATGTGAGCCAAAAAACCAGAAATTATCTTCATGAGAATGGAACCATCACAATCCAATTCAGTAACACCAGCAATTTCATACTGATATGAATTTGTTTAAAAGGTGACCTGAACAATGAAGCAAGTATAATTAAATTGGAAACAGCTAATTCAATAAAGTACTGATGTCAAAAGTAATAATTAGAGGAAATTTTAGTGCAACACGCATCTGCAGAAAGGATCATTTTGCAATAATGATACACTTACGTAAAGAAATTTAAAATACAGAATGTCTGACAAGAGTTGATTGAAAAATAGTCCTAAAAGTGGTTTTATTTTAATAGATTGGAAAACAAGTCAAAAAAAAAAAAAAAGAAACAAGATTGCTATCATTAGTGTGACACTACCGGTTTCAATGGAAAAAAGAAAGCCTATTGAATTTGATTTAAAAATACGCTTTCTGGCTTGAAATGGTTAAGTACAATTAAGTTGCAACCAATCGAAGCGTTAAAAAGAGCGCTCATGTTAAAATCATATTTTCCAGAAGGCAACTGTTACTGCATAGGCACTCAGTGAAGAGTATGAACCATTCCCACCACGCGCGGGAAGGGAGAGAACTCAGGTAGCGCACAAAGCTGCATTTCAACTACTCGCAATAAGGAGGGTAAGCCTCCCAGCACGTCTTTCATTTGTTTCTGTAGAAAATCAAGACTAGTTTAATATAAATTCACTATCTTGGATCCTCTGGACCAGTACACTTATTAAGGGGGGCCAGTATGGATAAAATACCCAGTTGAGCTCTACAGCAAAGGTCATGCAGAAACAACTCTGCCCACTCTTTAACCATAAAGGTGAAGTTCACCTGCCCAGGACACAGTGCATTTTCAATAAGCTTTCAACTGATCCAAGACGGAGGAACAAGCTCCCACTTGACCTTTCTAAATCTCATGCCATTCCGGCCCAAATATAACGTACATGGCCTAAATCTTTCTTTTTTGAAAAAAAATAGTAAGATAATTTGAAATACAAACAAAATAAAAACAATCAAAATGAATTGCTGTCCCGCAGAAACAGTTCTCTCGGAGGGAAAACTGTGAGAGAGAACAAGAACAAGCAAACCAGGCTTATTGAGTAACGGCCCCACCTCTGAAGTTTATTCGATTTTGAAACACTACTGACGGTTCTCTCTGAAAAGATAAGCGACAGTTTCATATGTGAGCTCACAAACATGTGCACATACGTTGCAGAAACATTCCTCTAACACCACCCATTCCTTCCACGTAAGAAATGCTCAGAGCACTTTACATTTGCTGCAGAAGCATTTGTCCTTCCCAACCATGAACACCGCCTAGATACTCATGCCCCTCATCTGCTTGGAGCACAGGGTTTCAGGCTCAAGGGAACCATCCTGTGGGCAGATCCATCCTCCTGCCTGCCGCCTGGACCAGGTGGCTTTAATGCAGTTCTGGAAAGCAGTCATATATTCCAGCAGCAACACCATTAGGTGTTATGAGGAGCTGCCTATGCCCTATCATATCAATTATTCTCCTTCAGTCTTTGACCTCATGCCACAAGCCACTCTGCTAACCTGTGAGATGATGGCCCTCCTCTGGATTTGTAACAAATTTCATCCCCAAACCTATTCTAAGCAAGTTTCTTTCTAAACTTCTTTACTAAACCAGCTCCTTGCAGTACTTATTCTCAGGTACATTTCTGTACCTTCTAGTCAACAACCTACACAGGTTTCTCAGCAGATTCCTGCTCTCCACACCTTACTGTCTGCTCCATTTCTAGTCACCCTCCGCCTTTATAACAGGAAAGTGGGGAAAAGGGGTGAGAAAGCAGCAAATGGTGAAAAAACTATTTTAAAGTAGCTAAATTGTGTGTCGAGAAAGATGTTACATACTTGACCTGTTCTAAGCTTGAACCTTTTATAAAGTTATTGTCCCAGAAGACGAAAACAATACGCTATTCTAATCAAAGCACATATATATATACAGTATAAATTAAGGAAGGTAGATGAAGACTGGTGTAAACTATATAAAGCCCACAAACAAGCATGCATCGTTTTCCTGTTTAAAAAAATGGGGAAAGTGAGCTGGATTTTGCATTGTGCATCGTAAGTAATAACACCATCTTGGGTTTGATGGCTGGTATCACGAGCAATTGCAACATGGAGAAATACGGCAGCTTGATTTTCAGTTTGCACACTGAGCTGAAACACTGGCAGTTAGAAAATCATTGACTGACTTGTCAGCTGAGCCAATTTGGTCTGGAAGTCCCAGAGAAAGAAAAATATGGAAGCCCACAATGTCATTAGTTCCAGAGTCACTTTTTCTGACTACAACCACACTTTAATTTGTCAGTCAGAGTCTCTCGGTCCCACATAGATCCTGTTTCCCTGGAGACAAGTCTTTTAAATAGCAGTTCAAAACACCAACCAGATTGGAAGAGGAATTTAATTAAAGAAAAAAAAATATCTTGTTTCAGTGGAGGTCTGTCCTAGTAAAACCTTCTGGAACGTGTATCTCCAGTTCCCATAGATGAATATCTGGGCTTTTTTATTTATTTGTTATTTCTTATCCACTTCTCTATTACAGGTATGGAGAAACAAAGTAAGATTTTAGCTGATGATTTGATTATACTGATGTTTGTTATTTTTTCTTATTGGCTAATAACCGGAAATAGTATACTATTTTTCAACCTTTACGTAATTTAAACCATTCATTTATTTGTCTATAATTTCTTGACAATGGTTTTATTCATATAATGTTGTTTCTGCTATTTGATTGAATTAAAAACTTTTAGAAGATAATAAAGAACAGTTAATTTTAATGACACGCTTTTTAGACCAAACCCAGCTGAAAAATACTGTTGGACTGGAATCATCTAGTCCAACATCAAGAGATCCTAACCCATGATTCACTCTCAGAAATTCTCTGAAGCATGAATTTTGAGAAAATTAGAGATTTCTTATCATGCAATGCAAGTCAAACGTAATTATTTGTCTGCATATATATCATTTACATACATAGCTACCATTCACAATGACATTTTTAAAAAGATTTTTTTTTTTAATGAAGGAAAAGATGGATATGCACATGATTGCAATATAGCCATTTGGAATTTGAACACACATTAATAAAAACTCAGTTTTTCACTTCCAGTCAGCTGTGCAGCAGTTACTGATGGAAAGAAAAGAGTAAATCACTTCCAAGCACTATTTTTTTGAGCAAAGACAGTCTGTTTCTAAAAGCTGAACTTCCAATAGCCATAAAAGCAAGTGTAATTAAACTCCATTTTCTTCACATATTCAGACAAAATTCTCTCCTCTACCTGTAATACCAGCAAACTAAATTTGGTGCCAATTTCCCAAACAGATTTACAATAAACATATTACACATCCCAAGAAATAATAAGTTTGAAAAGAATCAAAAAAAGAAAATTTAAAAATAAATAAATCCAAAGCCTAACCTACTCTCTTTTCTTGCCCTGGCATTTGATTAGAGCGTGCAGGATGTTCTATACTCCTGCACTGGGCAACAAGTACAGGCTCTTGTGAGTGCTCACGTCATGGCATAAAATCAGGTCTCCATACTGCTGAATGAAGACTTGCACAAAGGAGACTGGGGGCTAAATAAGAACAAGGGTAAGCTTTCGCTTATGCCAATCAGTCATGTAATGCACTTTATACTTGTTTTTCAAGTCTTGCCAAATCTACCATCTCTTAACATTGTAAAGTGCGAGCATCGTTTGCTGTGGCACTGGGTTGCACGTGTGGTGGCCAACACTCATTCTCACTAATAAGAAATGGGTTTAAAGAGACACAAAATGTTTGGAAGATTCTCCACTTCCTTATACTGGTATAAAAATAAAGAAATAACTTCACCTTTGTGCTGACAGCTGCAGTAGATACTGATCAATGTAGAACACACTTTAGCATTGCAAAATTAGTAAAGTGTCAACTATTTCTTCTGCACTGTACCACAGCAGATGACACACAGTGAGGAAACATACTACCTTATCAGCTTTTATATAATAGAAAGAAATAGTATTACATGAGTTTGTTAATGACAGTATTTATGGGAAGATGAGACATAAGCATCTGTAAGCAGTGTTTTCCTTCAAAGATATTGTCAGGATAACAGAAAAAAATTAGTATCTAATCCTACAAAAAAAAAAAAAAAAGTATATTTTATGTCAACTACAGAACTTCTTTGCATCACTGGGTACAGGTTTTCAAAGAAAAACAAGGGCAAGCATAGCATCCTGCACCTAAGGAGGAATAATCCCATGAACCAGTACAGGTTAGAGGCTGACTTGTTGGTAAGCAGGTGGAGGAGGACTGGGAGTCCTGGTGGACAACAGGATGGCCACAGGGCAGCAATATGCCCTTGTGGCCAAGAAGGCCAATGGTCTCCTTGGGCATGTTAAAAAGAGTGTGGCCAGCAGGTTGAGAGAGGTCATCCCCCCCCTCTGCTCTGCCCTAGTGAGGCTGCATCTAGAGTACTGTGTCCAGTTCTGGGCTCCCCAGTTCAAAAAAGGACAGGGAACTACTGGGGAGAGTCCAATGGAGGGCTACAAAGATGATCAAGGGAATGTAGCATCTCTCTGATAAGGAAAGGCTGAGGGACCTGGGTCTATTTAGCCTGGAGAAGACTGAGAAGGGATTTTGTCAGTGCTTATAGACAGCTAAAAGGTGGCTGTCAAGAAGATGGGGCCAGACTCTTTTCAGTGGTGCCCAGCAACAGGACAAGGGGCAACAGATACAAGCTGGAACACAGGAAATTCCATCTCAACATGAGGAAGAACTTCTTTACTTTGAGGGTGACAGAGGGCTGGAACAGGCTGCCCAGAGAGGGTGTGAAGTCTCCTTCTCTGGAGGTATTCAAAACCCACCTGGGTGCGTTCCTGTCCAACCTACTCTAGGTGAACTTGCTTTGGCAGGGAAATTGGACTAGATGATCTCTGAAGGTCCTTTCCAAACTCTACGATTCTGTGATTCTCTGAAAATTTAGAGCACTGGAAGGTTAAAGCTTTGTACAGTGTCTAGCACAAAGCAAATTACAAATATAGGTGAGGATTTAAATATTATTCAGTTTGAATTGAAGAAATTAAGTATTTGTTCTCCTGAAGTTAAGAGAATTTGGAATTGCTGAAGACTTAAAAAAGGGTAGAATTATGACAACATTTTTGTCCTAAACATTTAGTAGAGAACAACATATATAACGCAAATAATTTCTGTCTATCAGACAGAAATATCTTATCATATTTACAGCTTCAACACAAGTAGCATAAGTTCACCCACAATTTACAGCTGAAAGTTTATTAAATGTAAGATCAATAGACTAATAGGATCTGACTTAATTTTAAAATAATCCAATTATTCTTCACATGATTGCTTATCTCCAAACCAAGCATTTTTATGATTAAATTAGTTCTACTATTTTTATCATAGAAAAGTATGTTAAAGTATTCTTGAAAACATTAAACTTTCTTCAAAATATTGGGGTGGGCTTTGTTTGTAATCAAACATAAAGGATATAACATATCCTTTATGGTTAATACGTTACAGATTTCCTAACAAGAGCAGCAGTGAGGTATGCAGTAAATAACGGAGAAGATAAGTAAAAGTGGTGCAACCTGATCTACCATAAGGCAAGAACTGGTTGCCATGACAGATCTCTCCAGTGACCACAATGGGGTATCCAGAAATCCTCTTCCAGTAAAACTGGTCTGAATCCCCATCTAGATATGATTAATTCTTTATGATGTCTGTTTACTCCTATTTCCTCTAACAACAAAACCATGAGAACATACCAGGTCTTTGCTAGAAGTACCTAAAGACATTGAACATCTTAAAAACAGTAAATGAAAGCAGGACATATTTCCCAACCAAGGCTCTCCCTGTCTTGATTCAGCCCCTTCCTGTAGGATTTCCATCATTTAGGGAAAGAGACAGTGGCACAGCAACGTATTCAAAAAGCACTCACTATCTCTAAAACGATCCGCTGGATTTAAGGCAAATCATATAATCATAGAATAGTTTGGGTTGGAAGGGATCTTTAAAGGCCATCTAGTCCAACCTTTCCTGAAATGAGCAGGGACACCTTCAACTAGATCAGGTTGCTCAGAGCCCCATCCAACCTGAGCTTGAATGTTTCCAGGGATGGGGTATCTACCACCTCTCTGGGCAACCTGTTCCAGTGTTTCACCACCCTCATTGTAAAAAATATCTTCCTTATATCTAGTCTAAATCCATCCTCTTTTAGTTTAAAACCATTGCCCCTTGTCCTATCGTAACAGACCCTGCTAAAAAGTTTGTCTCCATCTTTCTTATAAGCTCCCTTTATGTACTGAAAGGCCTTAATAAGATCTCCCCACCGTAAATATTCCCAGGCTTGAAGTGGAACAGCAATGCTGGGAAATTCTGTTACTGCCCATTTTCTTTTCTACTGCAGTCCCAGGGTAACACACACACAAAACACAAAATCAAGAGTTTAAGCTGGAATCCCTCCATTTAGATCTGCATCTACTTGGATATTGCTACTTTCCATACACAGAAAATATATAGCTTTCATTATGCCACTAGGAAAGCAGAAATGTGGTTAAGCATCATCATGTTGATACGTGGTTCCAGAAATCCAAGCTCATCTCTGGTAAGTTTACAAAAGGTAATAATTAATGAAACCAGTTATAAGTTTTTGTTCTTTCAAGCATGCTGGTTGACACAGTAGGATAATGCTCTGTAATGCACTGGACACAGAAACAAGGAAACAGGCATAACAGAAAATATTTTCAGACCAACTCCTAATTTTTTTTCCTTTTAAGTCATATTTCTATATACATATATAACCATAAGACAGGGATAAAAATGTGCCCTTGGTATAAAACTATTTGAGAGTATTATTTCAATTACACAGATTTGTTATAGACTCAGGCTCCACTCTGTTCAGCTAAGGGAACAGTGCTAAAAAATGAGAAGGCGCATCACCAAAAAGGGACCCGAATCAGTGGATAGCCTGGAAGTCAAACTGGAATAGTTAAACAAATAGTTAAACAAATAATTCTCGGGTTCCTGTGCAATCTTCAACTCACCCAGTTTAGATGCAGAAGTCTATTCCATTGGCCTTTATTCTCAGATAATTCATGTGGTCTTGAAGCTCAGTCGTGACTTACTGAACCTCTGTGAACTGAAGGAGCATCAGGATCAGCATCTTTCCTCCAACTGACTGGATAAGAAGCTGTCGAAAGAAGCACTCTCCCTCCTGGCAGTAATTTCTTTTGGAGTGCATGTATTCTTTCAAAGCCGATACCGAAGAGACAGACAGTATATTATAAAGCTGCAAAAAGAAACGATCTGTCTTAATAGCTAGCAAAGTTGTGATCAAAAGCAAAGGCCTGATTATTGCGCCCTCCTCCAAAATTGTTTAGGTTATCTAACAGTGAAGGACAACTGAAATAGGTGATGTTATCCGTTATTCCAACATCATTTACAATATATTTTAAAAAACCTAAATCTTACTATCAGAAGAGAAAACATGAAGGGAAAGAGGACTGTATTGCATAAAACCTGAAGACAAAATCTCTTCCTATCAGCAACTAAGCAAGTGAATTTTAGTGATTAGAAGATGCAAATCCTAAGGATTACAGGTCTTAATCATCTACCAGTATTTTATATTCTACTGTAACATTTTTAATTGCTAAATTTCTGATTTATAAAGCCTGGCATTACTCAAAAGTGCTAGAAGTGGCAATGTACAGATTTTTTTATCTACATGTATACGAAAATAATAATTTTTGACCTAAAGAGTTCAAATAAATGGCACACTCCAGAAAAAGATGGGAAAAATGTAAAACATTTAGTATTAAGAACAGCTTTGACCATTTAGAGTTAAAAAATTTACTAAGTACCACCACAAACAATGCCAAAAATCCTACTTCTTGTTATATTCTTAGAAAAAAAGATAAAAATTCTGCTAATTTATACTGGCTAAGGATCCATTGGGTGAAGAACAGCGTTAATTAATATTTACAATTTCGGATTGTCTTTACTAACCTGAACAACACTGATATACAATTCTCACCTTCAGTGATATCTAGAATTTATGCCAGCCACATTCTGGCATAATCTTTAAGCTGTTGAACAAACATGCCCTAAGATAAGTCCTCAGAGTTGTCTATTCAGGAAAGAATAATCCTTCTTTTATCAAAAGATGACTACAATGGGTTTGGGGGAAGGGGCGTTTCTCATTATTGCTGCCCCCTCCTCTCTTCTCCTATAATTCTTTTTAATAATAAACCTGAATCTTAACTCATGTGCTCAGCTCATAAGTTGAGGAGCACCTTACAACCCCTCAGCCCTGCTTGTCTTTTTCCCACATGGCTGAATCTTTACTTCCGTCCTCACTGAGACCGATCAACACTGGAAAAAAAAAATAAAGAAAAAAAACCCGAAACAATTAACTGCAATATGCCTTGGAAGAAGCACAGAAGCAGCAGCTCAGGAGCTTGCTTACTGGTCTATCAAACCCAGAGTTCCCTTGGTAGAAATTTCTCTCTCATAGTGCCACAATTTACTTTGTTAGTTTCAACAAACTGCATTGTTTCTCAAATTTTGCCAGGCACGCCCTACCCTCTCTTTTTCAGCCCTTTGAAAACATAGATCTATAACAGAGCTTGAAGGAGTCCCAAACTTCTTGACTTGCACTGGCAGAGTCCTTCTGCAATACGTTTTGAAAAACCAGCAGATCAGCAGCTCTACTAGAGAAAAAAACCCAGAAAACAACAACCAAACAAAGCAAAACCAAGAAAAAAACCCAGGAAGACAAAAGGACAAAAAAATTTTTAAGAAAATGGTATTCTCTCTGCTAATGACAGTCATCTATTTCCTATAAGGGAACTGAGACATCTTATATTGACAAGGGATATAGTCCTGTTTCTCTGAAGAGAAATTCAGAGCAGAAACCCCACTTAGGTACCATGCATCACCCTCCAGAGAAACCTTTCTCTCTTCATCGAACGTAAACAGTCTAGACAGATTGTTTCAGGAGACTAGCCTAAAATGAGGCAGAAATAACACCATCCACAGGGAATTTGTAAAAATTACTAAAGATACAGGTTGCAAAAAAACTATTCAGAAAACTTTGAATTAAATTCTGATTTCAATAGAATATTCAAAATGAATTTATTTTGGATTTACTGTGCCCACAGAAAAGGAAAATAGATACATTTAGGTCACGTGCTTTAAAGACTGGATTTTTTTTCCACATATAGAGGCAAAATCAGAGAGATAAAACACTTAAGTAAAAATTGTTTAGTAGAAACTTTTCATCTTAGCAGTTGACAGAAAAGTTTAATATCGACTACTTGCCAGGAAGAAAAATTCTCAAGAGATTAGATGAACAATGGCAAAAATAATGTGCTTGTATCTCCACAGAATTATATCCTGCTTTAAAATACATATTCAATGAGGATTACCATTATTATTGGATAAAAAGAGTGATGATAATATAAGGAATGGTATTCCCTCTGTGAGTAATAAGGAATAAAATATATGTTTCTCTATGTGTATTACTGGGGAAGAAAAAAAATTCTGAAAACTGGTGAAGAAGGGGAAGAGTTGCATCTAGTTTGATTTATGCCTGCTCTTCTTTTTATGTGTAGCCTGGGGAGACTCATGATGATATGTAATGAGTCAGGGTGAAATGTGTATAAATAAATACACTGCCAATTTGTGAAGGCTCTTTAAAGCATCTTTTTTATACACTCCATACCAAATTGCATTTTCTGGGGGAGAAATGGAAGACATCAAGAAAAGACAGAGTTGACATAGTAAGAAAAATCTCTGCTTTTATTCCATTTCTTTTCCTGCCTTTGCTTTTTCCTTTTCCTTTTTAGAGGTAAAACCATTATCCAATATTTCATCCTGATGCAATAATAACCAGGTGGACAGAGTTCAAGATGAATACCTTTGACAGATCACTGTATACAACCAAGTAAAGTGAAGGAACAAGTAGCATGCCGCCGCCTCCTCCTCCCTCAAGCGAGGAAACTCCATGGGATAAATGCAGTGTTATTTTTACTGGCAAAGGACCAGAATACCTTTCTCTCTTATTTTTTCCACTCTCCCTAGGCCCTCCAATTTGCAATCCACTTTATTTTTGTAGAATATTTGGTGTGAGTTCAAGCAGCTTCTTCACTGGCCAAGGAAAATATATATATACGAAACAATGTT
Source organism: Limnodromus scolopaceus (assembly GCA_028565335.1). NCBI lineage: Eukaryota > Metazoa > Chordata > Aves > Charadriiformes > Scolopacidae > Limnodromus > Limnodromus scolopaceus. The sequence continues at coordinate 23,122,016 of JAOXNO010000078.1, read as the reverse complement.
CTGCATTTATGGAAAAGGCAAAAAAACCCAACCCCACCCATCAATGATTGCAAACCCTAACTTCCTACCCAAGAAATAAAATTACCCTGAATCCTTTCTACATCTTCAAGTACCTTTAATTGCAAAGGGCAGCAGACCTGCAAGTTTCCTAGGTTATGGTAAATTTTTGTTCAACTATAGTCAGCTAATGTAGCCAATCCAACATTTTTTTTAATAAGACAAATTAGTAATATCACTAATAAAAAAATCAAGAAATACTCATCCACCTTTATTTTTAATATTGTATTTCCCCCCAATCCTCACTCACCTAAAAATAAGAAAATGTCTGCAGGACCTTACAATACTAACCTGAGTTGTAATGTTCTGTAATTCAGTCCCCAAAAAAGAAACAATCCCTTTTCCTTTACAATACTGAGATTTAAAATGTGATCTTTGTATTTGTTTATTTTATCCTTACAGATTTGCTTTCCAAACGTGTTCCCCTCAAATCATGAGGAAATTTTAAATAATTCACAAGACTCGGAGAACAGTGGTTTTAAGAACCAAAAGTAATATTGTGAAATTCAAAATAAAACTAATGAAGCGGTCACACACAGAAAGGTGTGTGTACATTTATGCAGCAGCATAAGGCTATAAGGAATATAAGCTATAAGGAATGTTACATCAGACTAATAGTTTTTAGTTTGTGATGGAAAAATTACTAAAATCAGTTATGATATTCAATATCTGGTATGAGAGAGCACAGTGTCACAAATTCCTAGGAGTTCAGTAGCTCCTTTATTAGAAATTAGTTTCAAGTTACCAATTTACAGATTTATCACTCTAGGGCATCTCTACCCAAGTTCTAGCCCTCACTCACTACCTGGTGAAGCTCAAAATGAATTAATGCAAGCTAAAATTCTACCATGACTTTGTTGCAATTATTGCTATTCTCCGGAGACAACACACCTGAAATACTTGTTACTTCAGCCCGAAGTTACTCACATTTGCTTAGAAAGTTGCTAGTAGTTGCTTGAAAAGAATAACTAAGTCAACTATACTTTTATGAATCAGCATTTTGCCTGTCTCTCAGAAATCTTCATTATCTAAGGAGATTAGAACAAGCAGCTGCATTAGTTGGGTAAGTACCTGCTGTGCTAATGTACTGGAGACACTATTGATTTTAATTGATTACAGGCACTGATACATCATCATTATCCACAGATAAAAGGCATCTCCCTCTATGAAAATAAACACCTTTGTTTAAGCTCATTGTTCACGTTTTGATAAATGTCTCTGCTGTCCTTCTGTATTTATCACCCAAGAAAAAGGAGATCATTATCTGCTATAGCATTCGATTCCCCTGACATTATTATCGCTTGCACCTCCTCTGTCTTACGCCTCTTGGCTCTTTCACCACCTTCATGTTTGGAGTAGTATTTATAAAAGGAAGTTGGAAATTACCAGTGTCTCAATTTTGCTTTTCATCTGATTCATGAAGCACTTCTCATAATGTGAAATGCAGTTCATGAATTGCTGGAGAGCCAGCAAAAGAATAGTAGTGCATCTATTTCCATATAAATGGCCTCATTACCATGCAGACTTGGGATAATTTATAAGAAGGGATTCTCTTCTGAAAACAGGGGTCCTGCTGGCAATGTCCTTCTGTTTATAACACAAGAAAATACAATTTCAGAACTATTTAAGAAATATAACTCTTAAATCGCTAAGGTGAGCCTCACTTTGACCCACAAGAAAAGCACTCATTAGGCATGGAGCTCTGGCAGACAAACAGCCATGCAGGTTTTTTCACCACTTTATAAAGCAGTGAAACAGTATCATGAAGAAAGACATAAGAGGCAGTTCTAAGAAGGTGCTAATATCATAACAGAACACTTCTAAAACACACAGAGATAAGACATAAGACATATCTCAAAAAAAAATTATTTCTATAATTACCGTTAAAATCAACATATTTACAATAAAAAAATATGTTACTCATAGTCTCCTTTCATTTATAGGGTTTTATCTGCATGTTAATTTTTGCTGGGTTTGTGTTTCATCACCTATTACTTAGAAAGGGTTTATCCAGAGATTACACAGAGTTTAAGTTTCCTTCAGATAAATAGAAAAATTATTGTATATTCTCCAAATGTTTCTGTTTTACAACCTCTATCTTACAAAAGTACATCACAAATATCAAAGAAACAGGTTTGTGTTAGTTTCTTTCCAATTTTCATATCCTAGTCAAACAACAAAATTGGCTGCTATTAGCTATTTCCTGCACTTAAACTTCAGAGGTGAAATATTCCGAGATGTTTTCCTGGTATAGATATATCAAAACCAAAAAAAAAAATATTTAAATCTCCTCCTTTTTGAAATGGTTCTGAAAGAGAAACAAAGATTCAAAAAAGTGATCTTTTATATATACATCCAACTCAGTCTCTTACAGAGAATAAAGGAGGTCTTTCTCAAAAGTTTTACCCAGCAAATAGAGAAAATCCTAGTTTCAGGTAAAAGCAAAATCAGATAACGTAAAAGAAACATGTATTTCGTTTTGGCTTACTTATTTGAGTACAACAATCTATAGGTGCTGTGAGGACAGTATGGCAAAGCTACTCCACAGCTGCTCACTCTACGCACAATACTTAATGTTGAACGCAATTGTAATCTGAATGATGATTTAAGCAGATGGAGAAAATGTGAGCGCTACGTGGGACGAGCAAAACATCCAGAAACTATGTAGAGCAGCACTGGCACAGAAGGGAAGAACACAGGCCCCTTGCCCTTTTCCTGTGTCAAAAGGAGGGCGGGTAGGACTGAAGTGAAATTGGCACTCAGTAACTGGCATACGTAAATTGCTCCAGATTATTTTGTTGCTTTCTTTCTGTAACATCAAATATTCTTCATTAGCAACTAGTGCAACATCTACATACCTTCCTTGGGTGTACCGTTGACATGACAGGGATGTTTTGCCCTGCCACATCCTTTGGGCTATCCCTGTCCGAAGCCCCAGTACTGCAGGGGACCGACCCCATTCCAGAAGGCTGAAACCTGTTTACAAGCACCATACTAAAACATTGACTTTATACCAGTTGTTTTCCCAGCAAATTTTGCCTTTTCACATTAAAATGTTTCCTGCCTGATAAAAATGGTTATCTCCAATGCTGGTGTTGAACGAATTAACAGAATTATATATTCAGTTACAAATAACTCACTGTACTAGTGTAAAATTCATTATAAATGTCCCTGCTCACAGTGTAAGTTCTTTAAATTGTTTGGAAAAAGTACATACAGTTTAATTTCAAAATATCAGAGCAGGTTTTTTTCTGATTCTGCTCTTGAATATACTTACATTCTATATTCAATTTCCATTATAATTTCTCCTTCACTGATAGTTTCTCAAATGGCAATTTCTATTTCTGACATTTTTACAGCAAGGTTTATTTATAAATCATAAATTTACATGTACGTATAGACACACAATCCTAAAAAAAAAATATATGTTCCTTAATTATCTGGGAAGATCCACCAAACCAGAACAAATCTAATTGCTCACATTAGTGGCAACATGTGGCCGACTGACAGATTTTGAGCAATCGACTGTATTTTAAGGACATATCAAAGAAAACTTTTGTTTCAACAGTCAGTTCTCCTCAGCATTGCCTAAAAGCAATAAACTATAGACTAAGCTTCTAGGTAAGACTCTTTTTCTAAATATGGGTCTAAATACCTTCGAAACCTGAAGGTATTGTACAATTGAAAAAGGAAATGACAAGGCCATTTGGAAATCTGGACTTCTCTGAAAATATCTACTTTTTGTAAGGTGGTTGCATATAGGAGGGGATACGGAACTGTTTCTATGATAGTCAGGCACCCACAGAAATGACAGGGAGAAGGTATTATTTAAAAAGTAAACGCCGAAAACACCAAGAATAACAATCTAGCTTCAACTTCAACCACCTAATTGCTACAGCAGCAGCACAATGCTTCACATCTCTGCTTCACAATGAAAGCGTAACATCACCAGGATAGTTAACCAAATAACAAAACCCAAAGCAGTGATCACTTTCAGTCAATGGTAGTATTGAATAGCAGCCGGAAATCCTGATCTCAGGCATAAATATTTTTTTTTTCCTCTTTTATTACCAATTTAATGATCACCCTGTTTGCCCTCATTCAAAATTTCAGTACCTCAGCCCCTGTAGACATCATTACAAAAGTACGCATGATCCACAAACTGCGACATTTGTGAGGGGGATAGCAGTAGGGAACATACTTGTGCACACAGTTTGGACAATCAACATCCTGGTATAGTTCCAATACATTAAAAAAATCTGAAACTAAGCTAACAATTTTTCAAAGGTAAATGCAAATTCAGAGGGTCATGATTCCACCATTAAATTCAGCCTAATTGTAAATAATACACATCTGTGAGAATTCTAAGTAGCACTGCTCACTGAAGAAGCATCGAAATATTGAGATAATTTTACTCTGAGAGAGGTTGGGAAACCTAAACGCGTACAGTTTATAAATGCTCCCAATAGCTGAGTCTGCAGAATTGTTATAGCTGAGCACATACTATATCAAGAAACGAAAGCAAATGGATTGTATTTATGAGACACGGCAGCCTCCACATACTTTTCTTGAAACTACTTGTTCGTGGCCTAGAAGGCTTTGTAAATGTTGTGATAAAGTAAGTGCCAGAATAGGGAGCAGCCATGCATGTGATAGGAAAATTCACTAGCGTGGCAGGGGAATATATATGAATGCTTGCATTTGTTTGTTTGCTTGTTCATATTTTTTACAGCAGAAAGACTTATTACATTGGATGCTCTGAAACACTTCTAAAATATGCAGGATTTTACAAAAAATCTTTGTAATTATAAGGAAGAAATGTTCTGGTTTCTTTTAAGAATGATTACAGGAAATTGGTCATGGCAATTTAATATCCTGTGTTTTGTGGCTTCATCTCTCCCCATTCTCTGCTAACCTGCTGGAAAAGGTTGCTGTTGATTTATGCTTTTGTTTGTGAATTACACTGTAGAGTATCAGAAACAATAAGAGCTGGAAAATTGCTTCTTACAGTCAATGACCTCCTTGTAGCTTACTTCCTTATTTTATCATAATGGAGACATATTCACATGATGGAGATTTCCCTACCAAAGAGAAGGCTCTGATCCTTGACCTTAATGACAATGTTTTTCTACCTGCTCAAAGCATTACCAGTATTTTAGTGACAGCCAACTCTGAGCAGAGATTTAAATAGGGTTTGTTATTTGGTGATAAAAGTGCAGTCTACTGAAATAACTACTGCTCTTAAGAAAACAATGGTTTATCCTTTAGATTACAGCACCTCTCATATAAGTTTTCATTTCTCTTCACCGACTAATTCATCTTCTAAACAGGACCAGCATTTCTCGATCACCACTGTTAGGGCTATTTATTTGTACCTCAAAATGAAATAGAAGTCTCTAGTAAGGGCCCAAAGACTACTGACATCAGTGGGAGGCTTTTCCTTGACTCCAGGAGGATCTGATCAATCTCTATAAGCACAGAGTAATTACATTTTTCAGATGAGGTACAGAGAGCCGCCTTCTCCTGTTGCCGATGCTCATGTAAATGAGGATTAACACCATTGTAGTTGAGTTAATGGAATTACATTGCTATACGTGACAACCAAATCAGGTGCTCAGCAGGGGCACTTTCTAGGTAAAGGCTGAAAGTCAGTCTGTGGAGAGAAGACATACAGATGCCTAACATCACATTTTCTGTGAGTGTAAGTGCTTGGAACTAACGACAGACTGAGTGCTGTAATAACGCACACAAAGATGCGGTCAGCTGGTCAGGATCAAAGTGGGCATCCTGAATGCAGCTCAGTCATTTAACATTATTAATTGATTGTTCACAAACACAGTAATTGTAGAAAACAGTGTGAACCTATTACAGGAAAAAGTTTCCTTTTCTAAGCCCAGCTCAAGGTTCTCTCCTTCCTAAGGAAACAGAACTTATAAATTCCCATTATCCATCAGCCTCCCCCTGCCCTGCAGCTCTCCAAATGCCACCAAACTCCTCTCATCCACCCTTAGAGGTCAAGGTCAACCCTATTTGACACTGGGGAAGAAATATCGAAGACGATAAGCTCCCAGGTTTGTCAGAAGAGGTGGCATGAAACAACCAAGGAGACAGATTAACACTCCCACTGAAGAAGTGTTTACGGAGCAGATTCAACCATTATTAGAGATTCCACACGACAGATGGCACTGGAGAAAATCAAGCGTCATGCGTTCTGCCACTCACAGAAATACTTGTTAAATAGGATACAGAATAGTCGCTAATGAAGATAACATGTAAGAGTATTATTCTGCTCTAAGGCTTGATTTGATTCAGAGGCAGCATTTCCATCTATCCCAGACTGCTATTTCTTTTTACAGATTTTCTTTGATGCCTTTTTCTTTTAACACATTTTGTTCTGTTACCTTGATGATATGGCAGTGAACAGTGGAATGAGATATCTTCTAGGTTTCTTAACAAATTTCATTCCCTTAAAAAAACAACTGAGGTTGAAAAGTCAGTTTTCTTTGTCTTCCTCACTGTGCCACTCCAATTAGAGCCACCCTCTGTTGATGAGTTCTTGCTTGTCTCATCTTGTTAGATGTTGTAGTCTTTACACTAAACATTTTCATATGCAGGTTTTTGATGTCTCTTTAATTTAAATACCTATTGTCTTCCCACAAATTTAATAACCTATTATTCAGTCATGTTCATGCTTGTTTTATTCAAACATTTATATCTTGGTTTACAGAATCTCAGGTAGCACAGTTGTGATTTTAAATTAAAACCATAAGTATGAAATGAGTGTATACGAAAGTAAAAAAGAATGTCCAAAGTTCCACTACCCCCCCCCCTCCCCGGGCCACTGGGCTAATCTGATAAACATGTATCAGTTACTGTATTTAATAAAATATATATGCATGGGGCTGATGAGTTTACCCTCTAGTTATGGTTCTCCAGCTTCAATTACTAGCTAATCCCTTTAAGTCTAGAATGACTGAAAAATGGCAGCGACCCAGTGAAAGCGCAATTTTAGAAACAATATTCAAAAAGTTTCAGTAGAAAGGAAGAAAAATACTTGCATCACAAAGTAATTTTGGTTCTGGTTGTTCAGAAAATCTCTTGAGAGATGCAGGTTGTAATTCTTAGAACTGAAATAGGAGCAGAAGTCAGGTCCCCTACTCCAAAAGCATGTGGCCATCATGAAATACCTACATCTCAACAAGATGGGGATTCCTCAGAGAGGAGGCACGTTCTGAGGTTTCTGACTGAATTGAGCTCTTTCATCAAGGGCCATCTACACTTCCAGACCCCATCTAGGTTTGGGCTTTCAGTGATAACCTGAAGATACAGCAAGGAGTAACTCTAGATGTCTGTATTACATTGAAATAGTAAAGCACCTATGCAGTGAGAACAAACTGAAGTTCTCCTCTGATATGAAATAAAATTCTTCTGACTTGCATGGTTACACCCTACCCAGTCTCCTTTTGGACATTAAAATTTCCTGTTGGACCCAGGCAAAAATTATTGTTCTCTCAGGACCGACACTCCAAATGAGAAAAGAACCTCAAGGAGATCAAAGACATACTTAAAAAGGATAAAAATTTTCTGAATCCTATCTTGCTTTTCCACCTTCATCAAGAATTTTCCAAGAAGCTGCCGTGTTGCTATAGAGAGGAATGGAAAGAGTCAGAAGACCACAGAATTGAAGCTGAAAGGAATGTACAATCACAATAGCATTTATGTTATTGCTGAGATACAACTGGATCACCACCATCATGCTCACAGCTATAGATGGAAGAGCACTAGTATGCCAGTTCTACTGGACTATTTTTCCAAGTATTAAGTTTCCTGTTATAAAGCGGAGGAAATTACATTTACACTATCAATATTGTAATCAATTACAGTGAACAATTCCAACATGTTAGATTAGAATTTATTTCAGGACTTACTGCTAATTACCAGAATTATCCAAAAGCTTTATCATTCACCCTAACTCAAAGGAACTAATTGTATTTATCACAGGGCAGAGGTGAAACTTGCAGGTTTAGTCAGAAGCTCTGTCCATGGCAATAAGCAGAAATTAAATTAATTCAGTCTTCGAGTTCTCTTTCTGAAACAGTAATACTTTATCTTGTATCCCATCTTCCATCACCAGGGAGCTGTTTTTTGTTTCACAGACACTTCAATTTTATAAACACAGAAGTATTTCTTACTTGCTTCTTTTTTTCCCCCCTTGTACTCCTGTAAACTCTTTAATACTCCAGCAATAAAAAATATTTCATTTCCAGTCTTTCTCTGAGCAGCATAAAGCCATTCCTGAGACCTATCTCTTATTATTCAAAGCAACTATTAATTATATACATCTAAAAAGATCATTGATTGGCATCCCCCTGTAGCGCATAGATGTCCAAGTCAATTAAGTGGCATCACACTATCTTGAAATTGATAAGATCTTGAAATTTTTCTAAAGAGGATAGCAAGATTTTTATCGTTAAGTTTCTTCCACTGCTCTTTGTGTCTTCATTGAGCTAAATATTAGGATAAACAGAAGCATTTTATGTTCTCACCACTTTTTTATTCTCATGAAGCAGTCTGTTTTTCAAGTAGAGGAAATGCACACTTCTGTGAGGTATGACAGCCAGCCAGCCAAGCTCCTACAGTGCAAAATATTAGGACATTCACAACATTTTGTAAAATATGGCATACATTTCTGTTTCTCATAAACAGACTTTAATTCGGCTCGCTCTCTACCAATGGACAGTAGGTGTCTGGGCTTTCAGGAAAAAACAAGAAAAATGCAATCTGGATAGGTTTTAAATGTAACTTATTTTAGTTCCACTGGAAGCAGTCTGGAAGGAAGGAAGCTGAACAGCGTTCAAGAAGACAGTCTACTTTTAGAAAATTTTGCTGAACACAGAATACAAGGAAGCCCTTGCTGGAAGCAGGCAGAAACCAGAACTATTCCCCTGCAGCAGACCTTCCTACAGAGATATGTATGTATCTGACAGGTTTTGACAAACTGTTCAGAGCCCCGTTGCTGCCTAGGAAAGGTCATCTCCTATGAGCATGATCACCACTGCTTTCAGCTTTCTGCTGAAAGACAGTACTGCTGCATGCTGCTGCAATGGATCATAGTCCGAACTTCCATTGGGCACCCCAAGCCTAACTCTCACATCTCTTCAGCATATTACAACGTTGCTTAAAAAACTGTAATAATTACATTTCTTTCATTAATGACACATCAGTGTTCACTCAGTGATTCATCAACCACCTCTAACAGTTCTTGCTTTAGTTCTACTATTACTTTTTTTCCAGCCTTGTCCCTTTGGTTTTTTCTCCTCTACTGTGAGAGGGATTTTCTGCCCTAGAGGGTAAATTCCACTTAATAACATAGAGTTCACTGCTGCTTAGGTCACGTGCAGTTAAGCACAGATGGAGCATGTTGTGCCCTGGATTTTCACCAAGACAAATTTAGGTCTCACATCTGCCATCTCCTCCTCATCTCTGACAGCATCTGCTTCTATCCCCCTTCCTGGCTTCTCCATTCCCGTGACCGATTCTTCTTTCCGGTTCCTAAAATGACAGAATAATGGGGACTGCCACAGAAAAGTATAAAGATGTTTTGCCAGCTTTATGCCAAGAGCTAAATTCCCCAGTCAGCAGTTTTCCTGCTACAGAGTCACTTTATACTGCTCAAACAACATAGATGTCACTAAAAAAATCAGAAACTCAGCCCTTCCATGGCTGCATGACAGTAGAAATTTAGCAGTCTGCAATAAATTTACTGTAAAGCAGATACTCATGACATCAAATAAACTTGCACATACAGAAGTATTCAGAAACACAAACTTCAGCTTAGCTCTCCCAGTCTACATTCCCTCTCGAGACAAGAGAAAGCAACAAGTTCCTCTAGGAAAGGGTTCAGAGTCAGGTTTTAGTTTAAGCTACTCTGATGGCTCTTAAATTTAGCTACCCTCTTCTAATTCAATGAGCAACAAAAACCAGGGAGAGCACTCTTCTCAAAGTTATCTGCTAAGAATAACCTCTCCCACCTCCAACTCTAAACCAAAGTGTGATGGAAGCTATGTTCCAAAATGTCCTTGGAAACTATGCCTTTAATTCCAATATTACCTAATATAATTTTACAACACTGTATGAACATTACTAAAAGATGCAATTCCTCTTGCATTTTTCTCCATCTTTTGAAGTTCTAATATTGTCAGACATCTTAAGCTGAAAAATTTTTAACATCATCCTTCCAGTAACTGTTCAATATAGATCTTACTATATTCATATGGAAATCTATGCAAATACCAGTTTATGGATTGTGCACTGTGCATGCTGTGATGGGCTGATTACAGGGGCGATGGCTATTGATTTTAATACTTATTGGAACCCATTATGTCATGCAAGTTCAGGGAATTCATTTTTTCCTTTGTCTTTCGACTTTCTCTTCTGTAAAATGGCAGTAATAATTATAATCATACCATTTTCCGCTTTCCTTACACAGGAGAGAAGACCCTTGGTAATTACTATGTGATATTATTAAATTGATATTAGTATTAATGAATGAAAGCAGTACTAAAAAGATCATTTACATTTTTAGAGATTAATAGGATTTCTTGATGCATATCTAGTTTCTGACATCATAGTGTAATTACCAAAATTTCACTTTATTAATGAACAGCACAGAATTGTTCAAAAATAAATATTTTTATTTCACTTCAAATCCTAAATCACTGAAGAGTAGAAGAGATAAACAGTTAGGAGACTTTGTGTGGGGCCTGGTATAGCTTTTAAAAAATTATATTATTATATACTGAAACTTCATTAAGCTATTTTGTACTTACAGAAATCTGTATTTTTCCTGAGAACATAAAGCTCCTCTTTTTTAAGGAGGAAAAAAAAAAAAAACCTATGGAAAAAAGGTTAGTCTAAAAGAAATAACGCATCTAGTGGGTTTAGTTAAGTGGCACAGTTGCCTCTAACCTGTGTTTCCAGTTGCACAGGTATGGTGCGGTACCCTTACTGTAATCACAGCCTCATGGGAAGGACACATCCTGCTAGACTGATCCTACAGGAAAATCTGAGAAGACTGGAGTACTCTTGCTGCTAAGATTGTGTTCGGAGACACTTTCCATCTAGATGGGAGATACATCCAGCTCACCGCCCAGGAGACAGGTAAGGGAATTTTCACCTGGGACACAGCAGCTGGATGTTAAAATTTGTAAGTCAGGCTATGACTTCCAAGGCAACGAGCTGTCCTGCTAAACTGCTCCTTTCTGCAAGCAGAAAATTATTTAAGTGAGGAGTCTCAGTTCCCATTCCCAGATTTTCCTCCTTAACAAAACTGTAACACTCCAAGGCACAGTGGAATCAAACCAGTACAATTACAGGGTGTAATAATAATAACCATTATCCATAATTAGAAAGGTAAGACTGAGAGTACTCTCTTTACCATCAGAGCAAGCTTTCCCATAGGTTTTCTTCAGGTCCCTAGCCTGGGGATATGCCTGCAGGTCAATGATGTCACTGAGCTCTTGAGAAAAAAAAAAACCCAACAACAAAACAACAACAAACAGCCAACCATATTAAACTAGAAACATCATGAAAACCATATGCAATGAGGAGGAAAAAAAAAAGAATACAGAATTACAAACAGTCATATTCCTGCTGAAATTCACCATCGCTGCTGAGGGACTTTGCAAATACTGCATCCAAGTTGGAATTCAAGATACAAACTCCAGAGGCCTCATGCTTTTTTCCAAATATGCTTGAAAACCATTTTAAAGCAGCTTATCTCTTGTCCACATAGAAATATTCATGTCTCATGTCTGACAGAAAATGATTTAAATATGAAAGATTTCTTTGAATGTCTCTAAGCAGTTTTGGTAATTGCTTCAAACAGCTCTCCCTGCTTGAGAAATGCAGCACACACCTCCCCACCCACCCTGTGGCAGCCTACAAGTTTTGATTTAAAGCAATTAAAAATAAGTGGCATTTTTGTCTTACTCATCGCCATTTTGCTCCAAAAAAGAGTTATATAATACAGTATCAAAAAGTGACATAATTATATGTAATAATACAATGAGAATCCAGTCTTCAGAAAACCAGTATAAATCCAATATGCTGAAAATCAGCCTTTAAGGATTTTCTTTGCTACTCACAAACCCCTTGCAAACAGTCCTTCAATTCTACAGGTTCAGCTTAAGACAATGTTGTATCATAGAAAGCCATTTAACATTTATTTTAAAAAAGCGAAGTATAAAAATCATCTGTTGTGTGGGGACACAGTAAAATACATTAAATGTAAAGTTGGCTAGAACAATGAACTGTGCTTACATTCAAATATAAATCTGAAAAATGGAAAGCTGTCCAAAGCTTGGATTAGTGCTCAGATTGAAACCTAATTGGTCTTTAATCCTCTATCATTGCAGAAAATAGAAAAATTACAGATTGCAAATGACAGTGTTGCTGAAGCCCAAGGGCGTGGAAGCTTCTCAAAAAAAACCATTGAAGGGATAGATATTATGCCAGTTTTGTCATTAATTTGCCTATCCTAATTTGTTTTGAAGAATCTTTACACAATAAAAGCAAAGCAAAACAAAGAAAAAGTTTTAAGGCAGAAAATTTCTACTAAAGGACATACCAGCTTTTGGTTTTGCAGGTGTCCTACTATATGCAGTTGATGTGCAAACTTAGTTACTCGTAATCAATGAGGCACCAGGTTTTGTAAACTATGAAACCTTAAAATAGAATAGAAGTATAGTCAGATACTCTGACTACAAAATTCGGTACCCCATAGGATACAGAATTGTGTCCAAAACTGAACCCAGAGGAAAAAAAATCCTTCTGACATCACAGGAAAATACTGACGCCTATTTTTATTTGGAGGGAAGAGAGGGTGCCTGTCTCTTGTATAAAGTGGGTACACCTTACAACAATTTTACTAAGACCACGTGCTTATTGCTTGCTTTTGCAAATCCTAGAGGACTACGTACAATATTACATCTGCTACTTTACCCTATCCTCACATCCTTTTCATTTAAGCATGTTATGAGCAGTCATAGAAGAGGTGTGATTTGTTCTTGACAGTCCACCATATCTGCAGCTTATTCTCAGTTTCTACATATATACATATGGATCACTTAATTTTACAGCATCTTCTTTGCCTTTTTGTAATTAGGCTGCCTGCTTAATACTTCCTGAAACTCTCTACATTCCATCTGTCTTTGGAAATAACTCTTATTTTGGGCCTTCTGGAGTTCTCTGGGATTTTACCCAATTTTAAGCACAGACATTCCTTTAGTTAGTTCTGAAATGCCCTAGAGTAAAATTCATCAGATCCTGTTTAGCTGAAAGCATTAATTGATGTAAGAGTTCTTTGACCTGTTCTTTATTCTGTTCCTATCCCCTGTTGTGTTTTAATAACTGTATTAAAAATAATTAACCTTTAACGGGAAAACTGAAAGAGAATAGGCAGTTAATATTCTGTATCTTCTGCTGTTTGCTCACTTTTCTCATGAAGTCATTTTGCTCTAGTTCAACAGCAGTTTATTTCAAAACCTTCTTTAAATTAAATGGCCACAGATCTTCATATAAACAAAGTTTCTATTCTACAGTGCAATGGAATCTTTTTCTAAACGTTTCGGGTTCAAAGATAAACGCTTTACAATAAATGGCAGCAGCATTCAGCAGAACATGGAAACCTTTGACACCATTAAACTGTACAAGAGCAAATATAGCCAGTAAGCGAAAAATCTATCAATCCTGTGAGTTTTTCCACAGTACAGACCTACGTGGAAAAGACTGAAATGCATCATCGCGTTAAGTCTTTATATATGCTCAGCATGTCTCAATTAACATCAGTAAGTCTAGGATTATGAGTCAAGGAGATAATTCTTAACTAAAAATCATTTATTCCAAACAAAACGCTGGTAGTTATTTTTAGTGTTAAGACTGCAGTTTTACCAACAGTGATGAATAAAATTTCAGGCAAAAACTAGACACGTTTTTTTTCCCCACTGAATCACCTGTAAACAATGTAGCAATACTTTTGTAGTGCCTTTTGTGTGAAAACTAATTTTGTTGTTGATTAAGCAGGAATACATCACAATGGCTACTTTTCCATTTCTTAAAATAATGGAGTGTCAACTGCTAAAAACTTTTGTTGGATACCAGCTATTGCCTCCTGATAATCATCATGCATCTCTTTTATAGTGCCTAAGACAGATCCATAACATTACCATCATTACTCTCAGAAGCAGTTCTGGCTCTCTAAACCTGTATTTATATACAGAAGTACTGAAATCTCAGACTGTGCTAGGACTCTTTTTCGGGTGATACCACCTCCATTCACAGCTCCTCACTGACAGCTCAGTAATCTACCTTGCTTTTTACCATGTATGACTGCAGTGAGTATCTGAATTTATATACTTAAATTTTCTTCCCTTAGTGTTCTTAGTTTGTATTTATGACCATGTTCTCCTGTACCTATGACCCTAGACATACCTCTTGAATAGAGATGGAAGAGTATTTGATTATTAGCATCAGATAAGAAAAATGTATAATTATTAAAAGTCAATCTTCAATACAAAATGAACGCTTCATTTTGATGGTGAAAAACATACAATATGTTTTCAGGAAGCATCCTGCATAAATAGTTATTTCTCAGGCGCTTTTTTTAAGGGATCTGGTTTTCATCCAGCAAAAATCAACACAGATCTACTGATTTCCATATTCAAAAGTATTTCATCAGATGTTTTGTCTACTGAAGACTCAAAGATAATGTGTCAAAAGATACTACAGGACATCATACTTTGGCTGAAATAATGATTTATCATCTTTCCTCTAGGGCTTAAAGTTCCGTGTTTCACTTCTGCTTAACAACACAGCTGTAAAGTGAAATATTTAGTGATTTTAAAGCACCATTAGGACGACCTTTCTAACTTCCCTTTTAAAAATTAATATAACGGGTAGAAGCACAAATATTTCCTATATGCCCAGACAGAGGCAGAAAGCAGTCACGGTGAGAGGTTACTTCACATTCAGCAATTAAAAGTCCTTATCTCCCTAGTACACAATCTTACCACAGACATTATTAGTGTTTGTACTCTATACTGGTCCTAATCTAAGGTTTGAAACACATCAGTGCCACGGAAAGTAGTAATGTAACAACCTCCTATATCACACAGTGCAGCGATTAGCCCTAAGGCAGATCAATAACATCAATGGTTTGAGCTTGAGGATAAATAAAACTTGGTATTAGTAACAGGTTGTGTTTTAAGTTGCTGATGCCAGTGATAAAAATTTGATAAGACTGAGGATTGTTGAGGGTTTTTTGTTATGGCTAAACTAGAGGTCTGAGCTTAGACCATAACTCAATTAGGCTGAGAGATATATACGAACAAGAAAATAAAACCAAGGAATTTAATCTTATGAAGTGTGACCCTAACTCTGCTTCAGTGACAACCCAACGCGTCATCCTGCAAGTACGAGATCAACAGCAGGAGGTTGTTCTGTTTTGCTAGTTTAATTTAATGGGAGTTTTCCAGTTTAAACCAGCATTTCCTTAGAAGACAACAGGGGCCAGGATTTGACCTCAACAAAGCTCATTCTGTACCTTGGTGATCTTCAAAGCCTGACAGGAGAGTGTTCTTTGTTTTCTAACTATAAGAAAACCTATAAATATATAGAATGTGGTTGGGTTTTATTTTTTCCCTTTTCCCCACGCAATACTAAACCACTCAGAGGTAAAATTGTTGATTATTGAATGATCAAGCAACCAAATCAATATAGGTGTAACCAATAGAGGCAATTAAATGCTTCCTTTAACCCAGTATATCGACGTTAACATTTTGCATCCCAGATTTGCTCTGCATTACAGAAAGCCTCCTAAACAAATATGCTTAGAATATAAGTACTCAACTTTTTGCATAGTTAAGTGAAAGTACTAAAATCTCATTTACACTTGACCTCATATATATTTTCCAACAGCTTGAAATGGTTTCTGGTATGTTAACGGAAAGGCATGTTATAAATGAGTTACACGGAGTAAAAATGATTATTTTAATGTTGAATATGATTTTTCTCATTTAAATGATCATTGGATTCAAGGTGACTCAATCATCTGCTGAATCCAGGGTAGTTCAGGAGTGAAATTTAATCATAGAAAGCATCTCCTGAGAAACTAAACATAATCTTATTGTGGTGATATGGAAGCAGTCACTTACAGAAACATCTTTCATTTAAGCCTTAACTCCCCTCAGAGTTTTCTTTTTTGCACAAAATTCTGCTTGCTATCTGGAATTGATCTTCTACTGTTTGTGTGTCAGCTTTGGTGACCGGAACATCACAGCTGTATCTGTATGTGGCTGTAGTTACCTACATACACATTCACCCCATCTCTCACTTATGTCTCCCCATTAACTGATTAACTCAACTCTAGGAAGGAAATTGTCAAAGGCTTTCCTGGAGATTACACACCCGACTTCCACGGATTTCTAGAAGTATCTTTTTTATTCTCCCACAGCACCTAACCAGCTAACATTCACACATTTGAAAAGCTTTGCCTAACACCACCAACGGTTTTGCTGAACCCCTGTGTTTTCATGGCCTAGTAATCATATGTTGCCCCATACCATCTTTACACTTTTTTTTTTTAGTAGAAATATACATTATACAACTGTGTATGTGCAGTCTACTTTGAGAATTCAGTAAACATTAAAAGGACTAACTGTCTCTTTCCCACATACAAACCCCTAAAAAGACGGTTTCCAATTAATGTTCTTAGATACACTTGCCTTTTTGTCTACTTTTTTATTACGTTACCTTCTAAATCAATCTAAGTAGACGCCCAAGATATTAGTGAAGAAGCCTCCTGGTAAAACTCACTGTAAAAGAAAAAAAAAAACCATAGCAACAACAGCAAGCCTCCTATAGTGCCATGTTTCCTAAATAAGAAATAAGGCTAATTAAAATTCTAACCCATTTCAAAGGAAGAAAAGCACTTTGTTATGATTCAGTTTTCCTAATCTCCGTGTAAACAATTATAAAATGCAAATATTTGTCCATTTATGCGTAAAGCAATCATCCTTTTTCTTTTCAAAGTAAATACGTGTGGAAGTCACTTATAGCAATAGTCCCTGGACTCGGTGAGAGAGCCACTATCTGACCAGACCTGCAGACACAGTGCCAGGACCATCAGAGATTAGGAGTTCGCCTGCTGCCAAATTAAAACCAGTTTCCACAATATTCTTATTCCACAAACACTGGTCAGAGTTGGAAGTCTTTCATCACAGAATATTTTTCTTATTTGTTTATGTCTAGGTTACAGCTCGTGCTTTGTATCTATAAAACAGGGGTACCTTCTAGCAAACTACACATTGTACTGTTTAATGTCACTAAGACCTTGTAGATACTGGGGAGCAATATTTCAAAACAGGTGATCTGACCTTTAGAGTCTTTCTGGGGATTCTAGTCATATTTGTCTCAGACAGAAATTGTATTTTGTTCTGGATTTTATTTGATAATGGAAGGTTAGGCAAATACAAACAGCCAGAGCAACAATCGCCTGCTCAGGTATCGATACAGGCACTGAATATCCCAGACGTACTGCAGGCATCTTCCTAATACTTCCACAGATGTTAACTTGTAGCCTGTCTCTTATCTGTTCAAGTTTCCACCTCTACAAAATGTGATTGTTCCTGCTTTGTAGCTATATTTTTCCACCAGTGGAAAAAACAAAAACAAAACACCAAAACAAAAAAAGAACAAAACAAACAAACAAAAAAAAAACCCACAAAAAAACACCCAGGCCAAGAAGTGGCACTAAAATTTAAATAGACCATAGTGCAGACTGTCTCATCCTAATGCTGCATATTATTTGCAATGGTTTTAATCACAAAGACAGCAGAAGGTCACTTCTCTTAATAAAAACACTAAAAAAAAACAACCCAAAAAAACCCAACAAAAGTGCAGAATAAAAAATTAAAAAAAAATTAGCTACGCTTAGGTCCTTCCACAGTGCCAGAGTGGTGCCTTATCAAAACATACGCTAGGCTGTTCTAATTAATTGTGTGAGCAACAGCTGAGCAGGAAGAGGGACAGAAACTTTTCCATCCTTCAAGTACAAGTTGTGATCCCACCCAGCAAAGCCTGTGGAAACTTTACAACTGCCAAGCAGGAGCTTGGATTTCAGAGTCATCTGCAAATGCAGATGTAAACTAAAACTGATGAATCCCAGTAGTAAGAGAAGGATGAAAGGGTTTGCAGCAAGATGAAAGAGAAAGAACAGGACATAGATCAATAAGCCAAGTGCTTTAATTGGACTGAGCCATTTGCAGGGAATATTTAGAATTACAGAATTTCTCCAGTTGGAAGGGACCTATAAGGATCATTGAGTCCAACTCCACGAAATGCTCTCTCAATGCTTTTGGTGAGGTAGATCTGTAAACTTGCATTCATTTACCATTCTAAACACAGTGCACCTGTCTTTCATTAGAAATGGCCATATACCTTGCTTAAATCACTCCCAAGAGCTTTTAGAAATTTTTTCTACCCACAGTATTTCCCGTGAAAATTTCCCTGAGAAATTTCACATGGCTGCTCTCATGCTATAGCCATGGAACCAAGTGCAGGGAGCAAAATGTTACTGCTTGCTTGATTTATTTGGGATTACTGAAGAACCTATGTTGCACATAAAATCCCTGCTATATCATTTGAACAGCACAGGATTTTAACATAGATTATGTTGTTTGATGTTAGGAGATGCAGACTGCAATGGAGTCTGTCATTTCAGAGAGATGAAATGTTATTAGCTATTAACCAACACATTTACTATTATAATCCATTATTTGTCTGGATAAGAAGCAGTTACAAAATTATACCTAGTTACAATTTCTGTTGAAACTGCTCATTAAGATAGGTCCTTCCATTCTAAGGGATAGTGCACCAAACCCTACCTCCCGTTCTTGTGGAGTACCCGGTGACCAAAACTATGTATTTATTGCTGGTGAGAAGAAAATAGTGTTTCAGGACATACAAACTACTGATAAAGCTTTAACACATTTGTTGTGTTGACATTGACCCTGGAAGAATCTCATCCCCAAAAGCCTCCTTACCACGTTTTACTGATTCACTTAAAATATATATTTGATTTTTCACTTTAAATATACACACCAATTACATATGGAATTATGCGCCACATGTTTATACAGTCTCCCTCTAAGAACAAATAATTCTTTAGTGGATTTTTTTTAAAAAAAAAAGTTATGTAGTTAACTAAAACAGGACCAACTGATGGTGACAAAGTAAGAACTAAAGAAAAATCACCAAGGAGTAGGATTTATATAAGCCTATTTATAAGCAGTTCTTCAAGACTATAAAAGGAATTTAAGAAAGGTCAAATAGAAACTGAACATAAAGAAATGTTCCTGACAGTGAAAATGCAGGCTAAACAGCAAGAATTATTCTTGACACTGAAATTTTGCAGCTGGTGAATCAATCTTCCAAGGAAGAGCTTGGTGACCTCTTCATCTGGAGCCCTGAGAGCCAAACGCAGCAAGATGGGACATAAGCAGTTTTCAGAACCTTGGAGTTTACGTTAACTGTCCAGATGCAAGTTGGCAGGACCTGCTCTAGATGACATAATAAAAGCTGTTTCTTTCTCGCTTTGCTAGTAGTTGATGGGCAGACACATCTGAAACTACCAGCGTTACCATATGTACTTGTCTAGATGATTATTTTTTTTTCTTTTTCCTTTTCCTCACTTCTATTACAGAAAAAGTTTTATTTCCAATTACCGTACAGTCCATATAAAGACTGTTTAAAAGGCATTTATATTTATAAAAGAAAAAAAATAGGAATTTCTAACAAAGCCATGAGTAAAGCAGTATGCATTTCTCTATAATTAAAATTTCTGCCCTCATCACAAAAGTCACTACCTTCATACAAATCTCATCAGAATAGTCATCTTGTTTGCACCTAACTGTGAGACAGAAAGCATCTGCAGTAAAAGCAGTACTAAAAGCATCCTTTAAAAGAAATCCTACTGTTTCTTTCTTTTTCTATTTTACCTCAGATTTTAAAATAATGGCTTTTAGCGACACGTAAGAGATGTAGAATTTAAAACCCAGATTCAAAAAAAAAGTAATAAATAAAACAAAACAAAAAAGCCCCATAAACCTTTAAGGTATTATTTTTTAAAAAAGCTTTTGAGGCTGGGCTACTATTACCAGAAGAGTTCTTGGTATAGGTTGGAGCGGGTGGGTGGGCAGACGGCCCATCTGCACAGAGAACAGCAAAGCGTACAGATCTGCCGCCCCTCAAGTATCTACCCCAGCTGTGCGGAAAAATACTCAGTGAATAAATGAAGCGGTGAAATTATGCGACCAGGGAGGAAGTCCCCTAAGGATGCTAATTTTTTATGGACTCTGGAAGGCATTTTAGTTTGTAATTTACGTGGGAATGTATTTAATACAGTACGCACAAGTCAAGCACTTACACCAGTGTAACTCCAAACTCACCCTCAATAGCAAAGTGAGCCTAGCACGCATTTACATCAGTATAAACCTAGAGCTGAATCCAGCCTTCTAACTACAACAGTTTGTTCATGCTTTCTCCCTTTTTCCCCTCTCCATCTCATTCATTTAAAGCAGCAACACCAAAAAGTGCCTAATACAGCCGTTACCTCTTCATTATTGGCTTTGGGGCTGTCAACCTGCAGTTATTACTGTAGGAGTAACCATGGCTGAAAAGTTTCTGAATGCCTTTGTTTTGGCTCAGTGCAGCATAGAAATCAAAAATTGTTATGTACAGCTTGCATGTAGTTTACTCTCCAGTCGTATTCAAGCTGCATTTTCACAAGCCTGAACTCAAACCAGACATTCAGGGGATTTTAGACCCTTCAGGGCTCATCATTTTCATCAACAGGAAAAAAATATCTATATGGACCTGTGAACTGAAATCTGTTCTAGGCCTCATCTGTACCAATAACATAGAGATAGCAAGAAGATTATTGTATCCTACAACACATACCATTGCAACAATTGTAACACAGTTGGGGATGAACTATTTCCAAACTGGCGAGGTATCTGAATTCTGACAGGACTGCCTTGAGGAAGAAAATGCAAAACAGTGATTTCTCCCAGAAAAAGTCTGGGATGTTTCCTTGTTTAGAGGTCTGCAGAGTGTCTTTCAGGATAGAGCACAGGCAGCTCCAGAGGTTAAAACCAAATAGCTAGAGAAGCCTCCTTGACTAGAAAAGCTACTGTTCTTCGGGGATGAAAACTTAGCACTGAGTTTTGATGCCGTGTTTGTACAGCCTCTTCACCCTCTCACTGCCTTAGTCTGAAGCAACACTGGGAAGTTGTTTACTGTCTTCTCTGCTAACAGCAATTTTGCTAAAGACTTTCTACATAGGTTCTGTAAATGTCTCATTGACAATAACAATTCTCTCCTACAGCACATCATTTGTGTGGTATCAGAGGTCACGATCTTCCAGGAGAGTATTGCTTTCCACATTATGAAATATATAGGAATTAAATGCCCTTAGAACATGCTGGACTGCTCCGAAACTTCTCCATTTTACTTTCAGCGCAACACCATTGCATTATGCACATGCAAATAATGCCTAAGTGGCAAATTTAAGCTCTTTAGATTAGGCTGTTTCATTTATACTAGAGCCTTCTGATTATTAAGCACCTTATTTCTGCCAACATTCTTCTCTTATGCTATTTAAATGTCTATAGTTTTAAGTTCTGCCTGATATAGCTCCATAACATACCTACAGTACATAAGAGAGACAGAAATCCCTACTGAAAAATGACCTTAAGCAATCAGAAATGAGGATTAGTGAATTATACCCATACTTTAAATAGCTTTAATAAATTCAGACACTTTTTTTTTTCCCTCTAAGAAAGCATAGTAACACTTTTGGATCAAATTTTCCTAAGGATTGCACATCACTGAAATGCTGAAATGAAATAGGCTGAAAAAAACATGGCATTTTCTGGTTCACCTGTTATGTATATCCAATTCTCTATCCAACATATGTGGAGAATTAGTACTCACTTGCGCACAGAAATCATTTCAGTTCAAGTGAGTGATGGAAAAACTGGAAGAACAAAGAGTGGCTCCTATTCAGAACCTACAGGGAAAAAAAAACCTCACAAACCAAAACAAGAGAAAAAAAATTAATTTGCTATTTACTTGGAATTCCAACCAGTTGACATTTTTGCCTCAGTTCTTCAGCAACAGGACATAGCTTCTTTCTGATGATTTTTCTGAAGTTTTTTGCATTCCTGACTTCTTCCATCAGTAGGCAGCTGTCTGTCCAGCTACAGCTCTCTTGATAATATTAAGCTTAATTAAGCTGCATAGTCTACAATTTGCTCTTAAATTTATTTCTACCAAAAATGCAATGGAGTGTTCCAGTTCCTACCATCTCTTATCAGTTCCTCCTGGCTTCCGCTTTTCTATTTTGCATTCTTAATTATTTCTTCCTTTGTTGTGTTACACATTTCTCTATTGCATCCCTGAGCTGTCATGCTAATATCTCAGCACTCCTACGTAGAATAAGTTCAAATCCAACTTTCTGGACAATTACCCTCTAGCTCTGTTTTCCTGAACTGTATTACAATGACTGTCAGCAATGGATTGCTCTGAATATAAATATAAAGTAGTATTTCTGCTTTCAGCTTTTTACATATGACTTCTTGAAAGGATCTATAGACCAAAATAATTAGTGGCAGAAAGCTGAAGACCCAGCAGGGAACCGTGATAGCTCAATTAGGAGAGCAATCGATACTTCAGTGATGGTCAAAAACTACCTGAATAATTAATTTCAGTCAAATCACAATCACACAATGTGCATGGTTTACTTAGGGTATGTTTTTTAGCAAAAGTTATGAATACAGCACGCAGGGTTAGTGAAGGATCACTTCAAACAGCTTGCAAGCTTTCCAGTGGCACCTGCCACGTTGCACACTGCAAAAACATCCAGTAAACTGCTAAAACAGCCATATAAATACACCTAATGTATGTGCACATCTTGGTTGTCAGACGATTTAGCAAGTAAGTTGTTGCCAGTGCTGTACACTCATGCTGGCTCCACTCTGAAATGTTTCAGAAATCACATGTGAACAAAGCTTAAGGTATCCTGTTAAACACTTCAGAGCAGACAAAAAAAATCCAGAGCTAGCCACTGAGCTTGTTTGGAAAGCAATAAAGGCCACAAAACAGATGAAAGTTGGAAAGAGGGGGAAAAAAAGCCCAAAACAAACAAACAAACAAAAACCCAAACCCACAAAACCACACCAAAAGACCCCAGGCAGCCAACTTTACTGCATTTTGAAAATTATAAACAGCCCAAATTGCCAAATGTTTAAGCTCCACTGAAAGCTTAAATCAGCTTAGACTGCTGGAGGCTGTAAAGTGCCTTAGCTTTGAATTGAACACGGAAGCTGGGCAGGGATGTCAGTAGAGTCAAAATAATCCAACATGGGCAGATCAGTACTACACTGCTGTACCTAAACTGGAGAATCAAAGATCCTACTCTTTACAAATAGGAATCCACCTCTAGCAACGCTGATTCTTGCTTTATAAAAGGTAATCAGAAAATAGTAGGTTCCAGTAAAGTTCCTGAGCTCAGTCTGCTTCAAATATTTCTAATTATTTAATTTCTATCCTTAATTTTTAAATAGTGCCATAACATTTACCCACAGAAACATCAGCTCTCCTGCCTAGCTATGGTTTCATTATCCAGAAAAGCTCTTTGTTACATAGGAGTGAAGGTGGGAGTAAGTAAAAGCACACAATATCTCAGGATAAATAATTAAAGACTAGAGATACATTTTTTTTCCTCATAAATTGTCACTATATATGTAGTATTCCCCACATGTTGCAAAACACACTGCTGCTAATGAGTTTTACAGGATAAGGAAGAATTGGAGGCGGCTGGCAACAGCACATCATACTATCTGTAAAGGTAAACGTCCTTGACTGTAGCCCTCTAAACCAGTAAGCTTAATGTAAACCTCAACAGAAAAAAAAAGATCAACATTGTCAAATTGGAATTGCCTGCCTTGCTCTGGAACTGGCAGGATTGCCAGAGAGAGCAACAGAACCAGATCAGGGGGAGAGAGAGAAATAATTCACGGTAATTCCACCTTCCCCGCTGCTTCATTTCTTAAACTGGCTTTTCACAAAAAATATCCTTCACAAACACTGCCAAGGGAGATCTCACTACAAGCATAAGGACAAAGCAGATACAGAAGAGAGTGCAAAGGGTTCTTGCACAGCCCTCTACCTTTTATTTGTCTTTTATTTTTTGTCAGAAAAAATATTCTATTTTTTTACCCTTTTGTCATTTCCTTGGCAGCTTACATCATCTCACATTAGTTTCATAGCTTTTTCTTTTCCTCTTTGCATTACATTTTGGGCACTGCCACCGGTTTTTCACGGCACTATGCATTTTTCAATGGGGAAATCCAGAAAGAAATAATCCAAATAAACATCCAAAAGTTCCAATGTTTAAATGTCCTGGGAGCTGTGGTCTAGAAACAGAGTTGGAGGTCCCTCCAAAAGAAGCTTTACAGGAAGCTCATGAAGCAGCTTCTGTCTTCACAAATGCAAAAAGGAGTTAGAGGAAGAAAATAGTCACAAGTGCCATTTGCCCAAACACCTCAAATATGTCATACAAGAGTTGCGACATATCACTGTGATTTTATTCTCAAAGTTTTCCCATCTGATGCTAAACAGCACACCTTTTATGAAACCCCACGTTGGGAAAAGTGGTCCAAAAAGGTTTAGAAGCTTAAATAAATGTAGTACAATTCGTCTGATCTAATACTTCTAAAAGCACAGAAAAAGACTGAAAAAACCCAAGAGATAGAACCATTGGACCTTACGGCAAGCAGTGGGTGTGCAGGGAAGGTGGCAGTGATCTGGCACTAGGCACTGGACAATCCAACATTCTGTCAACCCACTGGTTTGGAACTGTATTTACAGCGTTGTTCCAAAAGAAACAGGTATTAATATTACAGGCAGCCAGCAATCTGGCTGCTCCATTGCTCAAATGCAGAGCTCAGAAGGGTGCATCTGTTGAACAAGGGGTATAAAGACATCAATTTCCAGTAGAAGATGAGGGAGTTTTTACACACTAACATTATTTACTGGACGGTGTAGGTAGAGTTTGACTTTCATATTTGAAGGGGACACAAGCTGACACAGCAAAAAATCTATTTTTACAGACTTCCCAGTCAGCACTGATTGAGTAGTAGATGGAGGGAAATGGGGCAAGACTCCACGCTTTTCTGCCCTTTCTGCCTCCCATCCCACAGAGAGGCATCTGAGACCTTTTTCTATTTTGTTCCTTTGCACAAGAGAAAAATCACACTCCAAAGAGAAGCTCAAAGCACACTGCTGCTCCCCCCAACTCCAGTTATCCCACCCCTGCTGTAAAGAAAGCAAACTCATACTCATCCAGCTAAATATCCCAGCCTCAAATTTTTCCCTTCAATACAAGGGTGATTTAAGTAGCGAAGATTTTGTTTTAAGCAAATGCTAATACAGAGGCTCAAGAAAGAGGAAAATTATGTAACACGGCAGACAGTGCCACAACTGTCTGAAGATCAGTGGGCAGTACAGGTTGTATCTGAGGTGGCTTTACCCAGGTCTCACAGCCACGCTTCCCCTTAGGCTTAAGTTTCTACAGGCAACTGAACCACATAGTCTGTTTTCCATTGCCTCTTCATTTGATTCAACTAGTTCCCACCCTCTGCAACACTTCATGAAGGAAAAAAGTAAAAAAAATAATCTGAAGAACACGATCATTATTTAACAACCTGACATCTCAGAAACGTGGGAGGCTGAAAAGACAGACAGACCCAGACTAGATAGAAACATTGCTCTCTTAAACTTACCTTTTCCTGCTTTTCTATAAGTACCATAGCATCTATTATGTATTTCAAAGTCTTTTCAAGCAAATTTTTGAAATTATGAATCACGCAGGCAAAAGAAAAAAAAAAAGAGAGATAAAAATTCAAGCAGAAACCAAATTTTAGACAAAGTGCACCCCATGAAAATTAAAAGGTATGACATAAAAAGCTTATCTTGAATTTTTGATCCTTAAGTTCAGAGCCTCATGATTTCTTGACAGAATGCAATAACATCCTTGGCATTAGTACTACCAGAAAGACTACTATACCAGGCAATATAAAGTCTTCAGCATCTTTGTTCTGGCAGCAGACAGCCCCAATCGTTGCTGCACTCTGCATTTCCATAATTTGTGAATAACAACCAAGGATTATATTTACCTCAACATTTTCTTGCTCCAGTGTTTGTCTACCCCTCCTCTTACATCCTCCTGTGGCTTCTGCTGCTACACGTTATTCATGGCTAATAGGGAAAGCAAAACATTTTCTTCACAGCATACATAAATGTAAACAAATACAGCGGTTGAAAGTATGGTTGGGTTTCTGTTTCTCACTGACTCATGCAACTATAGCACGCTCAGAGTTGATCACCATGGCAATGAGGTGCCAAAAACCATTTCCAAACTTTCGAGAATAGTTAAGCACAGACAGAAAAGTTCAAAACAAAATACTTCTGTAACAATGTTTTGCTGCTTTTTTAACTCTTGAACTGTTACAAACACCATCACAATTTTCTTAGTCACTCATTAGTTACAATAATTTTCAGATTAAATTCAATAAATAGTTGATATTATTATTAAGGCATGTTAATTACAGCCACAATATGGAGTTCAGAACTGTGGGACAAGGTCACATTGCACTAGATACTGAAAAAATACAGAACAGAAACATGGTTACCGCCCCAGTAAATTAGCAGGTACCACAAATTATTTATCAAAAGTGTTATTGAATCACACATTCAAAAGTGATTGAGCACAATTGGAACTGGAAGTCACAATTCAGTTCTCCCTCAGAAAAAATGGGGGCATATTTTCTGCACAAACCTGGTGTAACTATTCAGTAATTTTAGTCTGAAACTTCCATTCAGCAAAAGGGAAAATAATTTTCCAGAATTACTACCAAAAGCCAATACAATAGGTGTATAAGCATAGTTAAAAAACGTTTTCTTTAACAATCTCATAACTAGATTACGCAGTAGCAAATGAATAATGATACCATGCTAACTCAGCAAAATCAGCAAAATCACATCTTTGAAAAGGAGAAGAAAGTATTTCGATTATGACCCTGTTAACGTCTCCTTTAAAAGGCATAAGAATTTTTTAAATTCGTACACACTACAAGTATTAACAGATACAAACTTACTAATAAAAGTTTCTCCTTCTGTTACTAAGCACCAGGATCCTGCCTCCCTCCCACCCCAAATTTAAGGCAAATAACATCACCATACTTTCAATATTTGCTGTTACAGTAAACGTAAAAAACCCAAAGTGTATGAACTTGCTTCAAAAGATGATATTGTAACCTTTACAAAAGAACTACAAAAGTAAAGAAAGAAAATTATGTTTCAGCCATCCTATGCTTCTGCATTATTAAATGCATAATCAGTTTCCAAGTCTTCCTGAAAGAAAAATCCAAGCAGTAAATTCAATCTCATTATGCCTTTTAGCCTGAACCCTTGCATTTACTGCATCCAAGTACAGAAGACATCTTCAAGCCAACATTCTATCCCAAACAAGCCAGCACACTGCCTGAGAGCTGACGTACATCTTTTTTTAAATCTTTAAAGCTTGCCACGAGCTGCCATCAGAAGTTATTCTTGCAGCAATAAAGCCAACAGAAGACCATATTTTCCACCCCACCACAGAATGCCCATCCTGCCTTACACCTACTTTGATGATTCTATAACATTTCAAGCCACATCCATAACAAGATCTCTTTTCTCTCCTAAGCTTGTCTATAGGTAGAAGAAGTACCAAATCAGATATGTCATTGCATCAAGAAATCCGATGTCTAAATGGACATTGATCCAGATGTATATATATAGCCTCTATACATGACGTGACTTTAAACAAATATCCAGTTTCTCACTGGGCAGAGTTTGCAAATAGCCACATACACACCAAAAGTACCAGCATTGTTTCATCCAAGATGATTTAAGGATATAAATAAGTCAACGATTGATGGGAGGGGTAATATTTTTCAACTGTTATTTTTTGAAAGAAACAGATCATCTTTTGGACACTAGAGCTTGCTTGGATCTGAGCAAGAAACAGAAACACTTAAAGCTTAAAAAAAAACAACACCAAGAAAAAAAAAGGAGAACAATTGCCCAGAGTCCAAAAGTTAATTATACTAATCAATAAAAGTCTAAAAAGAGATTGTTCCTTCCTACAGATATTGCCACAATGGCATGGAAGACAGCAGTCTGTAACGTCCCATGTTGCTCCCAGCTACAAAGTCCCAATGTCTCAGGTTTTACGAGGACACTTTGAGGGTAGGAAGATTCCAGCTACATCCTTTTCAACGAACAGCATGGGAAAACAGCACAGACTCAGCTCTAAACTATGCTTCACTAATTAATCTTAATTTCAGGTCTAAATCTCTTTTGCACCATACCCTGCATTAATGTGCAGGGATTCAGGTCCAGAAAATGTCAATTGTACAAGCAGCATTTTTCTTACGGGAAAACAAACATAAATTCTTCAAATAATAACATTCGATTGTTTTTAGATCAAGTTTTATTGCAGTAAAAAAAAGTTTACCTCTATCAGAAGTTTTCCAACTGCTCCTCTGTTGCCTATATTACCTTTTGACAAGATAATTGTTGGCAAGACACAAGCAAGCAGAAAACAAGGCATCAGACAGACAGTATATTCCTTACCAAATTAAATCTCTGTCTCTTTTCAGCTTGGTTTGTCTAGAAGAAAACAACAACAGGAAATTAAAGAGGATCCGGCTCATTTTAGCCAGAATGTTTGGGTATGTTCTTAATTATTTTTGGAGGGGGGTGTATGCACATACTTCATCCCCTCCCTAGTATCAACTGTCCATGAGCGTTTTTATACTTCTGTTTTGGTTGTTATAGTCCAGATATTAGTAATAATAATAAATGTTGATACAATTCAGATCCATCCTGAACTGACTACAAAATTACTTGAACAAACGCAAAGTCATTAGGAAACACAATCTGTTTCTTTCTCCGGGAAGTGAAAATTTGTTTTCCTATTTCTTAGTTAGTATAATCTATCCTTGTGTTCTTCTGAAAAGTGAAAATTCAGCTCTGGGTTATTTATTAACAGCAGAAACAAATTTTTAAACTGTAATTTTCCCTACAGAAAAATCACACCTTGGACAATTTGAAGCACCTACTGCTATAAAACTTTTCTTTTTCTGAAAAAAAATCCTTGCTCAAAACTCAGATTTTTGCATATTTCACATACCACAATTAAGTAATTTCAAATTTAATCTCTTAATGTTTTGAAACGTGAAAGTTGATTTTCATTAATTCCAAATTCTTCACTTGGATGCTTAATATACATATGAATTTTTCTGGAAACATCTCACCAAGCTGTGTAAGAAGCTCAGCTGTAGCAGCCTAATGCTCTCAAATGTTTGAAAGAGGTGCATATTAAAGGATCTCATTCCATCTAAAGAAAACAGCCAGTTCCCACAGACTATAATCAATATTTGGATGTCCTCACAACTTATATATTTACCAAATGAAATATGTAGTTAGAGATGGATGACAGTGTAGCTACTCTCACTTGCCTGCCAACTGCTTCAGCTACTCTTAAGTTAAGAGCATTCATTGTTCAAGCCAGACTTTGGATCTGAGATGAGAAGGTATTCCAGAAGGTGACAGAGTTGGTCAGGTGTTTTGGTTTGGGATTTTTCTCCACCTTCCTCCCCAGGTTTACAGAAACCATAAGTAATAGCCTTCGTATCACTTTAGAGACTGCTAGTAGCTTGAGGGGGTTTTATGACATTTAGAGGAAACGGGTCTCTTTCTGGCCAATACGTAAAAATCTTATTTTTGCAGGAAAGTTTTGATCAGAATTTGGCAATAAGCATTTAAACAATGTGCAACTCAACCCTCATTGTTTGACATATAAAGCTAAGCAAATGATTCAAAATTGCTGCCTATTTACTGAATATATGTGCAACTGCTCTAAAATTTAATGTGAATATCTAGGTTAACCTGAACATTTTTCTTTAATCAAGTTAGTTTAATCAACTGGACTTAAGTACTCAGCAATTGGAGTATATGATCATGGGAGTAACATGGAATTCTTTTGGCAGTTGACTGGATGAGCTTCTCTTGTCCTGTATAGGACTGGTGATTTAGGGAACAAGAAATACAGACAACTACAAGAATACCAAAGGCAGCAAGATTCATTTGTCTCTTTAACAAAATATATTCCAACCTTCTATTGTCCATAGCTTTTTTCACTTCCAGAATAAAGTTGAATTGAAGTTCACAGGAACAATTGTATAAGAAAAAAATAGGGATACCATTTGATGCTTTCACTTAAGAGTTATAGATTTTCTTGGTCTATTTCTATCTATCTCTGCTGTGTTCCTTCTACATATGGGATATGTGAAGGTGAATTTTCAAGGAGATACAATTAAAAAAAAAAAAAAAAAAAAGCAATGCGAAATCCATTCCCTGAGCATAATTCAGAGAAAGCATTTCTTGCAAAAGACTCTATCTGTGAAAACTTACAGCAAGTCTTACAAATTCAGTTTGATTACAGTGGATTTCAAAGCCATACTCTGAAGACCAAGCAATTAAAACAGGTCAGCATCACTGTAGGAGAAGTATACAAGCAGTGTCCGGCCTGCAGTGGGTCAGCATCTCAAGCAAAATCCTGTATCACACTCAACTCAGAGACACAGATGTGGAATTAAGAGAGTAGTTCCCAGCAGGTACAGACCAGGATGTTCTGAGTGTTATTCTGTACCTGCGGCTGGCTACTGCTCATGCTAGTCATAGAATCATAGAATCGGCTAGGTTGGAAGGGACCTTCAAGATCATCTAGTCCAGCCATCAACCTAACTCTGACCAAAAAAAAAAAAAATCACTAAACCATGTCCCCCAGCACCATGTCAACCCATCTTTTGAACACCTCCAGGGATGGTGCCTCAACCACTTCCCTGGGCAGCCCATTCCGGTACTTGATAACCCTTTCAGTGAAAAAAATTTTTCTAATATCCAACCTGAACATCCCCTGGCACAACCTGAGGCTTTTCCCTCTAGTCCTGTCGCCTGTGACTTGGGAGAAGAGGCCGACCACCACCTTTCTACAACCTCCTTTCAGGTAGTTGTAGAGAATGATAAGGTCTCCCCTCAGCCTCCTCTTCTCCAGGCTGAACAACCCCAGCTCCCTCAGCCTCTCCTCATGAGACTTGTGCTCCAGACCCCTCACCAGCTTCGTTGCCACCAGGCTGAGCAGAGCATTGACCTGCTCACAGCGCACACAGGAGCTGTCTTTGCCATCCTCCTGCAGGAGTGACAGACATCCCATGCAGCCCGTTACCTGGGCGGCTGCGTGTCTCTGCAGCAGGTCAGTTTGGGTTGCTTTATTCCCTTTGAGCGCAGCTGGGGACCAAACGGAGACCATCCTGGATGTTTTCTTTCTAGTCAGACCAGCCTGCCCGCTCCCCCTTGCACTCACCTGTCACACGCCACACTCTAGACAGGCTATAGCCGCCTCGCCGACCGACCTCCCCTCCTCAACGGTGCTGCCGCCGCGCCGCCGCCGGACCCAGTGCCTGCTCTGACCGCCTTTAAATCCCCGCGCGGCTCCTGGCCACGCCCCCTCCGCTCCTGATTGGCTGCCGTGGACTTCCTGCTTCCGGCTGGGGCTGTGATGGGGGAGTCCCTGAGCGGGGAACCCCGTCTGTGCAGCGC
Source organism: Limnodromus scolopaceus (assembly GCA_028565335.1). NCBI lineage: Eukaryota > Metazoa > Chordata > Aves > Charadriiformes > Scolopacidae > Limnodromus > Limnodromus scolopaceus. Next base: position 23,090,135 of record JAOXNO010000078.1, on the reverse strand, counting down.
TGTCCTGTCCCCTCGGGATGACATCAGGGCTCCTCGCCGGTGCTGCTGCCGCCGTCTGGCCGACCCACCTTAACTAGTTAGAAAGTTGGGAAAGCCTGCCGAGCATATTTCAGGCAATTACATGGTTTTATGAAGTGAGAAAGCGGACCAAACCTATCGGCACGCAGCTCCTTCTTGAAGCAGTATGTAACGGCTGCCTAGAATGGAGGTTTCCAGCACATGCAAATTTCATTTTTACATGATAAAGTAAAGCTTGCTTAACGTGATCCTTTGTCCAGCACCCCAGCAGCTGCCCCGTTACAACACCTGGCGGGTCAGAAGACTGAATCCAGCCCCTCCCACCTATTTCTCGCTCCAAATTAAACTCAAAATCTGCAACCTCTGCAAAAAAACCTCCTCTGCAACACTTCATCTTCCTCCTAGCTGGATCCATCACTGAAAAAAAAAATAACAATAATCAAATCCTGACTATAAACCAGTTGGACCTCTGGCTTTGTTAGAGTTTAAAGTAATTTCTACGCCTGAATGTATTTGTCAAGGTAGGAACAAACACCCTCTTTTCTCTAGAGCTTCCAAAGGCATTCTTCTAAACTTCTCAAGGACCTAAAATTAAACAGGTTAGGAGAACAATTAAATCACCATATGGTCATTTTGTTCGTGTTTCCTCTTTTGCACATCTTAGGCTTTTTAAATGTTTATCTTTCAAATCTAGATTGGCTATTGTTTCTTTATACACCTAACTCTCTATCACAGATCTATCAAAGGAAAAAATCACCAATAAGTTCGTCCTAAACTTTCTTCAGTCTAAATTTATTCAAAGTACTTCCAGTACACAGTGGACTAAAAAAAAAGGAGAGGACACTTAAAAACAAAAAAAAAAAACCACCAAAAAACCCCACCAAAACCCGTTTCAGAATGCCACACTGCATTCTGAGATGAGCTCATTTTCAGCAGAAACTTTGTACTTGAGGAGAAATCCGCCCTATGTATTTATCACATTCTGTCCTTATGGCTATTGCTATTCTTACAACTTCAGCACGTCCATTTTGCTTTGCTCTCAGGGTGTACAGCAGACAATGCTTTACGTTATTTGGCAGCTTACATATTACAGTCTTCAGACTAAAATTACATGTGTAAGATTTATTTAAAGTTGGGGTTTTTTGGCACAGAGTTGTACGTTTGCAGGTATAGTTTCACACAATTCCATGTGTCCAGTATTGGGTGGGATTTTTAAATATCATTTACAGATCATGCTACAAGTATTTTATAGGTCTAATTAGCATCACTTAATTGGCGTCACCGATAAATTCTTTTTACGTAAGTAATGACACTGGATTTCATAGATTTTATAAAGGATCCTTATGACATTTTTCCTGGGAGTCCAAATTGTTTGTGAATTTTTTTCTGCCACTAAGTATTTTTTACACATAAAACAGGTGTCTGACAATTATACATCACTGTGGATTCAGAGATATACACTCATAGTTCTCATCATAGTTTGTGCTGCGTTTAGGCACCAGAGCTCAGGAAAAGACACACTGGGCCCTGTAGGAGCACAGAATAGGTCAGTTTCTACTAGATTGAAAGAAATAAGAGGATATGAAAACACTTGTGACTGAACAAGTTATTACCTGTACTCTTTTTGTAAATAGCTCACATTTTCCTACTAAATATTTATCTACTGCTTTTTTTCTTCACCATTTTTTACTACATTCTTACTTCTTTTTTCCCCCCTCTGCACTCTACACTGAATTGCAGTATGCTGAAAGTATTTATATTTCACCAGAACCTCTGAGAAAAGACATAGGAAAAACTGTCTCTGACTAGAAACATTAACGCCTCTTTGGGTAGAAGAAAGTGGTATAGCAGACACTTTGAAATATTTGTTTTATACAGGATAAGCACAGAAAATTTTGGAGGAAGATATGGAAAAGGACTTGGATCAGACACCTATCATAAAAGATGCAACCTTAATTTTTATTTCATTTGTAATTTTCATCTGATTCGAAAAGTTATATCAATCTCCCCCCACCCCAACAGGATGAAAGAAAGCATACAAACTCCTTAAATTAAGGTCATCTATTTAGATATGACAGTTTGACAAGCCATTTGGAGATCTCATTTTTTGGTACGACCGAGTCTGTTTTCCCTATAAACTGGAATATTACATTTAGGTAAAAACAGTACTGTGAAAGCTGTAATTGCCTACCTTTGCTGTTTAATGTCTAATGTACCTAGGATGTGGAAACCAAAAGCACTTCCAAGGTACTAGACCCTGCCTTAGGTTCAAATGGAACTAGACACACATTTTCTTCCTCTCCTGCTTCCTTTTCCTCTCCCCAGGTCCCTGGATTTCTACACAAAGGACCCCGGCACCCAGGCTGCAGATCCCAGGCACAGGATAGCTGAGGACAAGGGCTCTGGGACACCCCTGGGAGGATGTTTCCGTCAGAACAGTTTGCTTTGTTTTATCTGCTGGCCTCAATGTCTCAACTGCAATGTTCTGTTTTAAGAAAGTATTAAAGATCATTTTTGTAGTCCTAAAAACTAAGATGGAAATATGAATTTGAAATTTTAGCTGAGTTCATTTGCAAAATAGTAAACACCTTTGTTGAACCTGTGCAAGGACTATTACTCTCAATGCTTATATTTGTCGTTAACAGACTAATTCCTTCAAAGCTGCTCTCTAAGCATAATTTTTCTATAAATTCTGATTTCCATGGTACTACAAATACTTTTATGCACTAAAGTCTACTTGTCATATATACATATCAAACCTTTTGAACTATTAAAACTTTGTATTATAACTGCGTTTACATGATAGTAGGATTCACACCACCTATTTTTGTGCAAGTTCATAGGACAGAAGGTAGTACCTATAGGTTATGCATATCAGTTATGAACAAGCACTAGAGAAGGGATAAAGCAGAGATCCCACTAGAACAAAGAATCAGAGTATGTGAAAGAGGGAATGAGTAGAAATATGCTCAGCAAGAAAAAGGAGGTCTGGAGAAAGTGACAAGGAGCCTTGAGGGCTTTCTGAGGGAGAAAGGGAGGGAGAGCATGAGTGATTGCACTAACCCAGCCCGCCCCAGCAAAAGGTTACCAAACTGGTAAACACGGCCCATGTGAGATGCATCTTTCACACAAGAGATGCTCCCAGGCATTTGTGCATGCTAGTTCGGGCAACTTCAGCACCACTTTGGCAGATGTCTCTGTAGGAAAGATTTCTCCTTCCTCCTTCACTTTTTGGACCCAATTGTTTAAGAAGAAGGTGATAAAAGGGGTTGCAGGGAGAAACTGAAGATCACCAGCAATACCTCACGTACTGAGATGCGATTTCAATTTATCTATACTGATGACTTCCAGCTTGTGAGACGTTGTCAAGCTGTGGATGAATAAAGGTTCTTATTTTACAACAGTAGCATTCATCAAAATCAAATACTTTATTAAGCCAGCAAGAGTCATCCCTAGAACATGGTAGAGGAGACACAGAAGAATTCTAGTGTTTGCCTAACTTAATTTGGTTTTCATTTGCATTAGAACAGAATTCAGTCTGTTGGCAGAATAGATCAGGTACTTAACGAGTAATATGTCAAATAGAAAATTAATTTGGCCGTTTTACAACAGGGCTTAAAGTGCCCCAAATAGTTCCCTTATTCCTCTCTTGTTTAAAACAGAAGTATGGATTGCGTGTAGGCAGCTCCTAAGCCACACTGAAATCTAATAGCTGGCTGCAGATTGCCTGGGGACGTGCTGCTCGTATCGTGCTGCAGGCAGAGGATTTGTTCAGCAGGGCAGGTACATAACAGCTGAGTAGCTGCGCATTTTCAACCACAATGCACACCTACACTCCTGCGCCAGAAATCGTGGTGTATCCATAAGGTACATACAATGAAAGAGAGCTCTGACAATGACCTTCCAGATAGATACGCGTTAATATTTCTATTCTCAGGCAGAATTTTTACATTTCTACTTTGTCAGTAAAGATCTTACCCATTTTTTTTATGCACACAGAACAGGAGCATTTACTCAGTTTTTCACCACACAACTGGGGTACGTAAACACTTTTTCTTTCCAGCACAATATTTTCAACTGAATCATGCATGGTAGTAGCAGACTCGAGCAATGAGCTAAGTGCAACCAGAGACTCATACAGAAGAACACATGAGTTATAATATTGTTACCTAGACTACTTACTGTTTATTGTGCCTTGGAAATGGACCAAACTCCTTCTTTTTGTACACAACAATCTGAAGAATAAAATTATTTAATAGCATTCTCTAGTAGGTAACTTCAGCACTCGGAAAAGCCTCGTTTTTTTGAGAGCATGCTATCCAAGAAACATTTTAGGGGAATGAGAAGGAAACGTGGTAACCTGCACTAATGCCACGAATTGTGACATATTGATATTGTTATCTAAAATCCCCGTCACCACATACAGCAGTGGTACCAACCTATCCTCAGGGAGAAATGCAAAGAGATTCTGTTAAAGCACCTGAATTATCTCCAGGCAACACAAATCTTAGCCTGATTTTTTTGACCTGTAGTAGAAACGCTTTACCTTAAATAAAATAAAAATGAGATTCCATGAGATAATGCTTCCAAGATAATAATTATTTTTATGTCCCAGTAGGCTACCTAGCACCAGAGGGAAGGAGACATTAATTGCCTTCTATAAAATAAATAGGAATAACATTTGCATGCACATTTTTTCAGTAAGTTAATGTTTACTTTCTATAAAGTTTTTACCTTATTGGCTAGATGACTTGTAATAAATTAGAAAAGGATCCATCCATAGAATAACAAGGTTTCATAAGTGTCTGATTTAAGATGCATACTCCAAAATGTACACAGCCTAAGGCAGGTATCTTAAGAAAAACAAAATACCTTATTGCACATCGCAGTGCTCAGTCATCATGCTTACATTCAAAGAACAAAGTTTTGCTGGATGCAATTTCACATAGGACATGCATCTGCACTACCTTAGTATCAAACCAAACAGAGATTTGCCGAGTCATATGGGGACAACAATGAATTAAACCAACATTTCACTTTTTACACCTTTATTGTCAATGCGACTGGAACACTATTCATCTACCTACTGATGCTGGGCCAGAATTTAGAAATCTTGAAGTCTGAAGAAGAGCATCAGTGGAAGCACAAGCTGCTTTTGCAGTAGTGGCACTCGGCTGAGCATTGTATTTATCCTTGCTCCCAGGACAGAACATCCCAAGACAGCCTATATCCACCTGCACATGGGTACAAACTACTGTCTGGTGACGAGTATGAATAAAATTGCTTTTTTCATTTTGCCTTGGGAGACTTCTAGAGATGTTTTATTTTCACATATCTTATCATTACTGAGTATCTCTGAATTAGTGTTCCTTAGAGCTTATATTTGCTAATTAAGGATACAACATAGCACCAAGCTCTGCTGTCCATTTTCAAAGAGCTTTCAGTATTTCCTTCAATAACAACTGATTTCCTTCATCCAGTTCTTTAACATATACATTGCAGATTCTTCTGCTGAAGGTTTCACATAAATAAAACCAAAAACCAGAGCTACCTTTAAACTAAAATGCTGTGAAATCAAAAATCTGTGTATACATCCCATAAACTTCCAGTTAAATCTTTCATAGTCCATTGTAGAGCAGCAATCAACTACAACGACAGCTCATTATAAGTCCTGAAAAGCGACTCCTGAGGTGAATAGTGATGGCAGGACAGGAAAAAGTGCCAACTTGTAACACATTACTCAGATGTTAACAAGTGCTCACTATTATTAATAGGCTGACGCTCTCAGTAAATTTTGAGCAAAGAGAAATAAATATATCACCGGCTTCAGTATTTTAATGGAAACAAAATGTTAAAGTCTGTTACAATAAATGAAGGCAGATCAGTTTCAGAACAACTTATCCCCTATTTTCAGCTGATTTTATCAATAAACATGATAGCTAAGGAAGGAATTTAAGGAATGTTCAGCTATGCAAAGTTGCATATTTTTTCCCATGATTTTTCAGTCTGGTTGTTTCAGGGGAAGGAAAGCAAGTAGCAGTGCAGAGAGGGTACCTTCAGCACAAGAGAGGCGGGAGCAGCCTGACATCAACAAGACCTCCAGGACTCTAACACACCTATTAATGCCTATTTTATTCTACATGCATTCAGTCCACCACATTAACAAGCATCAGCACTGGCAAAGAAAGCTTAGCATACAGCCCCTGAGAGGTCAAGAAGCACAGATGAGAAAAAGCAATATCAAAAAGTTAAATGAAGAGGAAATTGACCCAGATCTGAAAAAAAATCATTAAGAGAATTATCTTTCTAAACTTGAGTTTGTGAAGAGAAGGAAAAAGGAGAACAAAACAGTGTCAGGAGAGAAGAGATTCTTCCTGGATGTGTCTTCAGAAGGAAAGAAATCTTTAAGATAACACCCTTTCCTCACCTTGTAAGTGAAAAACTAAAAAACTTTCCAAAAATCCTAGTAAGTGCTTGGAACAGTATAATCACTTTATCTAATATTGTACCTCTTCAGAACAATGGGAGAAAGGAATACAAATGCTGGACAGACTTAATTAATGAATTTTTCTTAACAAGTTATCTGTGGAAACAAATAGGAAATAGAGGAAAGGAAATTTAAGAGGAAACTTGGGCTTTTTATTAGGAAAAAAAATGAACTAAAATTTAGTGAGTAAAGCAACTGATAAAAAACACAAACACTGACTTGTGCATTACATCAATCATTATAGGAGAATACCACCATTAATACATTTTGGTCACGTTAACATCTTTGGATTGGATTGCCCTGCCTACTTTTAAATCTATAAAAAAATAAAGCAGCAGATTCCAAGGCCAGTAGTGATATAGTAGATTACACAGGGTGGCATAAAGTGCCTAGAATCATAACAAAACCCTTTCCAAAAAGAAACTATACCAATACTATGAACTTTCAGTATCAACACAGAAGAGACCATGAGAAGTGGAACCTTTCACAGGCTGTTCTTTCCTTTCCCCATTAGGCAGCGATGCAATAGTTCCATCAGGGGAAGATTTACTTACACACATATCATTAAATCTTAACAGACTGACTTTCAAAACTTGAAATGCTCGGCATTTTCTGGTGGCAATTTGTATTGGCATCTGAAAGCCTTTAATGAATACTAAAGAACTAACAATCTGTAACAAAAGTTTGAGACTCAAATATCTGACTAAATTTCTCTGTAAAACCTCAATAAGGACAGCGATAAAAGTTGTTTGTATCGCTAATGATTACTCTGTCGTGTCAAGACACTTGAGCTCATTTTTCTGAAGTTCCATTATGGAAAGATACAACAGTAAAGACACAATGAGAAACAGTTCCCAAGCTCTTGTGTAAGCATACTTTATGGAGAATTTCAGTAATATTCTCATTTGTTTTTCATTGGAGGAAAATCAAGAAGTCTATAAACAAAATGTATTCTAAGCATTGGGTAACCACAGATAATGTAAAGCTACTGCATTAATCAGGAAAGCACAAATAAGATATGGAATTAAAAAAAAACCCACATAAAAATAAAAACAATAGTGATTTCACATGAGGAGGATTTGACCGTTATTTCACGTGTTTGCACATGTGATAACTAAATAACTGCTCTCACTTTTTATTTATTCAAGTTACAAGTTTAGGAATCTAGCTATTAATGTACTTTGATTATTCTTATAACCTTTTTCAAGAGCAGAAGACAGAAATTAGTAATGCATTTAAATTATTCTACCTACTTATGTACATGGTATCTGTCTTAGGCAAGGGAAGTACACAGAAAAATGCACTACTGTGATTTAACAGGAGTTGGTTGAAAAACAAATTCAGATTTCAGTTCACTAAAATTTCATAAAACCAAAGTTGAACAGAAGTCAAAGAATAAAGTATTACTATTTTTCACATAAATTCAAAGTTTTTCTTTTCTTCAAAAATTTCCAAGAAAATACTTTGATTTTGAAAAATGTCTTTTGAATAAGATCATATTTTCGGGATGAAAAAAACCAAGGTACCTTCCATCATATTTATATGTACCTCCACACATCCAAAAATACTGCCTGGATAAGTCATTTAAAAAAAAAAAAAAAAGGAAAGAAAAAAGAAAAAACATTTACATTGAAAACCGACAGAAAGCAATTGCTCAACATTTCCTGTCAACCAGCTTCAGAGGTTTTGGGGACCTGGAAAAGATGACAAGTCAGACAGTTTTTTCCCCTTTAACATAAGGCTTTTACAAGCAGCTTTCATTTTCAGAGCTGTTGTAACACATCTCAGCTATTTGGGAATCCAACCTGTTTAACAAAAGCAAATGCTATGATTTATTTATATATATATACACACACACATGCACACGAACACCCTTTCTGACTTGTGTGTTCAGCATACCTTTTTTTAAAAAATATTCTTACTGACAGCAATCACTAAGTTGAAGTCAAGAGAGACTGTATGGATTCATAGACCCTACAGTATACTTACAAGCCCTGTTCTCCTGGGACCCTGTTGAAGCATGCTATAAACTCGCATCCAATTTTTCTTCTAATAAGAAACACAGGATTTTTTTTCCCCCATCATGGAGCTGGATGTAGCAAGATGCTCCCTGTAGCCTGAACCATAAGGCACATCTAACTTAAGCAATTTTCTTTTCCAAGCTTTTCTCCTCCTTAGATTTTACATTTTCCTATTTCTCTTTTCAGTAACTAGATGAACCCTTAATACCTGGCCCTGCCTTGCTAAGTGTTTCAACATCTGTAAGGGACCTACATACAGCAAGCTAACTCCTTATTTCAGGATTAGGTCATACGGCCATTTCAAAAATAAACCAAATCATCTTGTACCCTTCAACAGCAGTTAACAGGCTACATAGTATCTTAATTTTGTTTTAGAAAACCAGTAAAAGATGGAGATCTGGGATATGAACTCACTAGAAGTGGTTGCAATTTGGCCAAAGATAAAGGAGAACCAACAGGAAATACCTGGCAAAAGCGATGGACAAAACCTTTCATCTGTGTGTTCCACAGCAGAGCAGTGAGATGAATGCAACTACATCACCATCAAAGGTACAATTACCTGAAAAAGTGGAAAAAAAAAATATCATTCCACTAAGAGTATTAAAATAATAGCCAATGCACTGAAAAATCCTGAGCACACAAAAATTAATAGTCACTCCAGTGGCTTCAACTTACACCACCATTGACATCTTGGAGGCAGCAGTACCTACCTATATCTGCTCCTCATTGTGTAACACCTAACCATGATAGAAAGCATACATCATCCCATGAAACAGCTTATTTTTGTGGAACTGATCATTAGCTAGGGTAAATCAGCACATGGCTCTAAAGTTTCTCCACAGTCCACCAATAAATTAAAAGAACTCATTAAATTATAAGAAAAATTAACATCAAAAAATACTCTTTCTGAAGATCACACTATGCAATATGTTCTGCAAGACTGATGTTAATAGAGCACATCCTTAATTGTTCCAATAATTCAAACTCTTGGCACCAGTAATCAAAATTTTGAGCTTTATACGATTATTAGAGACAGTGAATTCAGAAATTAACGCAGTGCTACTGTAGACCAGAAAAGCCATAAGCACACAATTCCTTGCTTGTTAAAACATCTTTACTAACAAGTTGCCTGTTTCACTTGTTTCGGCAAGATGGAGAAAAACATATTTTCATTTGCGTTTCATTAAATTATTCCGCAACCCATATGCAGTGTCTTGATGCAGTTTGAAAGGTGAACAGATGGGATTTTATTTTTAGCCCACATTAACACAGCCCATCAAACACTCATTTGCCTGATATACTATCATAATATAGCTTACTACTCAGCCTTTAAAGTATATCTTTGCCTGCCTTGTAGCATCGAAACGACAAAAGAGAACTGTGTGATAAATATTTAATTACAATCACGATGATCGCTTTGTCACTGAAAACTAGCAATTGTAAATGAATGGAAGAACTTGGGTTTTAAAGAGGAACATTTAGCAACTACGTGCTATTGAAACCAAAGCACATTTTTAATTACAACATTTCAAATACAGGCGCTTTCAAGATTGGAAGAGTGCTTGCAGTGACCAAATATATGCTTTTATATTGATACATAAGGCATTTTCAATACCTGTTGGATGTAGGTCAAAACTTTCTCTCAATAGTTAACTATATATGCCTTCAATTGCATTTTGGATAAAAGATAATAGTGCATATAGTAAAATATCATCTACAAAAGCATAAGATGGAAAGATAAAGTAGATCTAAGTGCTAAAACTGACTTGTGCTTCCTCACTCAAACAACTCATGAAATAACTTTGTTTTTTACTGAGTTTTCCAGGTTTGCATAGTACAACTTTTAACTTTGCATGTTCTCAGTATATACCATTCTAAAGACAACCTACTCAAACCTTCGATGGGATCTGTTACAAAAAGGATAGTAGAATTAAACTCCAGCCCACCACCATGGATGGCATTTCTTTCACGAAAATACCTCACCAAGCAATAAATGCCCTTGTAAGAGTTATAAAGAAACAGAGCAAGAACCCCCTAGGATATTTTCTAGGTATCTGAAGGAAAAGGAACAAATAGTTCACCAGAGCACCACCTGTCCTAATGATCATCTCACAAGTCTTAGGGAAAACACAGCAAATACAGAGGGGGAAAAAAATAATAATTGCAACTGCACCAGAGCTTCTGCAAGGTATTCCATGTCCTGGAGAAACCACCAGCAGCTTTCTAGTTATATATCTTTGACAGCACTAAAGTATGCAGTGAAAGCATGCATGCACTGCAAGTTTCATTGGAATAACAAAAGAATGCAATAGACTAAAACCATGAAAACTAGAAATAATCAAATTTCAATTTCAATCTGGGCCAACTCTCCTGGCCCTGCCACATCAGGTCTACATCCTTCAGTATCTATTTCAAGAGTACGACCCTTCTGCACCAGCACCTTCAAGGGCAACACAGCCTATTAGTATGTGTTAGCTGTTGTTAGAATCAACATAGCAGCTTCTCTCCAAATATGAGATGGGTTTCTGCAGAGAAATGGCTAATAATTTTGACATGACAGAGGAGGTGAAAAGTTTTCACAAAACCCAAACACTGGCTTTCATTTTCACACAGGATTTCTGCTGTGAGGAGCCAAATACTTTAGAGAAAAACGATCCCGAGAAGCAACGGAAAGGATTTATATAAAAATAGAGCTATTCCTTTAGTGATCATCAATGCTGCTAATTAGGAAATGTTGGAAAAACTTGGGAAAATAGCAGGCTGAAATATGAAAGGAAAAAGTAAGGTCCCGGTCTCTCATAAAGCTTGATTTTCACATTTGATGGGAAAGGCTAAATGTGCTTACATACCACTTACTGCTAAATCAATTGATGGTAAGCAGATGCTACCCTCTCACTCAAATCTTTGCTCATGCTCTCTGCTTCTATCCGAATAACGAATGTGAGAGACAATAGTGATAATAAAGTACCCAGAAATAGTACAAAATCCCATGTGAAGAAGATAAATCAAATGAGACAAGTCAGCTATATATAAAGGCCCTAAATTATTCAAGCTGCCTAAACACCCAGAAGTGCACTCACAGCTTTATACTAATGATTGCAAATTCCAAACAGTATCGCTATATTTTTTTCTATTTTCTCTTTTTTTCCCCAAACAGTCAGGCACATAGGAATTAAGTCTTTAAATCCTTATTTAGTCAGCAGACACTCTGTACTAATTAATATGGAAAACAATGACCATAGGAAAGGAGCAGATGGTTTGAAGACAGAGAATGAAGATAAGCTGAGAGAGATCTGTGTGAAGATACCAAGTGCATACTCCAGCATTTCTTAAATACTGATAACCTGCAATATAGCTCTTTAATAGATAGATTTGATTTGAAATAACATTTCAAGCAGAAAGGTCAGATGAGTCTCCACATTTAGTCAGAAATAAACCTTTTTTTTCAAGCTCTTTTTTTAATCAAATCACATGACAGAGAGATAAGATTATTTCCCACAGGCTGCTGATCATTGTGATGTTTGAAATATTCTCATCATAAACTAATAGCTAGTAGCATTTCTTCATTCTTTGTTGGTGACTTTTCTAGTGCAAGAATTAAATCTGAACCAGGGAGAGGAAAAAGAAATGAGACTAGCATTTTTGCAATATTAAAATTAACTATTTTTTTTCCTGGATCAAAACACGATACATGGGATCAGAAGACAAAAGAAGGAAGAAAATGTTTTGATAATTTTAGATATGAAAGTAGTATTATTCTCCCATGTGGAAAGTGACTCCTCAATAGGAGGATAGGTATGGGATCCTTAGAAGATCTTAACAGAAGAATCCCAATTCCAAATTATTTCAATTTTTACATTATTCTTGGTAGGATCACTGCAGCCGGTAGCGCTAGAATAATACTGTAAAGCATTTGTATTCCTGCTGATTTATAAATTCAAAAAACAAGGGAAAATAGCTGCAGTCACCTACTGTTCATAACTATTAATCAGGGAACTGACTAGGTAAGTTGAAGGGAAGCATCAGATTTTAGCTGTGCTGGGTTTCTCTGCCTTGGGCTCATTAGCCAAGAGAAGAAAGGGAGGGACAGGTGTCTGGAAATGCCCATCAGCTGCTGCTGACGTAGCAGTAGCATTATGTTAAGGACATAATTAATGGAGGGCTGCAAGGGTAAAGGAGCATTTCAGAAGACAGCTTGGCTGAAGGGATTCTTTCAAGGGCAGGAATATTGGGAAGGACAGACACTGTTTTATCAAGTAGGAGTGGTGAGCTCCTGAAGAGTTACATATGTGTTCTGGAGGAATAATACGTAAGGGTATAAAGCAGGTAGATGTATAACCTCATATCCCAAGAGCAGAACAGCTGCATGGCCTCCAGCCATTTCTTATTATTTCACTGATTCACTCCCTTCTCAAGGTGCCATAGAGCTGTGACACAACAAAATCATTCAGGTTAAAACTCCTCCACAGAATTACAGGGTTTCACCCTAAACCGCATTTATGTTACTAGCACTGAAAAGAGAATGTTGGTCTAACAAAGTTTTACATTTGTGAAAGTATCAAAGCAATATGTTTTAAACATCCCAAATAAAACAATTCATAACCATAAAACAGGGAAAATCTTGATGAGTAAAGAAGCCCACACAATATTACTAAGAGAAACATAACATTTTGCAGAGTCTCATGTTTTGTTTTTGCAGATATTGAGTAAAATGCACAATATACTTTGAGCAACATTTCTTGGAACAAATTTCAAAATAGGGAAAAAATCAGTAGCACACATGAATTTCAGGTGTTGCACATTTCATATGGAGGTTTACACCTCTGGCTAAAAATCCATGCTTCATACATTTATGGAAGCAGCTGTCTCATCTAGGTACTGGCACTGACTTTCTTTAGGTTTCTTTTCAGGTGCAGTAACACAAATTTTAATCTACCTTTCTTCCTGTGGAGGCTCTGTAAATACTGTCATACTCATACCCAACCAGCAATCATGTTATTTCTGCATTGTTAATTCTTTTTGTTCATGAGTACTGAAGGGCAGGGATGACTAATAACATCTAGTAAGGGACCTGGAAGTGTAAATCTCTCCACAAGATTCTGTTTAGGGCACAGTACTTTAAAAATTCTTCAAATTGCTAATTTTATGCTGTATTAAATCTTCAAATCTATGCTAGTTCACGTTTTTATGCTGTGATAATCAATTGATCTTTGCCCCATTTTTAGTATCAAAGACCAACAGAAATTATTCTAATGAAAGTTAGAAGCTTCTGCAAGAAGCAACATAGGATTTTCACAGCTGCATTTCCAAAATGACAATGACATTACAAATTGCAACTTAACCACTTTTTACTAAGGTGTTTGCCTACTTCACCTTCAAGAAATGTTCACATTCAGCGTCCGTGCAGCTTTCAGATGAAACCTTAATCCATGGGTAAGGTGTGCTGACACAGGCGAGGGTAAGGTCATGCCACACTAGAAGAAAGGAAGGAGTAAGACATTAGAGAGATGGGAAGAACTTTTATTCTTAACCAAGGAAGAGAAGTTTTGTTTGACCTAGCAGTGTGCGTCACTGCATATGACTGACATGCAAACACAGTCAGTTCTACTCATCAATACCATTCCCTCAAATTATCCCAAAATTTCTTGTAGGCTTTACTATTTTAGACTACTTTTCTTGTAGGTATTATAAAACTGTGATTTTTCTCAGTACTTACCTGCTACCACACCATAAAGAGTTTTATATCCTCAGAGTAATTTTCAACTGAGTTTGCTTCTTATTCATGATTTTTCCTATCAGCTTTAAATATAATTTTAAAATGCTGTTTCAATTGATTGCCAGTTGTCATGGTTTTAGACATTATTCCTTATAAAAATAATCAAAACCAAGGAAATTATGTAACAGGAAGGTTTTGTGGGCATTAATGCTGCATTGCAATAAAGAACATACACATAGCCCTCACATAAAAAGTAGTTTTAAAAGCACCCAAAGTCTCATTAAACTTCAATTTATTTCTATTATATTTCTTCATCTCAAAATATAACTCTTTAACCTTTCACCTTTCCAAGATGTAAAATTAACAATACTGACATTTACAGGATATTGGTTTAAAAATGTCAGTAGGGGAAAATGAAAAACTAGAAACAGAACAATATTTATCATTTGCAAAGACTTGGCCATGATAAATGCTAACATTACCGTTGACAGAATTATACACCTGGAAGTATTTTTCTCTTCAAAGTAGAAGTTTCTATATTTCTGGCAGGTGACATTTATATAAAGCGTACAACAAGAATTACTATGGTAACAAAAATATATAAAAAGAAATTATTATCTTTTCTATTTCTTTTCCATTTTTCTTTCAGAATGTAGTATCTCAGAGCACTAAGAAATCTCTATATTCATTTTCTTTGACTCTGCTATTGAGCGCTCTTAATTATTGACCTTTGGCCAGAGATGCTGGGCTGTCCACGAGTCTCAGTTCTAAGAGTCACACTGCTTTGCATTTCAGATGCTAAGGCATGTTGCAAATCACAATTGTAATAATAAATGAATCCACCAAAGAGACACACTTTTTAAAAATGCATATGAAAACTAATAGGTACATTACAAGGCCCATCTCTTGGGATATTTAAATTAGATTGAGAAAAAAAATCCTGGTAGTAAACATACTATCCAATAAAGAACAATCTCAAAGGAGATGGAAAGCACCTATTAGTTTTACTTCTATTCCTCTATAACTTACAGGATTCTGTGCTAACAGACATATAGCTCCATTCCACTGAAATAAGAATATTTTATTGATTTCGAACTCTCTCATAAACTTGAAATATTTTAATTACCAAATAATCCATTTTGCATTTCTCAAACCGCAATTTGCTGAGCAACATAAACCTAACAAACAATGTCTGATTGAAAAAGTGAAATACAATCCTGTAAACCAAAAGCACCTGGTGTGTCCTTGAAGTCTATTGTTTTGGGAAGGTGCCAAAGAAAAATATTAAAAGCCATAATGCAAGAGAGGATTGTTTTGCTTTTAATAAGACAATTCCCATAGATTAACGTGAGCCAGAGACCCACCAACATCTGCACTTCAAAAGTGCTCAGAAAATGGGGTAGGGAGATAAAAGGCAATTATCTGCTATAGAGTCCACTCTGAAGACAGACAAGTGAAAGTTGATAAGGGTCTCCATTCCTTGATGTTGAAAAAAAATAAATATAAAATCAAGATTGTTCTCAGTCTAATGTTAAGTAATTCCTAGTAAGTTAATAAGAGCCAAAAACTTCCTTCAGCGTCCAATACTCCGTCTCATACCAGTGCAGTAGCTTCAAAGCAGCATTTGGCAGCATTTGAGCTTACATAGAAAAGCAAATGAAAAATCTGCACTCTCCTCATCTAAGCCTTGCTGACTGCCATGCTGCAGCCCAGGCTGTCACAATAACTGCTCCAACCTTTCACACGGCAACTTCCCCCTTGCAGGTCTGGAGGCAGTTTAATTATAAGTACTGCTGTCACTACTTTAGAGATGAAGATACAGATAAAGAAAGAGGTTGTTACATATCTGCAGCAAGTATGAGATATTAAAATCAGATCTTTATCCCAAATACCATACCGGTATGCTGCAAGGTTTGAAAACTTTGGAGGTTTGTACGTGGTCCAGAGAAGTAGCACATGTCACAGTTGGACATGCAAGACTAATACATTTCTAACAGCTGGGCCAAAACCAAAAAGTGTAGATATGAATGTAACAGTTCTCCCCACCCCACAGAACTCTATGGGCTCTGCAATTTTGCTTGAAGCCCTACATTTCATGTGATCAAAAGACATGGATTCAAAATGCCAACCCTTGCTCAATGTCAATACTTATACTATGGTATTCAAGTTACAAATTTGCTATACCAATGTAGCTTTTAAACCTGCAAGAACCAAAGAAAAAGAAATTAATCACTTTAAAGATAAAGCAAGCAGAAGATTTATTATTTTTTTTTAATGTAAGATTTGGGGCAAGTTATGGGTTTTTTTCAAGATAAAGTAATGCATCGAAATTAAACTCAATTTTAATCTCCTTTTTTGACTTTGTTTCATTTCCCAGTCCACATTTAATCTGAATGAATATCTAAAATGTTTTGAAAAACACTACAGTTAGCCCCTTAACAAAACTCGACCAAAAATTTCCTTTAAAGTATTTCAACTTTTTGTTCTTTCATTCTGCCAAGAGCAAGACAAGGGGAAACAGGGAAGAAAACTGAACAGTTGTTTTTGCCAGAAGAAATGGGTTTTTTGGAGCAAAGTTACCTAAATTCACATAACCAGCACCTATACATTGGGATGAGGAGTTAACTAGAAGCACCCACAATAAATAGATCAAATTAGCCAGCATTTACAAAAGAAATGAAGTAGAAAATCATATTGTATCTCTCATGGCTTTCTGCTGGCTGTCATCATCGTGGTATGGGGCCATCACACAGTAATTCTGAACACAGTCATTTTGAGTGAAATTTATGCATCAATACCAAGGCAAAGTCATTTGGACAAAAACTCTCTTCACTGCAAGCTTTTGGGTGCAGATATGCAAGAGAAGAATCCAGCTTTCTCCAAGTTTGGATACAATGTGACATTTTATTGCATTGTACCTGGAAATTAGCATTTAAATGTCGAAGCCTAGTTTACCCTTCTGTTTATTTTAGTTGTTCCTCAAATGCGCTGACTCCTTCTTCTCTCCTCCTGACGCTTCCTTCTTCCAGAGACAAAGCTAGAAATGCGAAATATAGCACAAATACAGGGTGTGGGGCACCCATATTCTTCCTTTCTATGCCACGGAGCTGTACTTGTTCTGTACATCTCAAAATTCTTCCAAGGTTTGACATCTGGCTCATGGTGTTTGGTGGACGAAGCACTGCAGCGGGAGAAGGTGACCCCATCCTTGGGGCATCAGAGCCCAGGGGAGATCTCTATTTTTTTTCCTTCTCACTGATGGACAATAGAGCAGGCGAAACCTCAAAGCCTGGAAAGGGAAGCTGAAGGACAGCCAATGTGTGAGGAAGGGCCAGCTGAACAGCGTGGCACCTCTTGCCAGATGCAACTGCAGTCAGAGGGCTGCCCAGGGCTTTATTTAAAGCATGAAAGACACGCTGCTGAGTTTTCCCAACTCTCGCTTGGGAAGCTGCCCGCTGATGGTTGAGCTGCACTGAGAAACTTCAGCAAACAGTAAAACCCACCCACCATTTGCCACCCTTATTGCCAGTTTGGAGGACTGTTTTTTTCTGATGGGTTTAGAGCTTTAAAGTTTTGGAATAAATCTGGATTAACACCCGCACTTAAAAATGCAAATAAGCTTTTCAACAAAGAGACTCCTGAAGAGCCTTTTCCCCTGCATTTATTGAAAATGTAAGACTCTTATGCACTAAGCCACCTTACCCAGGAGGGAGGAGACCTGCGGGAAGAGAAAAAAGTGAGCGAGCTCCATGCAAAATGCATGAGTCTTGATAGTTTTCTCTAGTCCACCATATGCATATTTCATGAACTCATTACAGCAACTACTGCATCTATAAGTCCAATAAGCCCAATTGTTCAAATAAAGTGACCGGCTTGATATACAGAAAACAGATGCTGTTGGAGGAATACTGACACTCTCCAAGCTAAAACTGCTACACGGCTGTCAAGGCTACTGAGTGTCCTGCAGGCTTGGTCAGAAGGAGAAATAGGAGAATTGTTATTTCCACAGCATCTGCATGAAGGAAAATGACTAACAGGCTGTTGTAACCCAGACACCGGCCCTCAAAAAACAAAGTGAGCCACAAACTGTACTTTCAGTCATTGCTAACTCACATCTAAAACAGAAGTTCAGTGTCAACAGATGACATTCACCATCAGGATCTGCATGGGGACAAACACTGAGAAGACAACAAGGATGGAAAGAAACAAGCAGTACAAAAATACTCTGTAGTTCCCCCATGTCAGACTGAGTGTTATGTATTCTATACATGAGAACTGCTTGACAATAAAATGGGAACAAGAAATACCAAAAGACATGGTTGTTCAGTGCTTTCGGCAAGGGTGAATACTAGTTTCAAACAGGACCCTAATGCTGCTTTTATGGTTTCCATGTGCGAAAACATTTCTGATCATCCACAAATCCACTCCAATGGGCACTAGCTACAGACAGAACCCCTTCCCTCCCTGCAAGGGGATCTGAAGGAGATGGGAACTCAGAGTACAGAGCCATCAAGAATTGTAAGGGCTGTGCAAAAGCATAAAAAAAAGGCAGCCAATACTAATGAAAATCAGTTTTCATCTAAAAGTATCAGAAAACACACCCCTAAGGAAGGCCTAATTTTTTACCAGCATGGATCCATAGAGATTCTAAAGTATTATTGATTTGGCTGATCAGAAGTCTGAACAATGAAGAAAAATAATCTAGACACCTATTGTTTCTTAAGATTCAGGTAAAATAGAATTTAGACTTCAATACCTCCAACTTTTGAACAGCAAAACACAATTCCAGGTTTTCAAAATAGAGACTCAGAAGGAATGTCACAGGAGCATTTCAGCCAAGACCAGGAAGGTCTCACCATCCTCCACTCCATCCCTCTACACACCAGGTCCCACACTGAGCACCCTCCGAGTGCATGACCTGGGTTGCTTTTGGGTGAAATGAAGCAAAAGAGCTATGCTTCAGAAGTGGATCTAAAGCTTTTCCACTGGTAGCAGGCATTCAGTCCATGGCACTGGACCAGCCAGAGTTCAAAGTGGAAGGCAGCATATTTCATCAGGTACTTGTATCACTTCACTCTCCAACACAGACACAGCCAAATAGCATCTTAGTTTTTTCTTTAAAAAAAATAAAAAGAAAACAAACAAACAAAAAACCCAAAACCAAAAACCAAAACAAAACAGAAAAACAACCAACCACAACTCAAATGAACCATTATGTTTTGGAGGCATGGAAATTTAATGTTTTCATTTCTCAACCAGCTTGATATTTATTCACAACCAAAGCATGGTTTTCAAAAGCCACGTACACTTAGCAGGCTTTCAACTTGTCACTGTTCAAATACTGCCTTAAAAAAAAAATTTAATCTTTCTTCTCTGGGTGGAAAATAAATGAAAGTTTTTCGACTTTATACAGTAACATTTGTGCCTTGAATGAACTTCATGCGCCTCCAGCAAAGCTCTACAACATTTGCCACTTCACAGTTTAAAAGTGTGTTCTAACAAAAGGTCAAGAGAAAAAAGAAAAAAAGGGGAAGTCCTTCAACGTTACAAATATATTAGACAGGAAAAACATTTCTGCTCTGCTAAATGCCTATTTAAATATAAATCTATTAGTCTGATGAGGTTAAGACCCTAGAATGTAAATTTGTGTCTGATTTTGAAAGGACAGTGATGGTGTTCCCTCATTTTCCATCTTCCTGTGTTTTTTCTTCTTCCTCTCTTCTTTCTAAAAAGTCTGAACTTCCTGAGGTTTTTGACTTTAGGATTTAAATACAAAAACACAAGAATCTCACCTGAAGCACTTTACTACCTTCTGGGAGAAGAGGGAGTTAAATATTTTGAATGGACAAATAGACTGTATGGTTGGCCATAAAAAAAAGAAATGAGGGAAAGAGGCATACCTGAACACACACTTAGTCATAACAGATATATATTCCAGTTACTGAAGTTAGTAGAGTAACTACGATGAAATAAAGATCTTTATTTTAGAATAACATTTCCACAGAGAACAGTATTCTGGAATTGATAATATATGATGGTTGCTGCTTGATGGCCATTAAGATTATTCTCCCTATTTTAATACGCTTATGTTCAGGATAAATGCCATGCCAATCCAGCAACACTACACACACCTTCCTGCACCAAAAAGAACCAGTTTTGGTAATTTCTCCCTCACGCTCAATTGCATCACGCGCATAAGCTTCAGGTTTTCCCACAACACAAAATGATGTAGACGGTATATTCAAGCAGTGAGGTAAGATTACACAGGATCTTTTCTTGCCCCAGGAGTTGAGCACATTGTATCTTTTAGTACAACAGAAAATTAGTTTATATAAAGTAACTTTTCTGCAATCACAAATCTCAGTCCAAAGTTTTAGAAGGAGATTGAAGCACATTTACAACTTAAAACCATTCTCCAGTCTATACATATTATGGAAAGACCTGCTTGGAAGTTACTATATGGGTTAAAAGTAGAGATGGGTGGATTGTTCCCCCCCTACTTTTGGCTTGTGAGTTAACTGCCCCACTTTGAAGAAGTGTCAAACTGATCTAAATAGCTTGTGACTGAAGCCACATCAAAGTTCCAGGTTTCTGCCATATCAGAGGCTAAATTTGTCCTGCAGCTCCATCACTTTTGCCCATCTCATGACTCTGCTGACCCAAACATAATTAAATGTCTTTCATCAAAGGAATTAGCCTGTGATAGAACTCTGAAAAACTATTAGCTTATTTAAAAAGAATGTATTCTATTTCTCTCTAGGTGAGGGCTATTAACTAATATTAGATATGTATTCAGATATTTAAATATGTGGTTATACATTCCACTTCAGTAAGAAATACATACCTTTCATATAAAATTTTATAATGCCTAAGCTCCTTCTTTATACTTTTTAATTGATGATTTTTATCACTGAAAGGGTAATTCTAGCATTTTTAATAGGAAAGAATGATTTAAATTAAATCATATATTTAAAAAATGCCATGCACAGAAGTAGATTGAATAACATAAAACTTATACTGCTCTATTAATTTTCGTATTTTTTTTAACTGTGTTGTATATTTCAATTTCTAATTTGTTTTGGTTGATAAACTGTGAACTTTGAGGTTTGTGATTACACCTGCATCTGTGATCATTTTGGCATTTAAGGCTTAGAAACTTTTCACCTTGTATTAACATAAAAGCCTAACTTCTTGCATCTCCTTTTGAGATATCCAGAGAAAAGCAATGAATAACTACAGGAGTTAAATTAAAATTTGGTATATAATTTCTAAAGGTTAAGAAAGCAAAAACTCCAAAAACAGTAAAATCATACTGATTTACAGGATATCCAGGATCTGATTCTCAGTGTTCACTTGAATATTAGCCAATAACAAGGCACTAAAACCCAAGCTCAAGCAGCACAATGCTTTGGAAAGTAAAGAGTCCACTTTATCACAGTATTTAGCAGAAATACCTCTATTCAGACAACATTTCAAATACCGATTCAAACCAATGCGTATTTTAAACAATACTTATTTGCCTCCCGAAAATTCACACCTCAAGTGAAAGGGTGAAAATTTCCATTAGACTATTAAAATAGGCAAATTCTACACTACTCACATGGCAGACATTCATTCTGAAGGCACCCCTCACCTCACTGAAAAATTTGCCTATCCTTTTTGTGGGCTGTAGGTAATATTGTAAAAAGACTTTCAGGTATGTCGCCTTAAAGGGTTGATAGACAGAATTAAAGTTATCTGGGAATTTTGAGATAAAACCTTTCTTTTAACAGATAAAGACACTTTGTCAAAACCTACAAAATTACATGAAATAGAATTTAACATGTTCCCTTGACACATTTTTGTGCAAATGTTTTCAAGCATCCTATTGTCATAAAAGCAAAATGAAGTTTCACTAAAAGTGAATTTTTTAAAAGGTAGCTAAGTAACTGACAATAGCAAATTTTTTAATTTTTTTTTTTTTTTTTTTTTTTTTTTGGTTTTAATGATTTACAATATTTTTTTGAGATATCATCCCGATTCGGGATAGTTTTTCAAATATAAAACCAGGTAAAAATATCACCTCATACTTAGTCCTGCTTCACACACAGTAACAATCTCTCATAACTAAACCTGAACATTATCGATAGGCTTTCCATTCAACATGTATCGGCTTTCCATTCAACATGTATCAACTTTCTAAAAAGTTGTTGCAACTTTCAGAGGGAAAAAAGGATTTTCTGAGAACTCCATGGATTCATACTTACAGTTATCTTTCTGACCACTGGGGTCAACTGTACTCTTAGATGGAGCTATAGAAATCACATAAACATGAAGAATGATCCTTTAGAAGGGGATTTCACCTTCTACAGCTTTTTAGGATGATGTTCTGACACTTCTGTTTCTGAAGGTTGCAATTCTACATCTTTCATAAAACTCATCTACTTTAAAACAAGACCCTGAATTGAAAGTCAATTTTTCCTGGCTTCCTTGAGGAAAGAGTAGGAGTTCATGGCTGTACAAAAATAGTGACCATATACTAACAACAAAAGCTCATCGTATGTTTTATTCACCTTAATCTTTAAGCATCATCTGCTTATTTCACCCTTGGTGACTCCCTCTACACTCTTATTCAGTTTTTATGAGACAATCATTGTGCAGTAGTTTCCATACCAATCACTTACTGTTTCCAGCAAACTTACGAACATCAGGTCACTAACTCTTCCAGAATAGTAGGATATATGAAGAACATAAGAAATGTCTATAGTAGGTGATTATAAGGAGTTCAGGGTTATTTGATGAACTTGTAAATTGTCATTCAAAGCAATGTTTCAAAACTTAGGATTATCAAAAACTTAATGAGATGCTGTTCTCCACAGAGCTGTAATGAAAGCTGATTAGAGTTAAAACATACTGCTCTAAAGACTCCACTACATCACTGTAAAAATATATTCATTATGTAAAAATTCACAGTGTCTTTATAGCAATGCATATTTCTCTTACTATTTCTGCCCAACTCCAGAAAGAATACTAGAGTCTATTTTTTCCACAGAAGGTGAGGGACAACGAGAGTCTCCAGTGATTTCAACCAGACACAATTAGGAAAGAACATGTCACTTCCAAAACGTGTCACACAAGTTATACATGTCAGTATGTACCATCTTTGTAAAAACTCCACATGCTTTTTATAGTGTAACATTAAACAGAAAAAGATATAAAATCGATTTTTATAGCTTTAAGCAAATAGAAAACTAAACAGAAGCCAACTGCTGTATGACATGCTCCACCTACTCCCAGTGGGGCTCGATGTGGATTTCAGACACCAACTAAAACACACATCACCTGCCAGTGGATTACTTCTCAAGCACTCTTGATATCAGATGTTTGAAAAACCAAGTGCTAGTGTAACTAAATACACCAAAGCAGTACTTCAGTTTCTCACATTTAATGAGCTGCTAGCCCTTCAACAATTTTCTTGTGGAGCAAAGAGGTGTTAACAACAAGTAATAGAGAGCAATAAAACAATAAAAGTCACATGAAAACCAGTAAAACCACATAGTTATTTAAACATAAAACAAAACATAAAATGGCTGTACTGAGCCACACCAAAAGTTCATGCAGTTATATCTCCTGTTTCTGATGGCTGCCAACCACAAAAGTCTTTGGAAAGCGAGCAGGAACCACATAAGCATAAAATGCTAATTCCATATAACGCTCTTCCAGGTTCACATCATTACTACCTCAAGGGTTTTCGACACCAGGGATTGCATTTTAGACCGCAATCATTAGAACAGATTGTATCCAACACCCTCCTGGATTTTTCTTAGTTAAATATGCCTGTTACCTTTTTGAAATCTCACAAATCCTGAAAAAAATTATTACACTAAATGACCAATGGTTCAGAAGTCAGACTACTATAAGAAACCGACAATATCTTAGGTTAAATTATAATTATTTACAAATAGTAGAAACAGTATGATTTTATGACACTCAAATGAAACAACAAAAATACATGCATAGTTATAATTGGATAGGCACTCATATAGCCTCGTCATGATTTAATCCCAGCCAGCAACCAGGATTATGCAGCTGCTTGCTTACCCCTCCAGTTTGGTATGGCAGAGAGAACCAGAAGAGTAAAAGTGAGGAGGGGAAAAAAGCCTGATAGGTTGAGATAAAGACTGTTTAACAGGTAAAGCAAAAGCCATACAGACAAGCAAAGCAAAACAAGGAATTTGTTCACTACTTCCCATCCGCAGGCAGGTGTTCAGCCACCTCCAGGAAAGCAGGGCTCCATCACACATAGCGGTTACTTGGGAAGATAAACGCCATAACTCTGAATGTCATAGAACCATAGAATCTTCTAGGTTGGAAGGGACCTTCAAGATCATCTTGTCCAACCATCAACCTAACTCTGATAAAAATAAACACCCACACAACAAACAAAATGCAACACCATCACTAAACCATGTCTCCCAGCACCACGTCAACCTGTC
>JAOXNO010000078.1:23051171-23063263 GCA_028565335.1 Limnodromus scolopaceus | reverse complement strand
GGTGTGAGGAACAGAAGAGGCCTTGACTGCTTAGCAACAACCACAACCACCAGTGCACTGTCACACTATTCCCAACACAAATCCAAAACATAGCACTATATGCTAGTAAGAAAGCCAACTCTCTCCCAACTGAAACCATGGCAGGCTACATACACACACGTAGAGATGCTTAACCACATGCTCTGAACAGTATTCTCGCTAGTTTTGATGGAGAAAACTCTAGGCTGTGTTTTCAGGACACTCTCAAGTTTCTAGAAAATAGGCAAGAAGCTGAGTCTTTGTTGCCTTATTTCATCATCAGTGGTGGGGAAGTTATAATACAAGGAAACATCCTCAAAATTACTTCAGCTACACTGTCTGGAAATCAGACTTTTAAACAAATTTCAGATGATGGACATACCAGGCGTCAGTGTTCCAGTGTTCTAGACTTTACTTCAAAATACAGAAGTACAGCAAAAAGATTATTTTCCTGTGTTTTGTTCTATGTCCTCTAACAAATACATTTTGACTGCATTCTTCTGCATTTTGAGTCATTTACATTGTAAGCATATCCAAGAAAACAACTTTGAATACAAAAATATTCACTAAAGTATTTTAAAACATATTTCAGAGCAGTTTATTATCTCTATGTGCATTAAAAACAGTTCACATGTGAAATTATAAATACTGAATATTTGAAGCAATTCCTCCAGTAAGGAAACCTGAAAAAAATGCACTGGCTGAAATATATCTTTAGAAAACAGTCAAAACAATGAATAATTGAAATCAGGATGAGTTCACCAACATTTTGCAAGAGAAAGAGCTAAATTCTATGAATAGATTCTTTACTCTATATTCTTTCTCTTCCCCTTCTTCCAGTTGATTTGCATAGCATTTATCTACCTTGAAAAACAGTTTATGATAATTATGCATCCGGAATATGAATCCTTCAATTTAATATTCTGTAAGACCCCCCAAAAAATTGCCATTTCAAAGAAACTACCTCCTTTTGTTTCATATACTTTTTTCTTTTTAATCTATTCCAGGACATTTGCCTCAGTTTTCAATGCTAGACCCGTAAATCTGAACAGGGCGGGGAAAATGACCTATTCTGAATTAGCACTTCAGCTCAAAACCCCAAATTCTGTTCACTCTGAACTTTCTGGAAAATCCCAGTTGCATCAGGTTTCCAGCCTCTACACGATCAGGGGCCTCTGCTCAGGACACCAAGCAAGTCCTCAGGGCTTGAACAGCCTCCTGAAGGCAGCCAGGTGGATGCTGTGTTTGGGGCGCTTACCTTAAGTACAGTTTTGACAGAATCTGACTATATCTAGGTGAAAGATACAGGTAACAGACAAGGATAAGGTAAAAGAAACAAGAGACTCCAAAAACCACGCAAGGTTCGAGTTGCAGCTGACTGGCTTTACCATATGAGCTCCTTTCTGCAACCAGCTTCCATCTCATAAAGACTTTGGATCATAAAATATTGTAATATCTTTCTGAGTAACAGATGTTATTTGGCTTATACAATGGCTTCAAGTACCAGATTGCAATGACTTATAAGAATCCAGAGTACAGTATGTTTTTCTAATACTTGGCAATTTGTGAAGTTGAAAATATGAAATATTACAGAAGTAAATGTACATCTGTAATTTTTTGATGGTAAGTTGCTGCATAGGAAGCTGTAGGTTTTTATTAGGATATTTGTATTTCAGAAAACTCTATTCATTATTTTCTAAACATAGAGGTCTGTGTTGCATATGAAGCTGGTGGGTTTATATTATCCTTTCAGAGCACTTACATGGACAGAGCCTACTGCTGGCAGATCCCCCACCTCCCTCCTCACAAAGAAAGGCTCAGATTCCCATATCTGAAACCTTTACATCCCAAAGAAATATGATTCAGGGCGCAAACCTTGAATGTGTCACAAAACTCCCAGTCATCCAGGTCTGGTCTTTCCTTCCAAGTAATCCTACAGAGAAAAACTGAGAGCATCCGCATTTGGAGGTGAAATTCTTGCCCCTCCTAGAGATATGTTTTCCCCCACACCTTCCCTGCATCAGGACTTAACTGCTGAGTAGCAAACATTACAGGGGCTACAAAACTATCCTCACTTCAATTCTCAGCCAGAGGAGACACTCACCCCCGTGCACCAACACAGTCCACAGGATGACTGTGCTATTAACAGAGATGTGTAGCCTCTGGATTTACATCGTGTGGAAAGCACATTGCAGTTTAATTAGCATTTAAATTCCAAAGGTTTGCAATATAACCGAGTCCTGCAATGTTTGCTCAGGCTGCTCCACGCAGTCTGTATATTTTATGGCACAGTTAAATCATAAATAGTAATATATTAAAAATTGTGTACATGGAGGGTAGAACCCTGCATTGTGCCATGCAAGTATGCTCATGGAATAAAAACTATCAGCAAGTAATCTGAATTTAGCTCTTCAAGTTTTTTACCTGAAAACAAAAAATAAACCCTAAGTAAAAGCAACTCAAAATATTTTGGTATACAATAAATAATAAAAAGATAATGAAAAAAGTGGATACATTTTAGACTCCAGAGTTACACGAGTAAAGTAGTCATAAACAAGTAGATTTATAGAAACTATAGAATGCTATTAAAATGCATATGTTTGTATCAGTAGAAGTGAAGGTGCAGGCTGCATAAGTGAATAAAAATTTGCATGCTATAATTATTTCTAGAAAAGACCGTCACATTAAGTGACAGCTGTCTTTTTCTCTGAGAAGCAGACTTTTAACTAGCTTCATCACCTTTAGTCAGCAGTCAGCAGATAATGTGGTTCTTTTGGAGCATTTTGAGTTATCCATAATCATATTTTTAAATTTTTTTTACATGTAGCTGCAGAAATATGTTTTTTTAATTGCATTTGTAAATTTAAAAATTATCAAGAAACGTATTCATTAGTAACATAAATTGGCATGCTGCCAATTATGCAAGATGTTACCAGGCCTGTTGCAATAATTTAATCTTTGTTAGATAGATATTCTTTTAGCAATATTCTCTTTGCCTGGGGTAGGCATACTTGTACATAGGTAGAACTGGTATCAAGATATACCATAATTGGGATGAGACAAGAAGCCAGCTCTCTCTGTCCAGCTTTTGATGACAGGTATACTTAAATCAGGAAAACTTTGCAAATTTTTCCTGGAAAGGCAGCTGTACAGGAGGCAAAGCCTCCTTTGCCATCCTTTAAGCAGTAGGAAAATTCCTGCATATGACCTACAGGAAAAAAAACCCAACATATGCAGAGAAATAGCCCTTCAAGAGACCAAACAGCTTCTCAGCCAGTACAGAAGCACAGAGCAGCTAAGGTATCCTTATCTGCAAATCTCAGAGTGTGAACATATGCAAGCAGGATCCCAAGGAGATCCCTTATTGCTCATACACTAAGCATAAGGAAAGATATAACTCACTGCTGTTGGCAGCTTTACTTGTAATGCATAAGTACATAAATGAAAGGAGACATCTTTCTCATACTCACTGCCCAACTTCCCATCACGCAGTACCTTAAACAGGCTTCTTTAAGCTAAGTGTTACTAGCATATTTTTGTCAGCTTCAAGTGACATGACGCGTATTATCCTCACAACTGAAATCTAGAAACAAATTTCCTGTTACTACAAATAACAGAGGGAGCCAATCAGCTCTGAATGTGTTCTAAAACATCAAAAAGTTTGAAATCTTGAGCCAAGTTTGAAATTGCATTTCAGGTTGTACAGAAAATTTCAGGGCTTCAAATGAGTTATGTCAAGAGACTGCTACTTGTAGCTACTACTTACTGATGGCATGGCAGCATCTTATGCTCTATATGAAAAATCTGAGTACTTTCTTCTAACAATGCTTGCCACATACTGCAAAAAAAAGTTAATTAATGGTGAAAGAAAATTAATAATAAACTTTTTTTTTTTCCTGTGGTTAGATTTTATATCACTTAACTACTGAACAGTTAACAGTCATTATTTTAAAATACAGTGAAAATAAGAGTCTGATATAGTACTAGCAATCAGTAGTTGGCTTGTACTAGAAAGTTAAAAACCCAATAAAATGTATTGAATGAACACTACTAGCTCACCAATGCACCTGTAAGGAGGCTGTCATTTTGGAGACCCACAGGCTATTTATACCAGTCATTTATTGGAAAAATTTTCTATAAAACTGTGCAAAAACACCTCCTGATATTTAGAAAGGAATTTCTCAAGACACTTTTTCCTCTGTAAAGGATAAGATCGTGCAATTAGCACATCCAGTACTCAGAAGTAAAACAATTTTCCTAAAAGTACTCATTTAGCAAGGATTTTACTTGCAAAATAGCTTTAGCTTTTCTTATGTTCATGAAAAAGACAATTATTTGGACCTGTATCACTTTAATAAAAAGTTTTTTACAATCTCCTGAGTTTTTTCCTTCTTTCTTGTACTATATACTAAGAAATAATATAGGGATATATCATAGTAAAGACACTGAAATCAACGATATACATCCTTCCATTTTTTATATGTTTTCCTAAGATGCCCTTTACTGGGAGTATTACGCACATCTCACAGGATATAGCTGAAAAATGGCTAGAGCTATCCTTACAAGGTCCCATGATGTAATGTACCATTTATTCACTGAACTCCGCTTCCTATATCCCATTTAACACATTATTTTTCTCAACATTGTGAGGAACAATTCTGCCTGCTACTTAATGCGAGAAAAAATTGTGATGAACAGGACTCAAATTGGAAGCAGAGGAGCCTTTAAAGTCAGATCTTTACTTTTCTTTCTGCTTCCTCAGCACTACCGCAATTATTTAATTATTCAGGAAAGCAGTGAATAGATGTGTTTCACCTTGAAAGCACTGAAGGCTTTCCACTTACTTAAGCCAGCTCAGAAGACCTCCTCCCTCGCTCTGGCTCAGCCAGGGGAACAGCTAACGTAATAGGTTTTCATCATCAAAAAGCCAGAATTTGATAGAGGCAATTCTCAAATGCTTCGCTGGATGCCAAGCTGGCTGCGGTTTCGGAAGAGAAGTGCAGCAAGTTGGGGTAGACGCAGTCCACGTCTTGGCAGACAGGAGCATTCTTCATCCTTTGGCCAGCCGGTCTCTGCCAAAAGGGAGAACAAACCCCAAGAGCTGCACAGGTGGGCAAAGTTTCCACGGCAAAGTGACCCTGAGCTTACCCTAAGTAAAGGAACTGTCCGTGTTACTTCTCTTCCTTTTTGGAGAGAGACAAAATTACAGAAGAAGCTATTAAAGGGTAAATTAGGAACTGATGCTCAACTTGGAAGATGTTTCTACTGAGCACTACCAGAATGGCAGGCAGAACGAATGAAAGGATCTGACTTTTCATGATAAAAATAATGAAAGCATGAGAAATTGGATGATATATATAACACAAAAGCACAAAACATAAAGTATCGTAAAGTATCATAAATTCTTAGCAAGGTTTATATCAGTTAAACATCCATTAAAATATATTATATTAAGCTGAATATTTTGCACTGAAAGTGAGTCCATGTAAGTAATAAGATTATCACAGTGACAAAAATGGCAGCTTTTACCAAGATATGACTTTAAAAAATGGAGGCAAGAACTATATTCAGACTTTCCAGTATAAAACCAAACTTTTTTTCCTTTTCTAAAGCATCTGCCAAAAAAAAAAATCTGCTAAATTGTTCAAAATCAGAATTTATTGCATGAAGAAAATGTTTCTTTTTAAGAAAAAGCATTTACTGTATGTAAAAACATAATGTATGTAAAAAGTGTTATTCCAATGTCTAGCTTTATTTTCATTCTCAGACTCATTTGCTTTTTCTGCCACTCCAAATTCAGTTTTAAAAGGGAAAATTTAACTCAGAGTTTGTGTAATGGAACTTTACACACAACATTTTACAGACTTTACATAGAGTCTAATCTTGGTAGAAATATCATCTTTTTTGTTATCCAGTAAAACTCTCAGTACCTCAAAATACCTATTTTAAACTGCAATAATTTCTAATGTAGATTCATTTTAATGGTAAGGTTGTTTGAACAGTCATATGCATTACACCCCTAGCAAAGTTATTCCTTAAGACTAAATAGTGGAAGCTGATGAAACAATCTACTTAATATGTTTTTGCTGCAAAATGTATATATTCCGATTACAAAAGCTTTCTAAATGACACTGGGAATATTTTCTGTTCTTCTGTCTTGCTATATAAATTTGCTTGCAGTAAGAACAGCGGACTACTCTGCTAGCCAGTAGTGTACTCACACCTGTGCAATACATTTCCACCAAATTGTTAGCCAAATGCCCAAAACAAAAAGGTCACTCCAGTGAAATCTGAACTGATGTAATAGGCACTCATCTCTGTATTCTGCACACTTTGTTAATGATGGACTGAACAACACCGTGCCTACTGCCAACTGACAGGAATTCTAACCTGATTAAATGTCCCAGTATGTTTTAATACCCTTAAATGGAATTTTTATGGCCTGTTCTGCATTCATATTATTAACACAGAACCATCAAAGAAACCACAGACACACATAATAGCTCATCAATTTGTAGCTAGACACTTTTGACCTTGAAAAATCAGCTGTCTTTCAGATTAATGCAGCTATGTTTTGGGCAGAAAAAAAGAAGCTATAAAATTATCATGCTTATTTTTGTCACATGTCAGCACTGGTGTAGGGAATAAAGGCCACGCTGCTGGCTTTTTATTGATATTGCTGTCAACCTCTGACATCTGAATTAGAATCTCGGAGACCTATTTCTAATAAAAATCCACTTAGACATTAACATTTCAGCTATAGATGCCCTGCTAGTGGGAAGATGGTGTTTAGTCTGACTTCCACTCACCCATCAGTGGGTTTTCACATTTCCTGTCCTTCACAGGAGACCCTAAAGCACTTATAAACCATCTCTAGCTTGGAACACAACATCCACCCACAGAATGGGTCAAAGGCTCTTCTGGGGGAAGAGATAGTGAAGGAAAAGGACAAGTGGAAGATACAAATGCCATCCCCATCTCTTAAAGAATTGGTAGCACATACAGCATACTGGTGATAAATTAATAATGGTTGCAACATTCAGGGAACAGAAACATAAGTAGCTTGAGAATAAGTTTAAAAATTAGTATGGTGGGAAGGAAACAGACAAAAAAAAAAGATGAAATCTGTTTTAAAAGGAACGTTTTCATACGAGAGAAAAGCCACTAATGGGTTTATGAAGGACTGGTCTTAGGATCTGAGACAGGGCAACGCTCCCTAAGGCAAATTATTCCAGACTGTAGAGCAACGTTTCCTTGTATAATTGAGGAAAAGAGCCAGGGAAGACAGTCTTACAAACAGATATGTATTTTTTTTCCCTTTAGTATCACATGGCTCACTATTGCTTATTTCTAAGTAGTCTCTCCCCTTGGATCTGTTCAACTTGCATAAATAACCAAAAATATGTTTGAACGGGCAACTTAATACTGGTCTTCCATTTTCCAGCAAACCAGAGTACTGACCACCAGAGTACAGGAACCATCTCTTATGCCTTCAAAGAAGTACTTACTATAACACTAAAGTCAAGATAGATGCTTAACATTCCAATTTACCAAGGAATTTAACTTAAGGAGTGGGCTTTAATTGCTTTGAACTTATCTATTTAAATTTATTATTTACAAAAATACTTTGCATTAGGATAGACTTACAAAGAAATTGATTTTTTTTGCCCAGACATTGAAATACTTTTAGTCACCCTGAACCTGATTTTTTTTCTGCATTAATACATTCCTTCAGAAAGAAAAAACAAGAATCATTCTTCTCCACATTCTGTTCTTTGTAACAGACTTTTTTGGAAAATTAAGTTAATCACAATTCATATATACTCTTATTTTTAACATAGACTTTCAGTCTCAGTTTTCTTCCTTTTGTCTTTACTTGATTTGTTGGGAAACAGTGAAAGTGAAAAGATTCTGCTTTTCCTGGTCTGGCTTTTTATCCTTCAGCCTTTAGAGAAATTAATAAAAAGAAATGTCAATAAAACAACAGCAACAACAAAGAGAACAGTATGAGAAATACTCCCACACAGTGCTTTTAATGCTCTCTCTAGCTTGATTAACAACCTGTGCCATCCAATCAATTAAAAACTCAACCAAGATAGACATCTTCCATTCATTTGTATAATTACAATGTGGCATCCAGAAGAATCATTATCATAACAGGTGACAGAATCTCTCCGGCACATACTACTATTAACTTTACCCAATCTTAAGATTATGTTAATGTCTTTTAAAGAAGACTTTATCAGACGAGGCACAAGCACAAGCATTATTCATTTCTGATATCAATATCTGATGAGGTGAAAATAGCTAGACCAGCACTACAAACTGTTACATTTTGCCAACAGAAGTATAGCTACTAAAAGCCAAAGGCAATACTGATATCTCCCTAATGATCTGAATTGTATCAAGTAAAGATTTCAAAATAAAATTAAAAGTTTAAGGTGCCCTTCTTGATATACATTCAGAATTTTCTGTGAAATCTTGAAAGTATTTTGAGTGAAGACCATTACTTAGGAAGAATAATCTAGAGGCTGAGAATGTGGAAGCAAAGAGGCAAGCAACCAAACATAAAATCCTGCAAAACTGTAATTTATAAACCAGGAAAATCAAGCAACCTACACAACAATCAAAGACTCTTTCGGTACAAAAATCAATACTAACTGCTACTTTGTGATGTTCCTAAATTTTGATTTTAGCTAAATGTCAGGCTCCTACAAAGATGCAGTAATGATGCTAAAATCACCAAGTTCTCCTGCAATCATCTTAACACCAGCCTTATTAGAAGTGTCCCAGAAGCAACACCTGGGTAATTTATCCTCACAAAACTATCTCATGTCTGTGCCAAGCAGAATCAAGGGAGGGAGAAAAGCCCACTCCCATCCTACACATCAATACCAGGCATGTTCCCACAAATCACAGCAGGCTGCCTAGAGGTTTCCAGGGCTTCATTTTATCTCAGAAGACTCCCTGGTTCTCCCAGAGACTGTTTTTCCCCAAGCAGAACAATGATAAACAGTCTGGTAAGAACACTTCTGCTCCATTTGCGAGACGACATATTGAACCATGCAAAGAAATATGCACCATCCTTCCAAATGCAGGCATACTGCTGCAGCTAGAATTCCCACCCAATGAATTCCAGAAAAATGAGAATAGTACAAAAAGATAAGGGACAGAATCCTGGTCTTTCCAACACAACAATAACAGATGATGGGTTGTCTTTTTTTCTGTTTTTAAAAGGACACCTCTGAACATCACTGCGGTATAGACTGCCTAATGAAGTAGTCTTGAAACACATGAAGGCAATTCTTTGAGGATGAAACCAAGCAAAAAGGCAGCATCCAGGAGCCAAACTAAAGCACTTCTCTCAATTGACAGGACCCAGCCACAGATGCTACAGAATAATCTCCCCTCCAGTGCATTATAATTTTGATGTAACATCTTCAAACCAGCTCTTCCCCTCTACCAGACCTCTATGGGGCCATACCACTTCCTAATGGGGATATACTTTCTTATATATCCTTTTGACTAAAGGGTTTAAGTATGCATAGTGCCAAACCACCTTATGGTATACTGCTCTAGCAGCTGTGCTATAATGTGGTATTTTCTACAGATCTGCTTTTCTTCATTTTCAAAATTTTAAGGTTTGAAAACATTTACCTTCTTAACCCAAAGCGTTCAGCAAAGTTGAATGCAAAACTCAGATGTGCAAAGTGCACAGGAAAACTGTTTAACCTCTGTGTTAAAGCTTTCTGGAGCTCAGCGTTACTACAAGCTCATTAGTCAATATGAGAAAGAGGTGGGAAAAGCAGTTGAATAATTGCGTAAAAAGAAAAAAAAAAAGAGTTCCATGCTTCAAAATAAAAAATACTTTCTATGTTTTACCCTCCTGTTTTGCCAAGTAGAGGAAATAAGGCTGATAGTTTTCATTCATACCTCATAGCAGGTCAAATAAAGC
Source organism: Limnodromus scolopaceus (assembly GCA_028565335.1). Taxonomy (NCBI): domain Eukaryota; kingdom Metazoa; phylum Chordata; class Aves; order Charadriiformes; family Scolopacidae; genus Limnodromus; species Limnodromus scolopaceus. The sequence goes on along the minus strand of JAOXNO010000078.1, from coordinate 23,053,290 downwards.
TGACCACAGCTTGTGTATTTATTTCCTTAAATCACTATTTGTTCTTGTATTTGTACCTGTGTGATATATCGTTGGAAATGTGTACATAAAAATCTATATAACCAAAGAGTTTTGGATTATACAGAATATAAATACTCCTTTCCAGAGTTTGGGTGTGGGGTTTGGTTGTAGTGCATTTTTTTTTGTTTTGTTTTCTTTTCCTTATTTTCAGTATACTTTCCCCAACTGATCTCTAGACTAGGGCTTACATATCCACGAACAGAGGAAAATTTTTTTTCTCAGAGTTTTTTAATTACTCAGTTTCTCAGAGTAATTAAGAGGAAATGACCCTGTGCTGTCTTTTATCGCCATCAGACCAACTTTGATCCTAAAATTATGACAAATGCCATAACTCTCCTCTGCAACAAGCAGCTTTGCTACAATCCTCCACACTGCTTTTCCAGTCTTCAGCATGTATTTCCCTTATACTTCTCAGCAATTGTTCAGAAGGAACCACTGAGTGGGGTAAACACCGCTCAGAAGCGTATCTGCACATAAAGGACTGATGTCACAAAAGGAACATGAGGCTGGACTAACTGAATCATCAACTTCAGGTAACACCTCAGCTACAAGCGCAAACAAGAGCCTAAATGGAGCATGGGCATGCAGGGTCTTGGAAAGCCTTTGCTTGCCATCTTCATGCTCCTGAAGATTTCAGAGAACTTTCTGGAAGACTTTCATTTACATTAATTATAATACAATCTGTTAGAAAACAACACAAGCTATCTAAAGTGTATAGCGTGTATATAGATCATCTTTGTCTTTCATGTAGCAACTACACTAAAAGCAAAATATCTTAATACAAACAAGTCAGTAACTTCCATTTTGCTGAAATGGAAAATACAGTTATTTCAAATAAAAATATAACTTCAATCAAGTTAAGCATGCCAAAGCAAATTATTATAGAAGTGGAAGAGAGTTAACTATCGTGGGTGTCAGAGTAAATAACAACTTATAATGCATCTAGGTACTGGACTTTACTTAAGAACCAATGAGGTTATAGATTTTACCCTCCTTATTTCAGGCACACACACTTGCTGCCTGCACCACCACTTCAGCATTAGCTTCACTCAGTCTCAAGGTCCCTTCCCAGGAGGGAGGCCCAGGAAGGTTTGGCAGAAAAGTCACATCTCCTTGTGCTGTGCAGCCGCTCACAGCTACCGATCTTAGGTGTTACTTTAGCATCTGTCTCCATGCATCCCTCTGATCTCCAGGACCTTCCTCTACTTCTAGAATCTTTCCTCCAGCCAGGTTCTTCATCCTCCTGTGATCAGCCCTTTGTTTGGTGGTTCTGTCTCATGTCCCTTCAGTCATTACAGAATTCAGGACATGCCACTTATTTAGCCCATGTCTTAGTAAAGTTTACAACCAACCTGGACTGGTTGTGGCTCCCAATCAACAGTTCAATTTTGCACATACATTACACATAGACCCAATTATCTGCCTGGCCTACCCAGCATCTACAGTTTAATTTTTTTCCCCGAAAAAGCAGCAGCCTTTGGCTTCACTCTGAATACTAGCTCTATTTGCTATTTAGTTTTTAATTTCTGATGGTATATTTTTTGGTTGCTTTTTCTAACCCCTCTAGCACTACAGTGGAATCACAACAAAATCCCATTTTAAATATCAATTTTAGCAATTCAAATTAATTGCTAAAAACTTTCACTGGCATAGTGTTGGTTTATTTTGGACTCTATTCACAGAGAAGTATTTAGACCTGCATTTTATAGAGCAGATGATTTCTTTTCAAAGGTAAATAAAGGTGAATCTGTAGTTATATGAGCAGTGAAAGTATGTTTAATTCCTTATCTACATAGAGAGCTGCATTCCCATTATTGACAGGGCAATATCTTCACAGGGCTCTAAAACTGTATGAGTTTCAAAGGAAGCAGGTTAAGCGATAGATTTGCTGAAACCATTCAGGCCAAAATAAGTATTTACCCATAGGTTTAATCATACGTTGCCTGACAAGTCAAAAGTACAGCTTCTTCTAGAGATAGCACTGATGTGAACAGGCATCTGAATTATAATAAAAACTACCCTTAAACTTAGAAAAAAGACACAAAAATGTTGCTGATAA
>JAOXNO010000078.1:23028134-23050066 GCA_028565335.1 Limnodromus scolopaceus | reverse complement strand
GTACTACCTTTTCCAACTTCATTTATAAATTCTGTATTAACACATATTATGTAAAGTCAAAACACAAACTGACCTAAAATCTTCGCAATAGAATGTGAGGGAAAGGTGTTGTTTCCTACTAAAACCAAATCAATTTCTGATTTAGCACGCATTTTGCTGTATCTTATAAAATAAATTTTATTTTTACTATACTAAACGTATGTAGATTCTTCTTGTTGTGAAAAGAGTCATTGTGCTGCTATTTTGTTAAATGTGTAGCCAAGAGAGCTGAATAACACAAGCTACATACATGATTTTTACTCAGTCAAAGCAAGTGTGTCAGTTCTTATGCTTAATTATTAAGAACATGACCATCTGCATTCACAGATGTGCAGAACAGATTGTACTTCATTTTTGAGAAGGAATTCGTACTCTAAATTTCTTACCTGGCTTAAAAAACCAAAACCAAACCAAAAAACCAAACCACCACACACAAGACTGGAGAAGTAGATGCTGATTTTGCATTGCAGTGCTGCTCTCCATCTACCTTCCATGTATTTGGCTACCGCTGCTCCCATACCCATGCTGACTTGATCCCTTCCCACCGCTGTCCTGCGCTCGCTTTATCTTTAGGCTGAGAAATATTTCTTGCCACAGAAGAGTTTGTAAAAAATAAATTCTTTTTCTGAGCTAGCGTTACTGATATTAATTTAGCCATTCATAAAGTTATGCCTCATTGGCTTTTACCAGGCTATGGCCACCTGTCCCAGGTAGAGATTGAGCTCAGCAAAACTGAAGGAAAGGCTGATCAGAACCTGTAGCAGTAGGGCAAAGGTCAAAAGCATTTCTTTCATGTATTAGTCTATCAGATAATTCAAAGTAGATATTGGATAAAGTAACTAAAAAAAAAGATAGTAGACTAAAACTACTTTTAGCATACTATTAAGTACACATAGAGCTAGGTTATAGAGAGAGTCCTGGAGATCTGAGACTTGAATCCAGACTTTGAACCTCACCAGAGTTCACATCCATTTGGAGTATTGCTTGTGCTCAGCACACTGTGGACCTAGGAGGAGGACACTGCAGTGCAAGGCATGGCTGGAATCCTATCGAAGCTATGAGAAATGAGAAGCATTTGATTTGGTACTTCTATTTCACATGACCTCTAATTTCTATTCTACGCAATATATGTGTCCAGTTTCCCATTCTCATGTGTTATAGCTAAATTTGTGTATTATATTCACATAGTTTCGTGTGTGTATTAGCACATATATAAACAAGATGTACCTAAACAATCCAAATAGGTGGTTGTGGGGTTTTTTTCCATTTTATCACCAAACATATTCAAATATTGGAAAAAAGCGTGGTGATTTTCTGGACCATAACTCTGTGTCCCAGAACACAGTTATTAACAGTTAAAGGAGAACACTTGAAGCTGGCTAACACTTCGGCAAATCAGCACTTAAGAGAAGCACATATGGTTCTGCCTTATGCCCGGCTGCACACTGCCAACAGGAAGAACGGGAACTTGATTTAATGTTGGCTCTGACTAGGAATCTTTTTTTTTTCTGGTTAGTAAGAGAACCTTGTTGCTTCATATCTCTGTCACAAGGACAAACTTTGAGTAGGGTGACTAAGCCACCAGCACAAATAGGAAGCTCCATTAAACGTATTTACAAAGGTCCATGCACCCCATTGAGATAAGTACATCAACCATCTACTGGATTGATTTAACTTTGAGAATAGTGGGAGCCATTTCACTTATTTGCATGAAAAAAAATAAGTAGAGGCACCTTTGCAAGTTGCACTGACGAATTTTACTGTCCTGTGCATTAACAACAGCCAAAGAAATTAAATTTTCTGATGGCACATAGGCTTGCCCAAGAATAGCAGAGGGGAAAAAAATTTACTTCTAAAAATACTTGACGTTCAGTGGAAGTTTATTTCCTTAATGCTTCTGTGATCAGGGTAGCAAAGCTAATCCTGCAACTAACCTTTCCTTAGCCAAAGAGCCCTTCCAAGTCCCATCAGTTCCAGAAAAGACTAGATCTGCAACATCATGGAGTCACCATAACGCTTGGACTTTTCCATGCCAAAGCAGGGCACGTCAATGGTATGATGATGCTAGCAGGGGAAGATTTCTTTTAAAATTTGCCAAAAAAAATTAAAATCATAAACTCAAGAAGTCTTGGAGTGAAAAGAAGTTGGATGACAGATAGCAACACCTTTGTAATCCAATATTACTCTGTGGGGAAGATTACCATAAATGAACTTTCTGTAGAAACATTTATTAGCATGTGACTGGAGACTACAAGAACTTTTATGTAGAACTGACAATATATTAAGATTTTCTGGTTTATATCTGTGTCTTCCTCCAAGTTTTCAGGAGAACAAACTTATTTTTGGAAGTTCTCAGTTGATAGCTGAGATTTTAAAGAAAAGAAAATTTTATGCAGTGATACATGAATTTAAATTATCTCACAGGTAAATATCCTCCTTTATCTCCCTTTTCCTTTTAAATAATCAACGTAAAGTATTTATGATTCACCAAAGGATTAATGAAACTGAGCTAAACCTGCTAAAAGTTGCATAACGCCATTTGATTTGGCAGAATTTTTAAAATAACCTGAAGAAAACGAAGGAATTTCCACTAACACTGGATCACTGCCTTAAGGCTCCAAGATCCTTAATACTGTGGCTGAGTTTGCAGATTTAGAGCTGAGTTACAGAAGTTCAAAATTTGAGAGGATGCGGCAGATATATTGGCTATCATTTAAGTTCTAATAAGCTCTTTTCCCTGATGACTACATACACTGTGTAGAGGAAAAAATTACTTAATACAAGAAGATAGGCTAAAGCAAAATCATTATTCTCTGTAACCTGACTCAGACATGACTTCTTTAGTATATTCTGCAAGACACACTTTGTATGTGTGGTCCCAGTTCTAATTAACACCCCTGGCAATTACTGATTTTAATCTTGCAGTACTATTTTAGCTCTAGTCCAAGCTGCCTAAGAGATTTTTTTTTTCTCTGTTTCCCAAATTAATTAACAGTTGCTGCTGTCTTGCCAATGGACCACATTTGCATTTGCTGCTGCTTCACCATTCGCACACAAAGCTCTGAATTCCACTGATTTGTTTGTGCTGACAGTTCACACTGGTTCTGAAAGAAACCATACATTTTACCATTTTATATTTATTTTAAATAAATCACCTGCATAGAGCTACTACGGTAATGCTCCAGATAGAGGCTGCAAGGCAAAGACATTGTTTTCATGGGGTGGACAAAGATCTGATTTTTCCTTGCCCTCTGAACACCATCATGCTTTTTCCCCACATACTTTTGGTATTCCTTTAGAAGGCAGACTAGAGCTCTCCTGGATCCTCAATTTAATTTCTGGCTAAAAGTTTGCTCTTATCTATTCCCCACCTGAACTGCACTGGAAAAGCACCACAATTCTGCACCCAGCCTCTTGAAACACTGAAAAATTTTAGTGAAGAGTGTCTCAGTTAGGCACTATTATATTAATACGTTGTCCATAGGGAGGAAAAAAGCCAAGAAACAGGAGGCAACAGTAGAGATTGGGCATAAGAATAGTCCTAAAAAGGGAACATAGTTCATCCTGATTTCCAGACCTAATTTTTAGACCCTACAGTTGAAAACAAGTATCTTTCTTAAAAGAAAGTGAGAGAACGTGTAGGTCAGACAAGATAAAAAAGCCAATGGTTCTACAGCTCACCTAATTGCTTAGTTCTGTAGTTTAGGCATGATGATATGAAAATAATCAAGTTAAGAAAATTCCAAATTTTATCATTAAATCATATATAATTAGTTTCTACACAGTGGCTAGTTCTAGGAGCCGTCAAAAGTTCTCAGACCTCAACAGCATTATTCAAATGTAAACATGAACCAACAGAGTGACTTTCTCGAGAAAACTCACCATTAAAAAGAAAAAGATAATCCCCAAGTACTGGTCATTTGATCTTTTCTTATACCAGCAGAGCAATCATTGGTAATGCATTCTAAAAACCTTCTTTACAAAGCTGCACTGAGACTCACTATAGGTTTTAAGGTTATAGGAGTAAACTTGAGACCTCATCAAGTCTTTCTTACTCCAGGAAAATGAAGACACCAAAGTTATCTTATAAATATTACATAAGCCTCACATGAAAACCAAGAGTTTATTAGAGTCAAGCTGCAACTTCTTGATGACTAAATTAGAAATCTCTTCTACCTGTTAGGAATACCTTTGTGTTATGGCTTGGCCATGGAAACCCCACTTCCTCTGAAGTTAGCTGGGACCATCAACTTACCTTTCTCTCCTGCCTCTCTTGCTTGTCCCTTTCCCTCCCCTACAAAGCCTGAATTGCTGCCCTGGAAAACTTTTTGAAGTTAAAACTTTAACACAATTTCTTCCTCTGTATGATACAGAAATCTCTGACCTCTCTCTCTTCAGGATTCTCTTCCTCACTCGTGTACCCCTCAGAGCTATATAGCACTGAACATTTCAACAAATATTCTTCCTAAAAATCTGGAAACAGAGTTTGGGGTTTTGGTATGTTTGGTTTTTTTTTTTTCTCCTTTCTCCCTATATACTTCACTATAAATAAAGCATTATAGCCTAGAGCTAAGATAAAGCAAATAAAGCATTCAGATCTTGTCAGGTTAAGAATTTTAAAATCTTTTAAGACTGCTATAATATTTTATAAACCACCTATCATAAGAAATATATCCAGTATTAGTATCTTACAAATTAACTTTTTTCTGGTTTGTTTTTTAATAGTCTCTTAGGTAAAAAAAATCCAAAATTCTTTATTCCTTCCATTTTTCACTGTCTTGTCACCTTGATCAGTTGAGTTTGCACAGAGCAAAAGGAGAAGAGGTATACATGTGAAAAAGGTACTTTAGTATCTCATATTAGAAGACAGAAACAACGATCTAGGTTTTGTGGGAGAAAAGCATTTAAAACAGCAATATATTGAACTGAATTATGTCTCTATGGCAAAATCAGATTGATCTTTTTAAGTACTGCAATAGTAGATACAAATAGAAATAGAAATATTTCAGTCATAGAGTAAAGAAAGAGGATAACAATCATAGACAAACATATCATTGTCATTCAGAGACATTTATATGGATTTCCTATATATATAATTAACATATGCATGTCTGCATAACTTTAGCATATACATGTGTAAAAAAAAAAAAGAGTATAGGTGTATGCATATGTTTAATATGAACCAATAAAAGCAGCTCATTATTTCTATATGCCCCTTAATTTTCTTAGCTCTCAAAAAGAATTGTATTTGTCAGCTGTGGTACACAGGCACAATACTGTCTCATTTCTTTCATAATAATGGCTTTCTATAGTTTCATGTTTTCATAATTTAAAATCCATCTATAATAATCTTTTTCTTATTTTGCTTAGCAGGCTAAAAAGTTATTAGCAATATATTAGTTAATTGAAAAATTCTTCCAGTTCAGATTACCACTGCCAGAATATTATGAGATAAGGTACCAGCTAAAAAATAATACTTAACAAATATTAAATTATTAAAATGTAAATGAAGGAAGAGTAAATGAAACTAAGGAAGAAATTTATATTTTTTTTTCTAATTTTATTATGTTCATGTCTTTAGTCCCAGATAAGAAAATATTTTACTGTTCTCATTATGTCTTACCCTTCTTACTGTTCATCTCCTTCATGAACCTTAGCTTAGACAAAATCCTTGAAGACAGAGCACAAAAATCACTTTTATGATTATCATTCCTTCTAGAACTAGTAAAGTCTTTTACTTCTTTAATGACTGGATGCATCAAAAATCAAAGTATTTAGACAGTAAACTGATATGTACGTTTTAATCATCACTTCTGCTTATGGGGCTTAGTTTAGAGCTACAGAACATTCATCTTTTGGTCAGCAATTCAGAGTCCCTGTAACATTCAGAAATGCTGGAGACACAACATGAAAGACGAAAGAAAATAGTTCATCCAGAGTGTTTGCCAAACTTGAGAAATGGAGTTGGATTTTGCCTTGAAGGAAGTTACCAAGCTATAGGTATTTAGAGACAAAAATAGTCTGGTGGCTAACACTAACCTGTCTTCATGTGATAATGACTGCAATATATTGCCTGGTGTTCGCATGGATTGTTTGGAGATCACCCAGAAAACAGGTGGGTGCTACACAGTAGAAGAGTGGGTTATCTTCCTGAGCAGCAGATGATGCTCTAAGCATAAAGCTATAAGAGGGACTGCACTGGAGAGACGGAGCAATGGACCTTGCTTGTTCAGCAAGCTTAATAGTTCAGTAAGCTTCAGACAGTTTATACAGTCTTCACCCCACCAGACAATACTTCCTTCTGCTTCTTATGGGCAGGAGAAAAAAAAGAAAAAAAAAAAAAAGAAAAAAGGAAAGCGACAAGAAGAATTTTATGACAAATTATTTGCTCACTCATAGCTTTGCCCCAACAGCTACCAAACAATGAATTACGCTCCTTAAGAATCTGAGCTAAAAAAGAATAAAGAAAAGATTTGGTCCAAAGTATTAGAGTAACTCCATTCATGTAGTCAGAAATGTTACTTGTGTTACATGAATTCCTTTTTTGTTTTCAAAAATTGCTTCCAAAACATTGCTGATTTCTGGGAAATCTTTTTTTACAGCACCTTTGCTGTTAACAACTTAACAGGATCCTGGAGTAAATTTTGCTGAGACAAGGAGAGAATGTTGTCTCACTAATTAGAAGAGGTTCTATCATTCAGGACTTTGGAACTATTTTCAGGCTGTTTAGCAATTGGGGAAAACTACTGCACACTTCTCAAAAAGTTATAAATAGACTACTTGACTGCATTAAATTATTAAATAATCCATTTACTGCATGGCAGCTGCATAGTTCCTTCACTTTTACAGTAGATAAACACAAATTTGCACTTCCTGAGTCTCATAGGTAAAAAGTTTTACAGAGGAAAATATTTGGACTAGAACTAAAACCAGAGGAAGGCACAGTTCACAAAAAAAACCCTTATGTCAGCTCAAGGCACAAAGCCTGCCAAGTCAGTGCTGGAAAAAAGGAAACCTGATGGCATCTCAAGCCACATGGCTTTTAGGGAGCAGTCCCTGGAGCACCATATCCCATGGACTGCTCATGATCTTTGTTCTAGCAAGGACTAGAGGGAATGATCCAAACCAAAGCCAAACCTGACCTTACAGTTAAGTAAAGCAGATGACTGTGGTACCATTCACATCCTCTCTGGCCTTGCTAGCACAGAGCAGACATAGCCCAAGTGAAACCAAACAGAAATTAAGGATTTGTTCCAGAATCATAGAATCATTTTGGTTGGAAGAGATCATCAAGTCCGACTGTTCACCTAGCACTGCCAAGTCCAACACTAAAGCATGTCTCTAAGCACCACATCTACACATCTTTTAAATACCTCCAGGGCTGGGGACTCAACCACTTCCCTGGGCAGCCTGTTTCAAGGCTTGACAACCCTTTTGGTGGAGAAATTTTTCTTAATATCCAATCTAAACCTTCCCGGCACAACTTGAGGCTGCTTCCTCTTGTCCTATCTCCTGGGATAGGGAGAAGAGATCAACACCCGCGTCTCTACAACCTCCTTTCAGGTAGTTGCAGGGAGTGATAAGGTCTCCCCTCAGCCTCCTTTTCTCCAGGTTGAACAACCCCAGTTACTTCAGCCGCTCTTCATAAGACTTCTTTCTCACCAGCTTTGTTGCTCTTCTCTGAACATGCTTCAGTATCTCAATGTCTTTTTCATAGTGAGGGGCCCAAAACTGAATAGAGTACCCAAGGTGCAGCCTCCCCAGTACAGGGGGACAATCACCTCCCAAGTCCTACTCGCCACACTATTTCTGATACAGTCCAGGATGGTGCTGGCCTTTTTGGCCACCTGGGCACGCTCCTGGCTCATATTCAGTTGACAGTTGACCAACAATCCCAGGTCCTTTTCTGCCAGGCAGCTCTCCAGCTGCTCTTCTCCAACCCCTGCATTGGGTTGTTGTGACCCAAGTGCAGGACCCAGCACTTGGCCTTGTTGAACCTCATCCCATTGTCCTCAGCCCATCCATCCAGCCTGTCCAGATCCCTCCGTAGAGCCTTTCTTCCCTCAAGCAGATCAACACTCCCACCCAACTTGCTGTCATCTGCAAACTGACTGAGGGTGCACTCGATCCCCTCTCCCAGATCATTGATTAAGTCTAAACAGAACTGGCCTCAACACTGAGCCCTCTGGAACGCCACTCATGATCGGATTTAACTTCATTCACCACAATGGTTATGCACCAAGCCTTTTTCTAAAGAGACTGCACTAGAGCAGTAGTTCCCTGTGATACAATTTATAGCAGTGCCACTGCATCGAGCTATACTAATTTGTGAATGCACATGATTTTTTTTCCTTTTTTTTTTTTTTTTTTAAAGAAGCTTATTCTGCTTTGGTGCAGAAATGAAACACTTCCCAGATCTGCGCTGCACAGTTCTGGGAATATAAACTAAGTCTCCTCTGATTTCAGTAATGCCAAGAAATTCTTGGATTTTACTCTGGCAATCTCCCAAGAAGAACTCAGTGATTTATAGGAAAAGACACCTATAAAAAGCTCTTGCTTTCTTCAGTTTTAACTGACTATAGCATCATTGCCCTTTTGGATTTACTTCCCCTCTAGATATCTTTTTAAGATACAACATGCATTTTGCAGAGTGCAGATAAGACTGCATCTGTTTGTTTTGCCTTTTCTCTTTGAAGAGAAAATCTCAAGAACACAGATAATGAGAATGTAGAAACCAGTCTCATGTCTGTCCCAGCCAGGCCTGTACCTGCCTAGAAGTGCATTTCTCTGCTATTAACATTTCCTATCCGAGCTGGAGATCTTCAGACTGGAACACTGCAGTACATCTGACACTGAGCATATCTATTGCATATACATATATATGTGTGTGTGTGTATATATATATATATATGCAAGGCATAAAGCCAAGCCTGCACAAGCAAGCTATTTAATACTGACATTAACACCAGTGAAACATCCTCTCAAACAGTGTACGATACTTTTATCTTGAATAGCAAAATTACATACTGTTCTGCTTTGCTGGGACACGGAATGCTCAGATCCTGGTAGAAAACCCTACTTGAAAAGAAGAGCAGAATCATTCTTACCCATAAACCCAGATGCATGCATAAACTAAATCCGCTAAACACCCTTTTCACCTCTTTGTGCTGTTCCTCAAAGAGATTTCCAGATGGTATAAAACAACAGCTGTCCAGAAGGGACTGAAGTCTGGCCCTTCAAAGCAGTCCTAGTTATGAACTTCTCTATGCCACTGTTCTTGGTACAGAAATGCTGTTTAATTAATTGTTTCTGCTGCTGAAACTAGCAGTATTTGCCTTCAACACTTAGAAGCAAAGGCGTTGGTACAACGTTAAGCAAATGATCACACTACAGAGAAATGCCTGGGTACAGCATGTAAGTGATCAGAGAGCCATCCAGGGGACCAGTAGGAAACGGAAAAAAAGTCATCTCAGAAAGAGAAATGAATTATTATCTAGAGAACTAAATACCATTCCCCTCTGATGGATGTTTTTTCTATATTTATCTTTATCGTGGGCAGTGACCAACAGATAAAACAACTGCTACTTAGAGAATGGATAAATGCAGAACTCAAAATATATGCAGACTTCGCATAGATGTTAAAGGGTGTATTTCCCTAACTTATAGCATTGTGTTCACTTTCTCTTTTCACAATAGAAATTGGAGGGTAGGCAAGGATGTTGGTTTGGGGTTTTCCCTCTCTTTCCTAATACCCCTATGCTATTTTCATCCATTTCTGCCTCTGTCATGTTATTTTTACACTGAAAACTCCCTCATGGATAAAATATTCATAACCAATTATTCTTGATCAGTCTTCACCTTCTTCTACACCCTCAATATCAGAGAAAAAGCAAGCTTTCTTTAAATAGCTTTTCCCAATGCAGAGCCTACATTTTATTTTAATCTGAAACAGCACACATTTTAACTAGCAAGCACAAGAAATCCCATACACTTTACAAATACTTACTACCTAAGCTCCTCCCTTCTGTTTTGTTCTGTCTTTAGCAAAACAGCAGTTATTGTTATGAATGGTACAAAACAACAAAAAGGTTTTCTGTAGTAGGAAACAGCATTCATCTGCTGATAGAGACAGAAGGTGAAATAAAAGCCTCCCTGGAATACAACAATATTCACACTAGAATTTTTTTTTTCTTTCCCCATCCATTTTATAATTTATTTCAGTTTAAGCAATGTGTTATTTACTTTTGCCTCCTCATACAAAGCATTGAGATCAACAAAAAGTTATGTTTTACTCCAAAAGGTTTGAGATCTTAATTGTAACTTTGTCTGAAATTTTTAAGTAGTCTCCCAAGACTTTGTCATGCCTACAGAAGATTAGATACCCTGATGGGATAAAGACTGCATGGAGTCCCTGAATGGGCCACACAGACTACTAGTATGCTTCTTGGTGGTCCCAGTTTATGAAACGGACATGATTTAATTTGCAATTTGCTACAGTAAGCAAATGTGTTCTTAGATGCTGTCAGCAAGAAAAAAAAAAACAAACCCTGATATTTCAGCTAAAAGTGACAGTTCCCACCACTGTTACTGAAATAAGCTGCAGTTATAATTACATCTTTTCTCCAGGTTACCCTGTCTTTCCAGAGTGCCACATTAGCTCACCTTTGATAAAATAAATGGCATGCTTTAGCCTCAACCTGAACTTGCAAATTGTTCAAGCAGCACAATTGCTAACACAAAATGAACATTTCAGAGAAGTGATTGAAGCATTCTGACCTTGATACATTCCTCCATATGGATTTATGCTTGCAGGTCTACTGCTATATGCTTGCTTGAGAAGCATAGTAAGAAAGAGTGAAGCATCAACTAAAAGAATCAACACTGATATGAATCAGCTGCTTACTTAAGGATGTCTCCATACCACCTCCATAATACATACACCTCCACACTACCTCACACACATTACTCAATGATTGTAGTTCTGTACCAGAAACAATCCTACAAAAAGTTATCCTATATAAAAGAAGCTGAATTTTATTCTTTCATTTGCCAAAGACATAATTAAACAGAATCCTGCTATACTTAATGAGGATTTCCAGGGCTTAAATGTTTGCAAAGGGGGAATTTCACAGTTTGCAGCAAAATGACACAACATTTTAGAAAGAAAACTATAGGCAGATGAGACCATTTGTTGAAGGGTTGGTATTCCTGTTCTATGCATAGGCTATGAAATTTCCATGCTGGGCATATAAATTTATAAAAAATTATTATAATTTATTATATTAAAGTAAGTCATTCGTATTAAGGTATACGCCAGATGACTGAATAGCCCTGATACTGCATGCTTACTGGGCTGCTATTTATATTATATTTCATACATGCTTCGCAAGTACCTTCTGATTGTATTGCCTTTTCAGAATTGTCTGGGGTCTTTCCTTTACAGCGTTTCTACTGCACTCAGGATACCTCAGAGAAGCACTGAACTTCTGTATCATATATATGATGCAAGATAATTTTGAATACTATTTTAAATTACTATTAGTATTTTTGATTAAAATAGACATATCTGCATACTATTTATCTAAGCATTGAAAATACACAGAGGATTGAAGTCAATGGATTAAGTTATAGGTGGTAATGAATTGACTGGTATTTTATTCAGTTCATGCTATATTACTTTTATGGAGTAAGTATATACTCTGTTTTAATACAATTATTTCAATGTTATTAGATAATTGTGTTACCTCTTTTATTGTGATTTGGAGTATACCCACAAGTATTTTATTATATGACTGAATTAGTGATAATTAATTAATCTTTCTGTGGAAGTCTAGAGGGACTCAGGTAAGTAGAAAAAGCTGTAATATGTTGAAAGGACTCATGAACCAGCTGAAGAAAAACTCATCAGTACAGCCTAATCCTGTATCCCTATGCCCAAAATATGGATGCCATTGTCCCTCCATTAAGATTCCTCGTCAGCACCATGGTATGCTGAAATGAAACAGGATTTCTGAATTTAAAAAATGGAGGGTAATAATTCATATGAAAATCTGACTTCAGATGTCCTTTGATATGATACTTAAATGTGAATATAATTACAATAATTTTTCATATTAAATGGAATCATAGCCAAAATGCCTAGAAGTCACCTAATCCCTTTGAGTTCCCAAGTAGATACTCAACCCATTCCTGCAACATGCTTTTCTAACCTTTAAGCACTTCCAGAATCTCCTAGGTGCTTTAGTCAAATGCTTAATTATTATATTTCCTAACGGTAAATTCTAGAATACAAAATCCTAAATTATAATTAATTTAAAAGTTAGAAAAACAACCAAAAAATGGACCGGCTATCTATACCCTTGAAACTTTGGACAACTGAAATGCAACTGGTGTTAAGAGGCACACAGGACAATTAAATAAAGCAAACACCTTAAAGGCATAATCTCGCATGTAGTGTTTCTTGCAGAGATACGTAGTTTGAATGTAATCTTTCCTTTTATAAAAAGGGACAATTTAGTAATATTAAAATACTACTGTACATTCAACTTTTATTGGAATGTCCCTATTTTATCAAACAAATAAGTGCTTATACATAAAAGCACAACTGTTGATTCAAAGTAATTAATGGGGGGTGGGGTGGGAGGATGCATCCAGCGTAATACTAGAGAGTAGAAAAGAGGACAACCAAGATGTATTTCACCTAAGTTTGTAATGTGTTTTATTTCAAATCAAGGGGACCTGAATAGAAAAGAAAAAAACACCAACAAAAAACAATGATTTTTAGAAGTATGAATTTTTAAATTGTGTACTTTTATAGGAGAAAAGCATTTTCCATTTGCTATTTCCTCAAGAATAGGGATTGTTTTTCAGTTCATTTGTGTTAATGTCAGAAAAAAAGATCAATATAGTAATACATGTCAAACTTCCTCTTATCAACAGAGTTAAAGAAAGTCACGAAGCAGATTTAGACTTCTAGTAGAAAAACAAGCTGCAATGGAAATAGCAGTTCACCTCACTGGAGGACAAATACAAATTTGCTAATATAGAAATGAGACAAAAAACACCTTACAAAAGTACAGGAATTGTAGAAAGGAAGGAAGATAAACATAATTTCTTTGTAGGGAACTTCATAGAAAATTGGAAACAATATCACAATTTATCTTTTATCAGATATCTTTCTGTCTCTTTAATATAGAGAAAACACCCATGTCATAAGATTACAGGCTGTTGCCTGTAATGTTCAATGCCCAAACCCCACCTTTTCATAGGGACAAGTGAAAATCCATCACAAAACACATTTTACCATTTCTTCTGCATTCAGCAGCGGTTAATATGCAAAAAAAAAAAAAATCATGCAAGTTTGGTAAAGGTGAAAATTCACACATCCCAGTAAAATATACATATGTGTATACCAAAACGTCTTCCCACACTTTGCTTGCTTCCCATTTCAAGTAGTACTTGGTTTTGTTGCTATTCACTAAAATAATCTGAGTATTCCAGCTAAGTATTATAAGAAAATCATAGAATACAGTAAAGAAAATCAGTCACATAATAACGCTTACTTGTGTTCAAGTAGATAAAGAGGGCAAAAAATAACCAGTGTATACAAGTATCTACAGAGAAATGCAGTGGGAAACCCGCTATCCTTTCCTCCCAAAATAGAATTATTCCAAAGGAACAATTGCAGAGACAGCTATCTAAAAACAGCAGAAAGAACCCTCTTCTCTCCCCCTACTACATGTTACAAGACACACAAAACACTACAAAGCATCTAATACGGTAATACAGGCTCTCTAGACAGAAAGTAAGTACACAGTGTTGGATGTCCTTTATCTCCTGCAAGCGAACTCCAACTCTTAACTACCCTTTTATTCTGATTAGAAACACAAGAACTACCAAATTCTTCCCCACCTTGTGCAATAGTTTCCAATACAAACTAGTACAACAGTTTACATTTGGAGGGGAGAGGTACAAGCAGCAGCAGCATGAACACTAAAGATACAACTTGTCCACAGAGAAAATTTATTTTCAGTCCCAAATACTTAGTGATAGATTTATAACGACACTTACTTGATCTCTTTTCTGAAATTTGTACCCTAATGTAACTGTAAACAACTGAATTATATCCAGAAATATCCACTCCCTCTTTTTTCTACCAATTTATCGTGCCAAATGTATACACAGATTTAGGGTGTTATGCCTCCCTTTGAACATTCAAAGTGGCCCTTCTTCCCCGCCCCAGGAAAACGGAAGGCTGGAGCTGGCTGACCCCTTTTACACACCAAAATCCATCCTGCTATCGTGGCAAACACCATGCCCCAAAAAACCTTTTATTGCACTTAACTAGTTCCCAGTTTCAAAAAGCAATTTAGTTACTCACTTCCACTATTACTCTAGCTTGTCAATCAATAAACTGAATTCAAATGTTTGTACTGATATTTGAAACAGTACTGAAAAAAATTATCTTTTCAACCAGATATAAACACAGGATTCCTTCAACATACTTCTGGGGGTGTATAAATCTACTCTAGAATAGAAAAAGGCAAACATCAAAGTACAAAAAAGCTTCACCTCAGAAAACACCATTTACTGCAAGGTATTAGACACTAGAGAACAGCAACTGAAGTAGTAGGAATAAGGGGGAAACAGACAAAGAGATCTGAGAAATCATGCGTATTTCATCTTCAAAGTACCATAAAAACAAAGCAAAACTTCCTTCTATTTTAAATCAAAGCTGACTTTTTAAATCAGTCTTCTTGTTAAGTAAGATAAAGCTCAGAAAACCTACTTGTTGCCAAACTCAGATGGAGAGTTCAGAGACCAGGCTGGAACTCACTGAGACTAGTTTCCTTCAGCAATCACACCACCTCAAGAAAAAAAAAAAAAAAAAAGAAAGAAAAAAAAAAAAGTCTTTTATGTGTCACAGAAAGCTAAGCAATGGGCAAGAAGCCAATCTTACATACCCCTCTCTCCCCAATGCACATCCCACTTGGCATTTATTTCACATCTCAAGGAGTTCTCTTCCAAGAGCTTGCCTAAATCCCAGCAGGCAGCCAGTTTAAGCATCACGTTTTCCTTTAGGAATATAGGGCAAGACTGACATTTAGAGTAAAATATTTCATTTCGGGCAGACTTAATCCATCCCACTTACCGAATGAGACCCCTGAACAGCAAGATGATTTCCAAATCCTCAAAGCAGTATGTGTCAAGATCTTACAAAACACTGAGATGTGAAACAACAGCACTGGCAGGGCACCAGCTCCTTGACAGAAATGACAGTAGTTTAGTGTTGTTTTGCTGATTTGTGGAAGTAGATTGCAGCCACAGCTGCTGTGCAAACTGAATCATACTTTCCACAGAGAGAAGAGAAAAGGAGACATCTTTCACAAGACACACTGTCTGAAGAAGCACTTCCAGATGCATCACCATATACAGGGTACACTTCCTATTTTGCTGAAGCAGAGTCAGCTCTGCAGAAATTACACGAGTCCTTCAAAACCTTTAAGCGTAAACAAGCCCTTACAAATTCTGCTGGTTTATCATTCTAGGTGTTATAACTAATCTTCCATGAGTTGCAGGTAAATGAATAGGTCTGGAAAAAGGGTGATGAAGATTTGTCTGGCTTTACTGGGAGAGCCAAAGGCAATATATCATGTCAATAGGATCCCATGACAATGATTCACAAGTTGCATCAGAAGGATCTGTTCAAAAACGAATTGCCCTGGTTTATGGAACCAGATGCTCACCTCTGTTTTGTTTTTATCATGTGTGGGATTTTTTTTTTTTGTTTGTTTGTGAGGTTTTTTTCCCTAGAAGTACTAGGCGAGCAACAAATGAATTTGATATAATAACATATATGTCTAACCTAGCATAACTGCGTCAGGCTGAAGAAGTCTTCCAGCTAAAAAAAAGGCTGGAGGAATACAAAGCAGAATAACATATGTGTTTGTCCTAGAATTATTTTTCCCTATTAATCCATTTATGGCTACAGGTAGGTACAATACAGCTATCCCTCGTACATAAAAGTAGAAGTTTTCATATAAAAAAGTCATTGCATGTAAAAATTGACAAACTTTACTGAATCATTTTTTTCAGTGTTCATTTCTGTATGTTTTTTTTTTACCTGGGTCTGAACTTAAACTTCCATTCTGAATGAACACAAATTTCATTGCAATAATTTCTATTCATGAGTGGGCAATAATTTATTGGGGCAAGTAAATATTGCCAAATAATCTTTGCCGCAAAACGTAAACAAAAAATACTCAGATTAGGGTTCAAGTCTCCTATATTACAAGGACTTTATATCACACAACTTTTCCGTTGATACACATGGGAAACGCACCAGTTTTCAAATGATCTCTGAAAGCTGTGTGGACAAAAGACATTTTAAAAGCACAAGAAGAGACACTATCTCTCATTTGTTACTTCCTCTCACCAGCTACTGTTTTGATGCTTCTTTCCTCAGAAATTATGTTTACTGTGGGTAGTATACAGAAACAAAAGGAAACAAAATACAATAAACAAATTCAAAAAAGAATACTCAAAGAACGCGTTATAAAAGACGCTGTCATTTTACTATAACATCATACACCCAATTCTCAGCCAATATAAATAAGCGTAACACCACTGAAGTCAATATTTGATATTTTTTCCATGAGTTGTCATTTCTGTGTATGCAGACAAGCTTCTTGTTTACCTTACATCCACTTTTCTCAAATGAAAGTACATCACATAGAGACTAACTCTGAAATGAAAATTTGCAGATATATCCAAAAGTAGAATCTATCCTTTCTTATTCTGGGTGCCTATAACTGTCTCTATTCTCAAGAGAGAAGTCTAAAACATTGGATAAAGTATTCTTTTCAAGGCCAAAAGTATCAACTTTATGTTGACAAATACCAAGAAAGGGAAATACTAACCAAAACCTCCTTGCTTAGAATGACAAAAACATTAATTATTAAATCAGCAGTTTACCCCTAGTTAGTAAAAATGCTAAGCTTCATATTGGAGTCCAAATTCACCCTTCTACAGAATATGAATATATCCAATTCATATTTATTTCTGCATTGGATCATCCACTATTGCTCAATTAGTTCTCCATGTAGAAGTAAAAGTACTCCAAGAAGTCAAAAACTATACCTTTAGTATTTCTCCCTTGGTAGAACGATGGCACTTCACAGTGCTACAGTTATGTTACAAGCAGCATGAAAGAGATTTCTTGAAATAGAAAACAATTTATTTCTCAACTGCTTAAAGAAAAACAAGTATATAAAATGCACATATTTTATTCCTTTTTTTTTTCCTCTGGCCTGCTTGCCTTACAATAATGTTTCACCCGATTGCTTGTGTCAGATATATTACTGTCATGTCACGAACCATGCTGTATTCCAAAGTAGATTAATGACGAATATTTGGTTAGAGATGAGAAAACACCACCACACTGATTTTTGGAAGATGAGGTCTGAACAGAATTAACGAGGCAGTCTGCACAGGGTACAGATCTACTCTGCATAGCATCAACATTAAACACGGAGTCTGTGGGCTGGCTAGCCAAAAAGGCAGGCTGATACAGTTGATAGATGTTTTCAGACAATGAAACTTTTCTGATGTCAGCAGAAGTTTGTTTCACTGACATAAATGAGACATATAATGTAATACATCATATTCTACATTTTGAAATGAATGCACTTGCAGAACGTAAGTAGCTGGGAGTGGGCAAAACACAGAAAACCTCACCCTAGAGCTATATCATTCAGTCTGATCAAAACCTGAGCATCCCACTGAAATTAATGAGACTTTTTAAAATTCTTACTTTGCCACTTCCTCCTAAGGTACTTATTCCAATTTTTTTCTGTTGAGCTGAGGCAAAAAAAATATTAAGCTACTATAATGAATTCAGTTCAAGTACAAGGACAAGTGTAAGGTCTTGCACCTCAGAAAACAGAATCCCGGAGTGCAGCACAGACTGGGATCTACCTGGCTGGGGAGCAGCTCTGTGGAAAGGGACCTGGTGGACAACAAGCTCAATGTGAGTGAAGAGTGTGCTGCTGCAGAAAAGAAAGCCAACAGGATGCTGGGTTGCATCAACAAGGGCATCACCAGCAGAGATAAAGGAGTCATTATCCCACTCTACTCAGAGCTTGTCAGTCCACACCTGGAATACTGTCTTCAGTTTTGGCCCCCACTATACAAAAAAGATGTGAATGGGCTAGAGAGGGTCCAGAGAAGGGCTGCCAAGATGATCAAAAGCCTGGGAAGCCTGCCATACAAGGAAAGGCTGAGAGAACTGGGTTTGTTCAGCCTTGAGAAAAGAAAGCTTAAGGCAGACCTTGTCACCACGTTCCAGTACTTAAAGGGTGGCTACAAAAAAGATGGAGACTCCCCTTTTACAAGGGGTCACATGGAAAAGATGAGGAATAATGGGTACACCTTAGTCCTGGGGAGATTCCAATAGGACACAAGAGGAAAAAGTTTCACAATGAGAACAATCAGTCATTGCCATAATCTCCCCAGGGCAGTGGTGGATTGCTGAACACTGGACACTTTTAAGATTCAGCTGGACAGGGTGCTGGTCCATGTTATCTAGACCATGTTTTTGCCATGAAAGGTTAGACCAGATGACCCCTGAGGCCCCTTCCAACCTGGTATTCTACGATTCTATAAAGTATATATTCTTAGAATTGTCACCAACCTGAAGAACCAGGCGTCCCCAACACCACTCCATTTTTCATTCTTACAAAAGAAATATAAGATACAAAGAATTTTTATGAACTTACATCAAGGATAAATGGCATTCTGTCTTAACATTTATAAATTCAAAACCTGACACGCTCCAATACACAGCTTTTCCCTTTTTTTCAGCTTCCCTGTTTGAAATCTGCTCCAGAGACTCTCAAATCCATTCCCAAACCTGTTTCTTAATGTCAGCACAGCATTCAACGGTCAGGCTGCAATGTGCTTATCTTAATATAACATTATGAAATGGAAATTCTTGGCAGGGAGAAGAGGAAAAACAATTTTCCAGATGCTAAACTGAGTCCATTTCTAGGTAAACTGCATGTATGTTCATGACTAAAAGGCTTATTTTATCATGGGAGTTCTTGCAAATGTTCAGTTTAGCCAATTTTACTTTAGAGTTGAGAAACAACAGGCCAAGCAGTGCATGTAATGGTTGTTCTACTGTTTATTCTACTAGTTAAGATTTTGTACTGGAGACGAGCAAGAGAGTGCAGAATATTTACACCAGCCTATTTCTTTATCAACTACATCATGCATTCACCTACCCAATTCCCAGTAAAATTCAACCAGCTGTCTGGGGCGATGAAGTAAATGGGACATACAACATTGCTTATGCATTTGAAATCTATGCTACCAAATATGTAATAGAAGGAAGAAACCTCTGAAAGTCATTTATAAACTTCAGAGTTTAGAACTTCAGTGTTAGAAACAAGACTCATGGGGATGGAAACACTTTGATTACATATCCACAAAGCTCCAGCATCATAGGATGCATCACTTGACAAAGCAGATAATTGTTTATAGGACAGAAGTAGGCATAGCTTTGAAAGCTTTAAATGAACAGTGTCACTAAAGTGATCACTGCAGAGAGTATATACGTCCTGCAGGATATTTAGTTGAAGTTTACTACAGCAATGTAGTGAGAAAAAAAAGAATTCTGACATTTGATTGAAAACCAAGTTGCTAGCAAATGCTGGCTTGGCAGTTTACCATCACATATTTAAAACATTTCTTCTGTTTATCCCTATATTTTATTTAGTCTTCCAGACCTGGTAGGAAATAAACAGCAAATGCAAATACAGCACATCTGAATAAGTAGTTCAAGGACTCATCATATCCAAGTGAGAGCCGGGTGAGAGCTGTCTTAGGAAAACACTCCATTCTTCAAAGTGTAAAATGCTGAGCTGAGAACATTTTTCCCCCCTGGTCTCTCTGTGCAATACCCTAAATGATACTAATATAATTTGTTTCATAAATTAGGCAAATCATTCTGGGTTCTCTGAAAATTTGAGAAAGCATTTCTACACCTTTAAGTCATAAGAGATTTAGGCCGGTTATTTACAGAGGGGGTATTAAAATTTTCATCTTCATTTTAAAATTCTCCCCCTCAACACTACAAATATCATATGCACATGCTGTAAATCATAACTCAAATTCAAAACACATTCTGGATAGTACTTGCTCAGAATTTACAATCTAAAGCTGAAACAGTCACTTGACTACTGTATCTGAAAGTCATCGGCAATGTAAAGAAAAATCAGTCTACCAACTCATATGAAATTATCTTTTGTTACTTATTTTGTCTGTCAATCTTCATCTAGATACTTTCATCTTCTCTTTCAAGGTCTGTCAAAAATCTGTGTCTGAATCTGAAGTGTTCAATTGTTTTGTCCTCTGAACAGATACTACACCAAATTGTAGCTTGTAGAACATGAGCAGAGTGAAGAGATATGTTTCAGCCATATCCTTCCTCTAAAGGATGCCATTGAGGACCACTTAGTCAATATGTTCTTTTACTATTTTTGGTATAAAAAGAACACAGCCAGAAACTCGTAGATTGATTCAGTACCAGTTGACAGAGCACCATCTTCATTGTTAAAGAGCACTTCTCCCGCTCAGGTAACTGTGAACAGGTGTTTTAAAATTATGTGGTGTTTTTGTAACTGCTTAATCCAACAAACAAGACTTGCATTAGATTTGCCTAGATTTGTTTTCTGTCCCCCTCTCTTTCCAAAATAAGTTTTTCAGCAAAAAGGCTTCTGTCATCTTGAAAATAGAAGTTTTGGCCAAAATTGCAAGTTAGGTTAGGTTCAATTTGGGGAGAGAGAAAAGAGAAGATGATATGGGGTTGATTCAAAGAGGAACTGCCATCATGTTTTCAATCCAGTATTGAGGACTGATTGTGTGAACAGTTTCGAACTCTTAGCGCTCAAATCACAGTAGAACACCAGAATAACCAGTGTCACATCCTCAGGAACAGGTCCTCTAAACATATTCTTGCTGGTGGTTTTCCACTTGACATAAGATCATAAAATATTTGTCGCAAATATTTATTCTGCCTCCACATGAGAGTCAGACATGAGACTATGGAGTTATTCTGTCTCTCTTATTCTCATTACATATGTGGATACACATGACAGTGAATACCAGAGACTACAGGGTGAAAACACCCAACACCTGTTTAGCCCAACTAACAGTATATTAATTTGGTGATGGGCCCTTATCTCTCATGTAACTACCGTACTATAGATTCATTCTCTTGCTCCATTTCTCTGAAATAATAAATATTCAGGTATTTTATATAAATCTCCACATTGGACACACAAAGAAAGGAGATTCTACCCTAGACCTTCTACCACAGGCCCTCTCTGAACATATTAGCACTGTAGACTCCTTAACTTTAATCAGAATAAAGTGATAAAAGTCACGTAGGTGAGTGCCCTAAGTCCTGTGTGGAAGCGAAAACAACCTCCTACAAAAATCAGTTAAAAAATTTATAGTCTCTGTTATTAATTATGCTATCAAGATCTTAATACACATGCTGCCAAGAAACAAAAACATTGATCTCTCAAAAATACAACGTACACATAATAAGAAATACTATATTGTGTTTACCTGGGTTTACATTGTGGGTGAACTAATATAGTTACTACTGTGGAGCACTGCTTGAGCTTGTATACAGAGCTCAGATGTATGTAAACAGAAAGTGTCTACATATTGACCACAGTATTCAAAGCTCAGTGAAATTAAGGATGTGTAACTCACCACAAAGCTGTAACCTTTGCTCACTTCACTGAAAGTGACAGGACGAGGGGCAATGAGTTTAAACTGAAGAAAAGCAGATTTAGATTGGATATTAGGAATAAGTTCTTTAC
>JAOXNO010000078.1:23007369-23028034 GCA_028565335.1 Limnodromus scolopaceus | reverse complement strand
TTGCCCAGGGAGGTGGTTGAGGCCCCTTCCCTGGAGACATTCAAGGTGAGGCTCAATGAGGCCCTGGGCAACCTGGTGTAGTTGGGGGTGTCCCTGCTGACTGCAGGGGGGGTCGGACTCAATGACCTTTGAAGGTCCCTTCCAGCCCAGATGATTCTATGATTCTATGGAAGTAAAGCAGTTGACAATAAATTGTTACATGAGGATGGCCACCTAGGAAAACACCATACCACTAGGAGTTGTTAATAATGCTAGAAATTGAAACTCATCTGCCAGCTTTCATGGTTGTATTTTACAATTTTGATTATCACTCAAATTGCAATACAAAAGAATGAAATGTTTGTATATCTGTTGATTTTCACCAAAACAAGCAGTACCTGATGGAAGAGTTTCAACACAGCAAAGTAGGGCATCACTACCCTTATTTAATTCCCCTACGTTCCCTTCTTTGCTACTTCACAATATGATAAGATTAATTATATGCAAAATTTTAGATGAGCTTCCAGAATTTAAAACAAACCAAAATTAAGATGATCCATGTATATATTAATAAAATACTAACATTTCAAATTCAATTGTTCTTTTCCATTTGAATACAAGTATACATTTTTCTGATTTAATGCATTTCTGTAAAAAAAAAAACTGAGAGCTTTCTCTGTAAGAGGCTGTTCTGAAGAAACTCTTACAGGTGTGTATGAAGGTATTTCAGACAAGTAAAATGCAGGTTTAGTAGTCAAAGAGAAATGACAAAGTGATCAAAGAATTAATTAGTCTGCCAAAAGTTCCTTATCAACTGAGAAAGATGGAAAACACATCTAGAATCAAGAATATATTGAGACTATTTTATTTAACTAACAAAGTCAGCTTTTTAGAAGTTACAATTTTAAGCCATTCTTTGTTCTACCTTTGCTAATGAACAGTTGTTTACAGTGTCTATGCTGATTAAAAACCAGCACCATTATGCTTGCAGTATTGTCCTGACACTTTTAATACAGGAAGAAGAGTAGCACAAGGAAGAGTGATGGGATGCGTAATTATGCACAGATGTCATATTAGCTAAAGTAACCCCCAACTGTTCGTGATAAAGCTTCAAGTGAGGTTAATAAATCAGCATATTTTTTATTTCATTAGAAAGGATCAGGATGAAATTAAGAAGCTTTGTATCCTGGAAGGATCTAAAGCTCAGTTTTACAATTGAATCTAGATTAATATAGAAATAAATGTTTATTAATATGTTTCTGCATCCTTGAATGTATTCATATTAATTGTTCAGTCACATATTGTGTTTATTTGATGCATATATTCCAGCAAGAAGTTTGGTGACAGAACGCTTATACAAATATAAAATTTCAGATGAGTTGCTTTCTGTAAGTGTCCTACAATTCTAACACAAAGATTCATTGAAACAGGAAACAAAATCTCCATGTGATTCCTGCATCCTAATAAACAGCTTCAATTTCAAATGACAAGTATTTAAAATTAATGGTGCACAAGCAATTTATAACCCAAAAATTCTCCACACTGCTTGATGCCAAATAATAAATACATTTGGAGATATCTTAAGGTCTTCATGAAAATCAATTAAAAATAATTAAGGGGTTTTTTTTTATCAGTTAATTATTCACACACATCACTTTAAACACTAAGAGTATATCTGAAATAGAGGAAAAAAGTAGTAATGATTTTAAATGACCACAGCAACACTAATAGCTTAAGTCAAGATGCTGAAAAATTTGTATGGACCCCAGTATGAGCTACTGAACATGGGTATGTGGACCTAGATTTTAAAACTCCAGTGGAAAACAGATTGCTGAGAAAAACCTAGCAGTAATGCAAGTCCCATAAGCACTGAAGTTCCCAAATACAAATCATTAGCTAAAAAAAGATAGAAGCATGAAAAGGGTACTACTGTTTTCTAACCTACCCTTCTAAAAAGTTATTCTTAGTGCAATTGGAAACTTCAAACTAGATCTGAAACTTTACAATTCTTCCTATATTTTAATCTATTTTAGAGTAAAAACAGGAAATCTCTGCTGTATTCAATCCCATTTATTATGGGATTGTAAGTGTTGAATGGTCTCATTTAAAGAGAATCTCATGGTGTAATCACGCAAGAGAAGAAACTGTGCATCCTGTGGTTTTGAGAGCAGGCTCCAGATTAAGAAGCATTTAAAATGCCAGGAAACCTAACATCTCACTTTTTAATGTTAAACCTTAAACAAACATTATTAACCATGCAACGATCCTAACAACTTATCAAAGACGGAAGGTACATCCCAAATCTGAAATTAACTACCTCTGGGATCTAACAGCTATCAGCAATGGAAGGATTAACATTGAATTCCAGTAGTACATAATTGGTGTCTAATTAATCATAAGGAAACATTTTATCCTTGGTCACTAATCATCACTAGCCAGCAGGTTTTAGACTATTTTAAAACATCTAACAGAATAATTGACTATGCAATTCTGGTGAGTAACTAGAAACAAATTCATGGCCTTTCACGTACTTGTGAAAAATAATCTTATACTTTTCAGCTTCACTTACCCTGAGGGTTTGTGAACGATTTCTCCTCATTCCAATGCATTCTGGCCGTCAAACTTTTGGGTGTAGCCATGAAAGTTCTCTACTAGGTCTGCAGACAGAGGAAAACAGAAAAAAAAAAATTGTAATAAACACAGGCACACTTACTTGCAGGTTTAGAGTCTAGGTATGCAAAGATCAGGCAGGTTTGTATAGTTTTTACTCTGTCTTTGACAGTTTGTGGTAGAAGAGCACAGGGAAGATCACTTAAAGCAATATTCTCAGACCATTGCTGCATTTGCTGTTGCCTGTACAACTCCAATCCATTGGACAATGCATAATCCTTCCATACAAAGCAGAATGACAGAGCAGAGCATAAGGTCTGATTTCTCATCTTTTATATAAAAGTTACCATTTTCAGACCCTTCTCCCAAGTGTGACCACTCTCTGTTAAGCTACATCACTGTTTCATCCTCTCACATAACAATTTTATCTTGTTGCAAAACAGAATTTATCATTTCTCCAAATAAAAGAAATTCCTACACACAGCTTATTTTTAAGTTTATTTAAACTGCAGCAAGTCCAATATCAGACAGACCCGCAGTTCTTCAATATGCATAAGATATTTTTTTTTTTTCATTTTTTTTCAGTAATGAAAATCCATGGTTATCCCTTTGAGTTTTGGGGCTTTGCTGCAAGTTTTCTCCACCTGCATTTTTTGATGATATATGGTTTTGTAAAAAACCACATTGTTTTAATATATTAGGCATGGTGTTTCACACACAGAGTGGAAACGTTAAAGCTTTGATGTGCAATTTGTTACCACAGTTGCCTAACCATGTACGTTCTGAATATTTGAATATGTTAAGGACACAGTTTTAACATCTTGATAGAGGACTTCTCAATGGGACTGGACATCAGGGTACAAACTGGAACCTAAAGTAACACCGATTCCCTAACCATTTCACTAAAGACTTTGAGCCCTGTGCCCTATACTGCAGCATTAAGTTCTTGCCTGTTGCACAGAAATTGAGGGAGATAAAAGAATCCAAAAGAAAACAGTAAGAAACCCCAAACCTTCTTGTAGTAACTTAACTTTGAAAGGGATAAACCCAGCTAAACTCGGGCTATGGTGCAGACCTCAATTATTCTGCTACAACAGATGAAGAAATTCTGTTCTGGAATTCCTTTTAAATTATCTATTCGCGTCTGTGCATTATTTTACGTGATTTATTACATAGAATATGAATGCCATCTGCATTTGGCATTGCTACTGTAAACACACCTAATAGATAAATACCGCAAAGTCTAAAATTATATATTGATTTTGTAAATTTATATTGCCATTTGCTAATCAGCAATCTTTGCTCCTGAGGAGCAGAACCATGAAGGCAGAATTTAATTGCAACTTATTTTTCAAACACCAGTTACACTCAGTTCCTGGCTAAAGAGCAGCCACCAAGAGCTCACAATATCACCAGCTGAGGGCAACACATTTTTGAACATTGCATTGTGTGCTCCACGTGGAGAAGCATATACATGGTTTGTCCCACTTTCTCCATACAAGTAGATAAGCAAGAAATGCTTGCTTGTTCATAGGTTCACAGTTATTTGCTGGTAGTTTATTCCCTGAAAACTGAAGTTCGTATACCGCAGAAAAGGAAAATCCAAGCTGGAAAAGCTCAAACATTTCTACTGGATGTTTTAAAATGAGTCGCTGATTTTGCTAAATATATCATGGAATACTAAAAAGGAAACAAACACAAAAATTTCTGTTAATTGTCTGTTCCATTTCCAGTCTGAGTGACAAAATAGTCCACGTTTCCAATGCTGACTCCACGTTGGAGAATTTCTTAATTCAATAGCTAAACTGAAAGAAATCAATTTTCTAAACTGCTTCATTTCTATCAAGCAATTTTCCTCTCTGGTCTGAACAAGATCAAGAGGATGGGGATTACTTTAGCGTGCACGATCAAATAAGGGCAAAGAAAATTAAGTGCATCTTTAATGATTAAATGATTGTTTTAAAATAAGAATAAATCATTGACGAGCTAATCCCCACATTCCCAAGCGTCACACATGTTGGCATTTGAATTGGATCTCGCATCTCTTCAGTGGCTTTGAATTACACCAACAAGCTGTAACGTTTATAGCTACAGAGCAGGTATGCCATTTTGATGCAACATTAGGTCAGAGTTGACTTCTGCTTAGAGGAAAAGCACAAAGACTACAGTGAAACCTACTTCAAATTGTTTTTTTTCCTTTTGGGATAAAGGCTCTATTTATAACCAACGTAGTCCATTTATGAAAAGAAAAAGACTTTTGTATTTTTACAGGTTTAATGAATCTCCACAGATCCATACGATTCAATACAAGAAACAGTAAGATAAACACCTTTGCTTTCCCCACACATTTGTGGCAAAAGCTTTTAAACATAGAGGGCTACATTAAAAAAAAAAACAAAAAAAAACCAAAAAAAACCCCAAAAAACACCACCACCACAAAACTTAAAGGCAAGAGTTAAACACCAAACAAAATCAATACTTTATTTCATTAGCTAATCAAATATGCATTTAATCAATGCCATGTATTGTAAGTATCTATTACAACCTGCAATAGTTTTGAAAAGATCCCATTCTAATCCTAGTTCTGATTTGAATTAGGAAAACAGCATTGGGAGAAGTAAGAGATTGTTAATGTCAAAGTGCTATTGGCTATTGATTATTAAAAAAAATTAAGTAAAATGAAAATACTAATGCATGATCAGAGTCCAAAAAGCTTCACTTGTGATCTTATTTCTTCAGCCAAATGTTTTAAAAAAAGAATTTCAAAGTGGGTCAAAGAAAACACAGGACTTGACTGGAAGTAGAATATTATAATCCCTTTGAAGTTGTATCAGATTTGAATATTCTAACTGGCACTCTGAACTAGACAGGACTATGCTCAAAATTCCACATGAGCATGAAATTCAACAGATGACATTCTGTGCTACTGAAGCTGGATTTAAAAGCTTGCCTTTGTATTCCTTAGCCCAGGAAACAAAAAGCATCTCCAGTGTTATAAAGGGCTTTTTGCCATTTTGGTTTTTGTTGTGGTTTTTTTTTTTTAATTTCTTTTTTTAATATCAAAAGGATCCTAATTTCTGTACTAGTGACAAAGTCAAATATGCAGCCATATTCAGTACTTCTGAAAAGAAATCAACAGTGTAATTATAATTAGCCTTGAATTAAGTTATTGAGTTCAATCACATATTTTAGAAGACATATTTCTGTCATCAGAAGTAAACTTATTTATTTGTCAATAAAAAGTAAATAACTTCTTCAGACAGAAATTTTTAATCCTTTAAATCAAACAAACTTTTATCTCCATGGTTTGTCTTTGGTCAGAATAATTAATCCTCCTGTGAAACACCCAGCCAACTAATATCCTGATACATGTGAGAGAGGCTGAAGTTTGACTTACACATTAAAGTTCGGTGTCTGACGCTGAGAGATGCTGGGTCTTGAGTCTTGCTGCCTCAGCATCTTAATACGCTCACGGTCAAAGCTTGCTGAGCCACTGTAAAGAAAGGCAGGTAAATGTTTAGAGGGGGCTGAACTGGATCAGGAAAAGAGCTGCAGCATGTTTTCATGTGAATTATGTTGCCTTGGCAAAAGCAGATCCTTTTTTAAGAAGATTCCTAAATTAGGAACACTCAGTCACCAATGAGTAGGTCAGTTCTAAGAGTTATGTACCACCTGTTAGGAGCAGCAGAGGATGCCCGCACAGAGATCCTGGCACAGGTAAGAGCACCCGAACAACCACCACGTGGTTCACGTGATTCAAAGTGTAATTCAAGCAAAAGAAAGTGGTCAGATGGCAGCTGGAATGGTAAACAGATTTACAGGAAAACAGCCATACCAGCAGTCTATGGAAACAAAGTGGCATATCGGAAGAGAGGAAGATAGGAAAAAAGCTGTCAGAGATTTTAGGGGGAAGTTTACCAGCTACTTTGATCATGTTGATAAAACTGCATTGAAAATCTTCACCTAGAAAATTGATTTGTTGGTTCCCCTACCAGGTAGATACTCTGTTCAATAAAATGCAGGGAACAGTGAAGAAAGCAATTTTCCTCCATGAACAGCCTTAAAATAATCTGAGTAACTTTGCATCCATTAAACAGAGATTTAGGCATAATGAAGCAATACTTCTACCTGCATTTTGTACAAAAACTGTAGCTCCACCAGGAGCACACAATTCTGTAACATGCAATAGTACATGAACAGGAATGAGTGCAATATCTGCCTCCTATCATATACGCATTTGTCTAGAACTTCATACAAAGACAAATAATCCTGATCTTAGGCAACTGTGGTAATCAACATTTATAAATTCAGCTTAAAGAACAAGGAAGGTAAAATCAATTATTTGTACATTGATTTCATACATTTATCCAGTGTGAGATGATCAGCCGAAGACTACTTTAAGTTGGATATACTTAAATGTAAATTACTCACCAAGAATTAGGATGCACCATTTGTATCAATTTTGTTGAAGTACTCTCCCTTGAACCACCAGACACTAAAATTAAGGTTTGCTTCTATGACTGCAGGAAAGAAAAAACACATTTCTGATCTCAATTATATTATGTAACCAAGGAATTATCTTTAAATTAGTAATTATACATTTATTTATGCATTGAACAGACCTCAAGTACATAATTTTAGATGCAAACAATATAATTTTGATAAATGTGAAATATTTTTGCCTGGGTTTTGCGATATTTTAGCATATAAATGAACGATTCAGAACAGAGTCTCACTCTGCAAAATATTTCACTTGAGTTACTATGACTACACATGCAGTAAGGAAGTCAAAATTTGCCCCTTAATAATGGGCTGAATACCTCGGTCCTCCTTGGCGCCTCATTCCCACAAGCTCTGTCACAGGAATAAACCAAACTTTGCCTCACTAAAAATATTTCATCTTATTACAAGAGAGGTTAATATAAATATTAATTAGCGTGATTAGTTTGGATTTTATTGATACACTTACATTGCCAGATGTAAAAAAAAAATAGCACCGTAAATACCTTTTTTATTTAAACAGTGAAATAATACACTTCAGCCCAGCATTAGAACTGTTCTCCCATGGATGGGGGCAGCAAAAGAAGCAATATGACTTTAAAAAGGTTTCTAATATGCATTTATCCTTAAATTTTTAAGGAAATAGAGGACTACTATATTGCCTATTTATAATAGTCTTCTTATGGATATTAAAATTATCTCAGTGTACATTACAAATATTAATTTTTCACATATAAGAATGACAAAATTATTTGTGCCGTTTTACAGACATGCAAGATGATGTCACTTTTAGTCAAAGCAGTATCAGTAAGACAACCAGCAAGCTAAAGTTCGGTTCAATAGGTCACACCAATCACTTGCATGTTATTTTTATTTTGTCATTTTGCTTGAATAATCAAATTATACCTGCGTTTCAGTCTTTCACAATTTAATTAGGCAAAGCCTTCATTCATTCAAGCCACTTACACAATTATGGCAGATAATTTAGGGATGTAGACAAAGATGAAGAAGAAATCAAAGCTGACATGATGCAAGAAAAAAAAAACACCTGAATTAACATTTTCCCTTTGTCAAAGAGGCTCCTTCTCCACCTGCTCTCCCTCTCCTCCTCTTGGGCACCCATCTAAGCAGAGAATTCACAGGTGTTGACAGGTCGGCAGATTTCTGTTAATTTTGCAGATCTGTAAACATCCATTCTTTATTTAGCAGCGATGCCCACCAGTCACAAACAGCTTTAAAGCACGGCAGTTGCTGGGTAATGCGCTCTGGGGTCATTAGCCACAGAGCAGCCTTTCAGAGCCAGTACTGCACAAGAACCTGGGGTTTGCCAAGGTCAGAGGAATACTTCCAACCTCTAGTAGTTAAAGATGCAGGTTGAAAGCTTTGGCAAGTCTAAAGAGATTCTGCCATTGCTGTATTAAAAGAGACAGCAATTTTAATACAAATAATTTTGCTATTTTTCCTTATCTGAAAGTAGGGGAAAATCTGTGATGCAATATTCGGTTGCATATTCAGTATGCAAAACCTGTTAGTCTAGTTGCCAGTGTACGTTTTGTTTGTAAGCAAGAGGCAGACAAGTGAGCAAGAGTGAGAGGGAAGGCACGGTATAGTGTTAGAGTAATTACTTACAAGGTCTGTTACAGCAGTCTCTAGAGGTGCTATTTGTTGAAAGAGCAGCTATTTAAAAGCAATACTTGGACAAGCCACTGATACAACAGAGTTTCAAACCACTCCTCAGAAACTAAGCATCATCGGAGAGAGCTGAGCTTCTTTCTGAATTTATTGTTATTTCTTACAGTATTCTAGAAGCAAAAAGGAAGCCTCCCCCCCAGATAAACCACATCTGATTTCAAAGTAATTCAAGTAGAGAAAATAATGTTTTACTGCATTTTAGATGTCAGCTCAATTAAAATTTCCCAGACAGGCATGGATTAAAACTCATGAGCTGGAAACTGTGCACGGCATAGCTTACAATACAATAGCCTGAAATTCAGTAAAATAAGCAAATGACTACAAGTAGCTTCATGATTGGAAGAAAAGAAACACAGTCACAACTTCAGTGGAGTACACCTCTGAACAACATGCTCAGGCAGGTGTTAACCCAGCCACAGAAAGTGGAAATTTCCACATTCAGCTTACACTAATGCTGTACAGCATAAGTGAAAAGAGGATGAAGAAAAACATGCAGAGATGCTACTGAGTGCATTACAGTATAGCAAGGAATTACAAGATATCTAATATCAAAAATAGAAAAAAACACATAGAATTATCTAGGTTGGAAAAGACCTTTAAGATCATTGAGTCCAACAAGACGTAAAGTCTTTCAGTTTATTTAGTAATTGAAATAACTATACTAGCTGTATACAAGGCCTATATAGATAACTATAGCTTTATCACTGGTATTAGGGCTGCTGCACTGGCAAGTTATGCATTTACATATATACTCATATATAGAAGGAATGAGTACGTACAAATCTCCACTTACGAGTTCTGAGACTTCAGTGCTATAAGCATAGTTAATAATCAAAGTACTTCATTGCCTGTACCAGACCAAGACCTCTAACCTTTATATGACTTTACAATTACCAGAAGAGTTAAAACTATGGGACCTACTAGGTCTCTCAGTATACAAGAGAGCCACAAAACACCATTCCACCTGCTAGGAAACCTCATTCCCTTTAAGTATCAGCACAGTCTGGCATTTTGCAATATGTCTGCTTCCATTGATGTTTTCCCTGAAGTTTTCACATGTGCACCATGCTCCACGGTTACAAGAGGATACAATATCTTCATTCTTCAATTAAACTGCACTTTATTTGTGTTTATTTCCATCTCTCTATTTCCCGCACTACTAGAAATTCAGGGTGCTTTAACAAGTCAGACATTCAGATGAACTCACAGAGATAGGATGTAAGCTAAACCAAGCTTTTCTTTCAGTAGCGAGAAGCTCAGCAAGTGATGGATCAATGAGAAAGTTAGGGATTAAATTTGTGAAGCGTTTCCATTTGAGTAAGACTGCTCAAGAAATAGTAAGACTGTTCTTTGAACACCTGAAGTTACAGGAAATTACTGCCAAAAGTTCTCAAAACTTTTTAATCCTGGACAGTTTCCTTGGTCAGTTCCT
This sequence comes from Limnodromus scolopaceus, assembly GCA_028565335.1. Taxonomy (NCBI): domain Eukaryota; kingdom Metazoa; phylum Chordata; class Aves; order Charadriiformes; family Scolopacidae; genus Limnodromus; species Limnodromus scolopaceus. Next base: position 23,017,821 of record JAOXNO010000078.1, on the reverse strand, counting down.
GGATCACTTTCTTTTTAAATTGAAATAATTTGTAACTGACTGCATCTCAATGACCTTGAAACCATATACAGCTGTATTTCAGCTGTGGCCATGTTTTCTTATGCCCACTATCAAGCTCAGTTAAACATCGTATATTCTTCTATAAAGCTTCTTCCAGCATACGTTAGTAGGACAACAGGTAACCATCAGCATTTGAGTCCAGAATTCAGAAAAGAAAAATGAAAAGGATCAAGCACTCATATTATTACCTGTTTTACTTGAAAGGAAAAGCTCAGCTGACAAAGCAGGCTGTGGGGGGTTCATTTCCGAAATGCCTAAGAACACAAAAGGATTTCTTGTGTTGGCACTTGATGAAATTAATGACACCTCAGGTCATTTACACATTGTTTATAACTTGTCCAGAATTACATAAATACTAAAAAAAGTACATTGTGCTGTGTGATTGAAAGCCCTCTGGCAATCTTATCAATCTTTAATGGTGAAATAACAGTTGATTTAGATCCTCTAAATTTAGATCCTCTAAATCAACTGGTTGGTTTTTATTTCAGAAGTTTTCTGTTTTACCATATGCCTCAGGTGTATATATTTTTTTTTGTCTTTATTAAAAGAGACTTTGGATTTTCAAAGAAAAAAAAATAGTCACTTCAGGAGTGAGACAAAGAGTGGGCAGGAAATTATCAGGCTAAATAGACCTCTTCTACGGAAAATAAAACAAATTCTTAAAAATACACAAGGAGTGAAATAAGCTGCCCAAACAGATTAAATAGAGTTTTTAAAAAATAAAGAAAAGAGATTAGAAAAAAAATTAACTGCAAAATCAGAGACTGAAAGGAGCAATTAAGTACTTATGCTTTCAAAAATATTTCAATCAGAAGTTCTTTGGTAACTAATCCCCACTGATTTGAAACTGGATCCTCAGCATTTAAATAGAAAGTCTGATGAATCCAGTGTCCTTCAGCATGGATCCTTGCAGCACTGTAACCTTAAGCTTAATTTGCTTTGATTCTTGGTATCAAGACAAACTATTTTTCCTTGGAGGGGCAAAAAAAAAATAATTTTGTTATTAGGGTTGTGTGAAGATCAATGAAGATCAACATGACATCATTAAAATCAATGACAACTCTGAATACTGATTTCAGGGAGGGTTCCCCTGATACATCTACTAGAAGAATTTAACTGTAAATCCACAGTGGAAATAGCCTTACAAGTTCGACGCCTCTTCACTATATGCAACCAGAGTATCAGACTCATATGTTTGATTCCAAAACAGTCTGTTTGCTGTATTTGTAAGAAATTAAAAATATTGCACTTTGAAGTATTGCAGGGCACGTGTAACGTAAAGAGTCAGTGGGCTCATTTCTATAGTCTTACACGCTGACAGGATTGACACTGACAGAGCTGAAACTTCTGGATAAGCAGCAAATTTTTTTTTTTTTAAAGGGATAAAAAATTTTTCACAAAACCCACTTTAAGAACAAAGTTAGTATTAGCAGCAGACCAGGCAAGAAGAGAAGTATGTCCACATGTTAGGCACTTACATTCTTCTATCTTAAAAACTGAACCAGGCAATTTGGCACTTTCGCGTGTGCAACAGTATTACTTTTACTTTATTTCCATCATTTTTATTTCTTTGAATCTTCTTTTCATATAAGCAGCTTAAAGGCTTTGGACTTTGGCTTCTTCCAACCGAAATATATGATGCTTGAGAGAACATTTCATTGGGAGACACTAAAGAAAAGATAACTCTTTAAACATAGAGATTCAGGTGAGAATTTAAGATCTGATTCTTCTGATGTCATGGGGAAAATAGCATAGCTAGAAATACACTGAAATGCAATATATCATTATTTGTCATGTATAATTTAGTCACACCTAGAAGATTCAGAATGCTCTAGCAAAGGGAATAAAAAAAAAATCTTTAATTCAGAGATTCTACTCTAAAGAGAGACAAAAAATAACAGTATGACATGGTGCTAAATATGCTTGACTATAGTACTGTCTGATACAACCTCCTGCCATCCCTACTACCCCCAGTTCTCCTATGAACTAATGCTAAGCTGATGTCCTTGTGCACATAGTAACAGGAACTGAACAAGACGGTACAGCAAAGTATGTTTTCCCTCACTATACCAACAAAGTTCAAGAATGCATTGCATTACTAAGAAATCAATTTCCATAGACAGTCAGGTATCCTCAGAGCACCATCACAGCTTGATAGCTTTGGGAGTTTAAGAGGACCAAAGGGGAATCTCTAATTCTTCTAATTAATTAAGCAGTATTAATCAATAGGCTGCCTTTCTTAACCAAAGGTTTTACATGGTTTTTGGTAGCTAAGTTCATCTACAGGCTATTCCAATCGTATTGACAAAAACCGTACCTTGCATATCTTGCTTTCAGGTACAATAAAACTTCCCAAACAAGAAGTGTCGCACATGGCTAATATGCTGAGCTAGATCGAGGGCCCTACCTCAGCTGCTACCGAGATGCAAAGCGGTCATAGATCCAATCTTTCATGAAGGAGAAAAGTCCACACAGGAAAAATTAGAACTAGATGCGACACATCTAAAGCTTCAGTGATTCACAGCTTCTGCAGTAACTACACCAAATATGAAGAGCTGGCACAAAATAGCACAGCACTTCCACTCTTCTTGCACTTAGACTTTGACTCACACTTGTATTTAAACAGTGTTCTGTGCACCCACAAAACCCATTTCATTTAGAATCTACCCTCCAGGCAATGTAAACTTGATTGCTTTGCAGACTGTGCATTATTTTGTGATGTTTCACTTTCAGGACCAAATATTAGGTCACGTCCAGTGAATTAAGTTGATTTCCTTTCCTTAGAAGGAAAAAATACAACAGTAATGACATGAAAGTCACACTGCTCAGGATACCACATCTACAGGTTAGAGCCATATTAAGGATAAAGACTGTAAACTTGGGGGCACGGGGGGAAATCAGCTATGCCAAGGTACTGTTTATCAGCTAAAGCACTGACCAAATTAGTCTGTTATTCTTTGGCTGCCTGTATTACCCCATGGTTAGCAAAGAACTAAAAGGATTGTGCAATGTTATAGTGACTTATTTTGAGTATCAGTCACATATAAATAATGTTTTACTCTATAAAAACAAAGATTTTATGGGTAAATAACTACTTGCCAGCCTCAGCAATGAATTGTGTTTAAAGAGAAAAGCTCCTGCCCAAACCTGAAGACTGAAATCTGCATCAAATACAATCTCTGGTTTGGCCTTGTGACATCTAGAACCATGGATAAAGGAGGACATCTACCCAGCTGTTTCATTTGCAAAGACAGGAGTGTTTGATGTAAACTTTACCCCACCTTTACCCAAATTTATGGAAGGTTTTTTTTAAAAACAAAACCTTCTTTAAAAATATGCAAGTTTAACATTTCTATTTGGTTTGATATTACCGATTTAACATTTCTGTAACACTGCTCCTACTCATTCACCTTTGCAACCATTGCTGTCAAGACCATTATTTTTTGCACATGAAGATCTAACTTCTTCTGTAAAAAGCTTTTTTCCCTTATCAGTGATCAGAGCTGCTTTGAATTCCTCACTCCATCTTTCACTAATTTTTGATAGAGGCAAAAAAATAAGCAAGTTGCTAATAGAAGACAAACTGACCAACAGAGAATCTTAAAGAAAAAAAAAACCACAACACAATAGAGGTGAGATTATTCAGGATACCAAGAGCCCTGTGCATTACAAATCTACACGCCTTCTGTCAATCGTCTTGCTATGTGGTTATGGTAACATGGAAAAGACAGGCAGGCTGTGAATCATAGTAAGGAGTGAAGAATAAGAAAACTCACCAGCTTTAAATGAATCAAAATACCTTCCCTGAAGAAAAAAAAAATTAATTGATGTCCAGAGTAATTTGTGAAACTGGTGAAAAGCAAAATTTATGAGAAAGACCGTGATTGACAGGATTTTTCTGACCTATTACATATGTTTCAACCGACCTTGTTGATAATATTCAACTATACCCAAGAAACTAAGAAAAATAGAAATCACACACTAGAAGCTCTTTAGAAACAGAACAGATATTACCTAAACAGTCTTAAGCATAGGCAAGCAGTCATGAAACTATTACAGACTTCTCAATACTGATTGCAGTAAGTTTTCTTCTCTCTTTCCCCAATCCTCCAAAAAGGCAGAAAGCAAAGCAAGTGTTGAAATTATTAATTCAATAAAATAGAGAAAAAAGGTAGTGAAGCTCCAATAAAGTAAGAGAGTTCACAAGCTCCCTGGCTACATACATCATCTGGTAGAGGGGGAAAAAAAAAAAAAAGAAAAGAAAAAAATCTGAGGGAGAAAGCACCCTGTAAAATTCCAGAAAGCAATACATCACCTACATCCAGAATATTTTTTGAAGGAAATACATTCTATTAGTAGGTCAAAACCCTAGCACAAATGGTGATGGGATAACTAGAGTTATTTTTCTGTCTGAGGTGATGAGGGAACAATAACTGATGACAAGAATGGCATCTAAGAGAAAAGCTTTATTGGCAGCCATTCAAGAACACATTTCTCCAAACACAAAAAAATATGCAGCTAAAAATAATGAGTTTCACAGTTAAAGCAAAAAATGTTTAAGTAATCTTAAAATGGTGTCAAATCAAAAGGAATAAAGAATTCAATGTTACTACTAAAAATATCAATAAAGTGGGAGTAAGAAAGTGCCATCAGTTTTATGGCTAATTTTCATAGATGCACCACACTAACTCCATAGAACAGAGCCCAACAGTCCATTTTCTTTTGCTTATTTCACCTGTAATTTGAAGTGACTTTAAGTCTGGATGTATAAGCATCACAGTGTTTGATTTGTCTTTGCAAGTCACACGTGCAGAAATGAATCCAGGAGTTCAATCAATCAAGCTATTGTTTAGGTTTCTTTGTTCTGAAGGATATATGGCAAATGGATGCATATCCCATTAAAAACAGAAAAAGAAAGCACTTTATGCCCCTTCAAAGCAACAGTAAGGAGATTAGAAATACACATCACTGAAAATTTTCTATTATAAAGTTCTTAAGCAGCAAGTGAAATTAGAAGTTATTCTACTTTAGATACCTAACTTTTGACATATGCAGCTTCCAGTTCAGCTATTTTTGTACAAAATATCCTCAAACTATCCTAAAACTAAAACCCAACTTTAGTCCATGATTACCCTCAGTTTCATTTTAAGGAGAAAGGATAAATATTTAAACTATACATCAGAGGTTTCCTTTCCTGGCTCTTCAACAAGTACTCCTTCTTAAATCCATTTCTTTTAATCAACCCCTGGTTCATTATATCTTATTTGATCAGGTGAAAGACCAGCCATTTCAGAATTATAGACTGACTGTGTTGTGCGCTGTTTCCTGAAGAGACATCATACAATTTAACATGAAGTGAAAAAAAAAAGAAATGTTAACACAAATTTAAAAAGAAAAGTAGTGGAAAAAAAATGCTGTATATGCAAGAGCAAGTTAAAGAAGGAATTAGACCTCTTACTGAAGAAATATAATGCGTTCATACATTTTGGACAGATTCTCACCCTTTAAAGGTTGAGTCGAGGGAATTACAAAAGAACGGATGGTAACTCATGCAGTGAGATGAAAGACATTCCTGCCAGCAGCTAAACCTAGTCTTGAAAAGTTATTTAACTTCACTGAGTCGTTACATGGTTATCACCTGGCTCAGAGATGATGTTCCATGTTTGTTAGAAGGAGAAGCAGGGAGAGGGTAAGAGCAGAATATGAAGAATAAAATCAAACTGAATTAAAGGCATCTAATGAAAGTCAAGTACTAAAATATTTTTGGGAAAGATAAAAGGCAAAAAAATTAAAAAGGCAAATTAGAAAGAACACACGATATCAATCACTGCCTAAGAATGATAAATGAAAATGTATTTGGTGAAGAAAGGAAGTATTATATTTGAAGCATAGTAGAGGCGCACACTGGAACAAATGACATTTATTTTGGTCAACTTACTGGGAAAGCAGCAGGTGATTATGATGGTGATTTGAATGTCACAGGAATTCAGTGAGGCATACCTAGGAGCTCAGGAAATACTGCAGAAAAGCAAGAATAGAGGAGACTCAGTCTAGTATAAGCTACAAGTGACTGATTTTTAGCAAAGAGATTATAAAACTTAGTGTTTTTTCCCCAGGATTTGTTCTCAAGAGACACAGTCTATTACAATGTGTTTGCAGCTTCCTAAGCCATACAGAGTACAAGTTCATGGAGTCTAGTTCTCAATTTATTCAAGCTAAATGTCAGCCAGCAATAAAAAACAAATCGTCTCTAGGGAGCAGCAGAGCTGCCCCAGGAAAGGAGAATTCATACAAATAAACTATTTGCCTCCAAACACTCTGATACTCTGTACTTTTGTTCTCTCCTTTGCCTTCCTCCCGAGGCAATGCATTTTTGGGAAGGCTCAATTTCAGATCTGCCAGCCAAAGCCACTGCTCCAAGGCTACAACCCCCTCTAAAGCTCTTAGTCTGTTGATTAACAGTCACTTGGACATTTCTAATATATTTCCAGCAGTATTGATCATCATAAAACAAGCTGGAACCAGTAAAGTCAGAGCATCAGTGTCATTGGGAGCCCCGCGATGCACCACAGCAGTGCTGCAACAAGCAGGGATTTTTCCATTCTGGATATTACATATCGTGGAAGGTACAGACAAAGTGCTGAGCTGGTGACATTACCAGGAAATGCTGACAGCACTCTGAAGTTTGGCTTCAGAGATTCAACATGTCACTGCTTGCAGATAGAAATTATGAAATGCATTTCAGCTCAAGGGTAAGAGTTTTTGTTTCATTGAAGAATCAAAAAATAATTTTGTTGCAATTAAAGAAAGATATTTTTCATTAAATCCATCTTCTTTCTTAGAAAAGTGAAATTTTATAAACTTTATTTTCTAGTGGGAAAATATGTGAATTACAAAGAGAATTCCAGCAGTTCTAAAATGGCACACTTTATGCCTGTATTAAATAAATTAAACTCTTTAAAACACTGACATGCTAACATCCAAAAAAGACAATTAATCACTGTAAAGCGAAACAAACACAACCACCATTAACATATAGTACTATCTCCTTCATAACATTTATCTGTCATAAACACCTAAAAAACAAATTTTAATCATGAATTCAAGTAAGAAATAATTTTTGCTTATGTTTCTCATATGCTTAAGAATTAGAAGAGTACAAGTATCATGAAATCAAATTATTGAAAAAAAAGCTATGAAACAAAGCCTAGATCTACACACTAGTTATTAACTTGCATTTCACTGGTCTATAGTGAAAAGTGAACTCCCCTGAAGTGCTTTCTCCTCACTTGGCAGCCCTTGATAAAACAGTGCTATTCCCTGGGTACAGCTTGGTGATGTTTTTAGCTGTCCTCTATAAATTCTGTGAGTCTCCATGTTTTTTCTAGTCACTTTTTCAACCTTTTTAATGACAGGATATATCTTTGCTTGTCTGGTTTGTTGTGGGGTTTAGAGTGCGCTCTTTGTTAGGTGCTTGTTTTTTCCACCCAAGCTTTCATTTTGGAAATAGGTACTTGTATATTGGAGATTTAGTTTCTCCAGACTGTTCTATTTAGCTTAACTAGAGACATAGGTACATCGGCATGAACATACGCACCTAGCTCTTTCTTTCCCATCTCCACTTTGCCTCACACTCTTTAAAAACTGTAATGCAATAAGTACTTTCTCGCAACCAAGTCCATTTTCTGTTCCCAGCCTCCTGTCTACTCTTCCCCTTTACTCTCAGCCATCCCATATGTTCCCTGTGACATTAATAGCACCTGCCCCACTGCCACAGCTCTGCAAGGAACAAGGCACAGTCTGACAGACACCCATCTCTCTGCAGGAAGGCATCCACCCTCATGATCTCTCTGCCTACATCCACGCCAAGATGTAATATGTCCTGATGTCACCACATGATGATGGCACCACAGCCTTTTTCCACACATCTTCATTCCCAGGAGTTACCAACCAGCAAGATACATGTTACAGATGCAGGAAAGCTGAGCAGGAGAAGAGATTTAAGGGATAGGAAAAGATGACCACACAATTCTGGCTCCAAAAAGATTGGGAGAAGCTGTTTTGCCTTCCTCTATTGGAATTCATCTTTTCAATTTCTCATGAACATTTCACAGCATTTATTTATGTATATGCATCTGTCAATAGGGTCATGAGATAAACATGTTTCCTCCAACTATATACTCTGTGCATTCAACAGGTAAAAAATACATTAAAATTATACTCCAATTATTAATTAGTACTTAAACGGCAAAGAATGTGAGCCTTTCTGTATGCAATACTTTATGAGAAAACCACAACCATTACTGATCTACCACCACTTGCCATTTAATTGATTAAAAACAGATGACTTCCCAAAAAGCAATACTATCCTCTAAGAAGCCCAACTAGCTTTTCTTGAGGATAACGTTTGGATAAGTTGTTAGACTCATCTGAATACACTGAAACATTGCCCGACCACCCTTTTCCCCAGTGCAAGGGGAACTGTAGGCTGTCTATACTCCATCCCACTCCCTGCAACTCTAGCCATACTCCAAACCACGACGCACTGCCACCTTCTTGCACATTCCTAAAAGCAAATCTATCCCTGCTCTAGGTTCTTCTACCTAGGCCATTTGAGGAGGACATCTTCCCAGAGTTCACCACTACTTAAATAGTACAGATAGACACAGCAGATCTGGGAGGAAAGAGGAACATAAACACATCAGAATTTCCTCCCACGCTTAAAGTGACAGAATAAGCCTGGAGAAGTTAGTTAAGCACGTGTCAGTCCTTCAAACCAAGGAGTAAGGTGGCCAAAGCTCAGTGCTGGCAATCAGCAAAGAACATACAAGTCTTCACGGGCTTTTGCAACCAATTGGCACTTTGACTAGATAGATGCACTGATGCCTGTGGAATGTTAGTTGTTCAAGTTATCACATGCTGTGGCAGGCAAAGTTTTGATTGCTGTGGAGAAAGTGAAGGAGCTGAACTGGAAGGAAGGGAGTACTTAGCTCCCAAAATATACAGTATTTGTAATAAACACTCTTCTCAATTGGAGATTTTTTTTTAAAAGAAGACCCTGTCTGATACAGTAAACCTATGTGTATCCATCAGAGGCATTTCTAAGAGAAGCAACCAGCAAGTAGTCACAACCTTCGAATGGTTGTGACCAACTCACAACAACAAAAAGATCTATAGCTGTAAGCATCTGGGTTCAGCCTTTCTCTTCTGGTTTATTTCTGAGAAGAAAAAGTATGAAAACCCAGTTTAAGCATAAATAAGCTTTATGTTTATTTATGCTTAAACTTAAAGATATGCAGAGCAGAATGAACAGAGGAAATACTTAGACATTATGTTGAATGCTTTAAGAAAATAAGTTTTCTGTTGGAAATTCTTTAAGAACAGTCCCCACAACCAGACTTGAGCAAGTTATTTGCAGGGAACAATTTATTCATCAAATCTAGCCTGGATTTGCCCCCAAATGAAAATGAGCTAAAAGAATTACATTACACAGAAATAGCTTTAGCTAATCCTTTATAATGCACCAGGGATATATGCAAATTAATTTGCTTCTCAAAGTTTAAAACATTGCACAGTATAAAATCATTTTATGATTGTCTGGCAAATTATTGTAATGTTCATTTATGCCTGATAATGTATACTACAAAAAAATGCAAGAATTTAACAAACAGTATACCAAGGGGACTTATAAAAACACTGTAATTTGTTCAGTGTAAAATAAGATAATCAAGTCACGTAGGGATGGATTATTATAAAATATTGGGAATATCTGCAGCATGTCTATGGAAAAGTCTCTACAGGAAAATGCCATATAAGTCATCCGGAGATTATTTTTTTTTTATTTTTTATTTAAATAGCACATCAGTGGTTCATAAAGAAGCTGCTCTCTGGAGATCGTCTGGAATATCTTCCTTTGGGATCTACCTACAGTAAGTATTCCTGATGGGAACCAGGTTTGTACAACAATGATGATTTCTCTCATGAAGAAAACCCAGAAGTTAATCTGTCCTTATTTAACCATGAAAGGAAGAAGGGAAGAAAAGAGAACCACCTCCTTCTCTGAAGTATTTGTGTACCTGTACTACAGCTAAGCACCACCAGCCACTCAGCTCCAAGCAATTTCAAGCAATAATATACATTAGTTAGAGCTAATGCTTAATGGAGATGACAACTCTATGCAGTAGATTAACTACATATTCTTTAGAATGAGTACTTCTGCAAATGACTGCCATCAGCTGCAAAGTCATCTATCAGCCTAGACAACTTGGTATCAAAGGGTATTAATTAAAAGAATAAGTACCTGAAGTCATACTGCAGTCATACTGCCATCCTACCGAGCTGAAAGATCCTCCAGAATTTTTCCTGGTGATGAGCAGTACAGAAACAAGGAGT